>VXBI01002387.1:81767-320334 GCA_013397375.1 Toxostoma redivivum
TTTTTTTTTTTTTTTTGTAAGATTGGTTGGCTAAAAGATTTATCTTATGTAACTGTAACACCACAGATAATGGTTATTGTTCCACATGATATTTGAACTGCTGGATTAAACAAACAGATATCAACTTATTTTTAAGGGGCTTTCCCCAGCATGGGAGAATCCTTGTGTAAGAGAAGTCATACCTTGGAGTGATTTGATCTAATGCAGAAACTCTGAATGAAACCACATATTCCCCTGAGTCTGTTTTCATCCTTTTAGACCTTGATCTTAAAAAGGCTTAACTTCACATGCTGTGCTGGTACTCAAATATAAATAATCCTGTGATTTACTTTGTTTATGTGCATGCTTAGAGTCTGGAAAATTAGGGCATTAATGGTAACATATGCTTAAAGATAGGATTTAATCAAAGAGCTGGAGTTATGTACCAGAAAATAATTTTCCAGTTGCAGGCAGAGGAGAATGTGTACTTCCTTTTCTTTGTAGCTCTTGCTGGGCAGGAACATAATCTGCAAAACTTTAGTTTAGTGCCACACTTTTCCTTCCTTTCTGATCTATATTTTTACATATATATATGTGTGTATATATTTTGTTTGGTTGGGTTTTTTTAAATGTCTTTACCTTGCAGTTGAGAAAGAATTCAGGTGTAGAGCCCCAGGGGCTGGAGTGCTGAGTCACCCACAGTGAAGTCATGAAGTCTGAGATAATTTTGTTGTATGCAAATATATGAAACTGCTTTGGCCTTCCTTCAATTGCTGGGCTTCTCTGTCTTCACACACAGGTTATCTGTGATCATTCAGAAACCACAGGAGACGTTTTTGAACAGCTGAAAGTGACAATAGAAATGACTGCAAAGAAGTCCAGATGTTCATAAATTGCACCTTGCTGAGACTGCCACTTCATGGGAGCTGGCAGGATGGGTTTTATTTAGGGAAATTAGGATTTCTGAAGTCTGTTGCTTTTTCCATTCCTGCTGTACTCAAACTTCACCAAAAAAACCCCTGTACTAAAAAGAAACCAAGTAATTTTTCTTTTAGGACAATGGTCATGTACACTTGTGTCAAGTGGATGATCCTGCTCCAAAATCAGAGATCTCACTTTTCTCTTTCTGTTTCCTATCTCTGTGTCACAGCAGTTTCTGTTTATAAGAGACAGGCAAATTTGTGGTGGTTTGTTGTTCCTGGTTTGGGGATCTGGCTCATCCTCAGACTGGAAAAAGACCTTGCTTTGTGATTTGATTTTGTCTCTCTTTTAGACCCAGGAGAGCAGATCTTTTCAGGCCAATTGAGATTTTCCCTTTGACTAAAACATCACTTGCTTGAATTGGGAGATTTAAATAGCATCTAAAATAAAAGTAATGAATGGTTTACCAGTGTCAAACCTTTCCAAACCCTCATTGAATTACTCTGATTCTGGATTCCAGTACTGCATTTACAGTCTTTGTCTAATTATATTTTAAGGGCATAAACAGCTCAAGGGGAAATGCACAGCTAAGAAAGGAGATACCTATGCAATATCCTCCTCAGTAATGAAACTCAATGGAGTATTGCTGGCAAAGAGTTTTATTTTTAAATGCAATTGCCATGTTTAACTGCATTTATTTAGCTTTTCAATATCTTATCCTAGCCAGCATTTGCTTCCCCCCACCTTTTTTTTTCTTCTTTTTTTTTTTTTTTTTTCCTTTTTTTGATGGTGTCATTATTTTGTGCAAACAGAAGAGAACTCTGAAAGTCTTTGGAAGTTTTATCCATGTTTACTGGAAAAATAACAAATTGTTCATTCTTCAGCTGAATAATCCATTGAAATTGCAAAGGCTTTTAAAATGATCTAGTTGAATCTCCAGATATTCCTCTGATTGTATCCAGAAAAGCTACATTCAGCCACATCTAAATCTCAAAGCTCATTTGAGAAGCTTAGGTAATTTATTAATTTACCTGAATTGTTTCTTCCCCTTCTGAATTTATTCTGATGGAAGCTCATTTATTTTAAATGTTCCTTTATTTTTGTCCTCTAGGAAAACAAATATTTGTACAGAAAAGCTGCACTTAGCTGTGGTGAGTGGCTTTTTTGATTCATGGACAGAAGCTTTATGGGATTCCTTGTGATTCCACAGGAGTCTTGTTTGCATTTACTGCCCTACACATCATAGAAAGTTGGCAGTCACTGGGAAGCAAAGTGACAAATGTCACCTTAGTGTTCTTCACACCAGGGCAAGAAGCACATTCCTTTGATCCAAAATGCCATTAGAATCACTGTTCAGATAATAACAGCTGAGATACTCAGAGAGAACTCCATTTCTGTGGATACATGAGGGCTTGCACAAATAATGCAGAGAGCCTGTAATGTTCCTCATTCTGGAGTTTTTAAAAAGAGGTTGGGTAAATATTAGAGGAAAGGGTAGAGGGTTCTGTGGCAGCAGTCAGAGCAGTTGGAGTTCTGGGAGCCTGTGCAGGTCTGTGTTTGCATGGTTCAGGGCTGGTGAGACACATCAGGAGGTGAGGACACAGCACTTGTGACACCACAGTGCTCAAACCTGACCCAGTTATTGTCATGGGCTGCCCTGGCTCCTTTCCTCTGTCAGTGCCAGTGCACCTGCAGCTTCCTCAGCTGCTGATACTGCCACAGGGTGAGTTTATGTACAACACACGTGTCAGAGTGCTCATAATAATCCAATCCAATCACCTCAAGACTCAGAAATGACAGCTCAAAACTCAGACATCCCTTCTGTTGGGACTGTGCCATGGTACAAGGTGTTTATGGAGTGGTACAAACCTTCTTAGCCACATGAACTTGGCTTTAACACATTTAGGAACAATTGAGACTATTTACATGCTTGTTCCATGTGTTTACAACAGAACAATTTTTGCCTTACCTGTTTTATGGTGCCTACACACAGTACCAGCCCCCTCAGTTTAATTCACTAACCCTCAAGAGGAGCACAAACACCTGTATATTGAGAAACTGAATTTGAAGTGCTCTCCATCCAAAAATCCTTGATCCTTTATGCTTAAGTGTAACACTGGTATGCATTCAGCAACGATATTGCAATTTCAGTTGCATCTAAACACAATAAACCCCTGGAAACCATTACAGACATAACAATTACTTCTCTCTGCTTTCTGACTTATAATAAGCAGTGGTTATTGAGAATTAAAGCTGTGGGTTGTGGTGCTTTCAGTAACAATAACTTCTGCTTTAGGTAATGCATTATCTGAATCATTTATCTTTAGAAAAAACCCAAACAGCAAAACCTCAGAGCATTATTTTGAGAGGAAAAAACAAAACTAAATCTATTGATTCCCAATCTGAAATGACCAACTCTAATTGTGATGCAGAGGAAATTAGCCATGAACCTATTCTAAAAAGGAGCTTTTCAGCCCATGGAAACACAAAATGTCCAGACAAGGATTTTAGACAGGATTCTAGGAGCCAATGGAAGCAGACAGGTGTGTAATTAAGGGTAAAGATGCTTCAAACAGCTTTGGAAAGAGATAATGTTGCTGAGATCCCAATAAAAAAATATAAATCTGTGCTTCAAAAATAACCTCTCCCAGCTCCACTTGCCCAGCAAAGTGTCCAGAGTGGAGCCCTGGTGCTCCTGAAAAAGCTGCCTCTGCAAATAAGGGAAATGCATGAAATTTTCTTATGGAATTAAAAGGAATCAAGCTTAATTATAATTTTTATTTCATTGCTGTGATTATTTTTAAAGAGACCTTATCTAAATATTACCCTGACTTCTGAAATGGCCTTATCAGAAGATAATACAGCTGAACAGGTGATGGTGTGTGTGAAATCTATTTTTATTGCACCCAATGTACATTCTTGAGTCAGTAATTTGCAGCAAGTGTAGGTAGGATTTTAAGGTACCTTCAATATAATATATTCTTTGGCATATTGCTGCTAGTGCATTTGTCTCATTACAAAAGGTTTGTTTAAAAAAAAAAAAGTCAAGATAATGAAATACCAGCTAAAAGAACTGCATTTAAATCAGTCTATATTTAGCATTGTTACATTTCAGAATGGCATCAGAGAAGCAAGAGCAGTTACCTGCTGACATTTTGTTCGACATAAAAATAAAAAGAAAAAGAAAAAAGAAAAAAAGAAAGGAAAAAAGTAGCCTGCACTGCTCAGAGCTGATATGGGAGTCACTGGGGGTTTTGGATGTGTGTAACAAGGATAAGAGAACACAAATAGGATGAATTTGGGTTCTCAGGGCACCCACCAGAACATGGACACGATGGGGAAAGAGGTGACAAACACAAGTGGGGTCACAAGAAGTTGTCTTTTTGTCATATTCAGCATCACCTTGGACTCAGTTATGAGGGTGAAATGAGCCACAACACCACAGAATCCCCAGGAGAGGGAGACAAGGAAGGGAATCAGATTTTTGGTGAGTGCAGAGCAGGAATGGGCAGAGGGGCTGAGCTCAGGGCTCGGGGTGCTTGTGGCCCATGGGCTGTCACTGGCCATGGACAGGGTCCCAAATCCTTGGAGCTATGTAATGCCATTAGCACCCTGTTTTCACTTGAAAATCTGTATTAGATTAAGGAAGGTAGATTTGTTATTGGAGTCCATGGTATGTTATCAGCTGTGAAACAGCTCTTTCAAAAGACAATACCTCTTATTGTACAGGTACCACTTTGGAATTAAAAACTTCAATAGTCTATAAATTTCACACCAGAAACATGCTGACATATTTTCCCTGTACTCATCATTACTTAGCAAGCTTCAAGGTCTGGGCTCTATAATAATAATAATCATAATAACAATAACATATTTCAGTATTACTTGGCATGTGCCATAAATTATTAAGAAATTAGATCTTGGCTTCAATAGGGAATAGATTGACAGATTATTTATATCATGAGAGTTCACATCTACTGATGAGTGAAGTGTTTCAGAGCGAAAAAAAAACCTGCTCTTTAAATAAGGTAAATAAACACATTGTTCATTGGTTAACTTGAGAATAAAATCAGGAGGAACTGTTTTCTGTTGTATTTTTGTATGAATACAATATGACATATCCTTCCACATCTTACTGCATTTAAAAAGGACTGTTAGCATTGTATGAATCAGCTTTTTGAGGAAAAACTGTGTTTGACAACTCTTTGTCCTGCATTTTTGTTCCTATTTCTCTTTCTGTGCCCAATCATATTTTTCACTGCTAATAGAACTGTAGGAGAATGAGTGAAGAAAGGTGTTGTTCAAGAACACTTTGGTTATTTATGAAACTCAAACCCATTTGTTTCCAAACCCAACATGAAATGGGGAAGACAAGGCAATGAGCCTCATTTACAGGGATCAGCAGGGCTAAATTGTACATGCACAGCTCGTTTGCATTGGAGTTCATCATGTATATTTTGAATACATTTTTTTGTTAGAAGCATCGGCTATTTAAAAGCAATTTTATAGTCCTTTAAAGACAGTGATTTCACCTTAGAGCTTGGGTCTGGCAGAATATATACCATACAATGTTTGCCCTGAATTTGGGGATTTATATTTTATTTTCTTTAACAGCTTTCACAGTGCAACCACTGCAGATATGCACTGTGCAAAAGGAAGAAGTTAGACAAATTCTTTTGATGTCTCCCTATATGGTTATAATTCTTGACAGAAAACTATTTGTCAGCAAATGAATTCCTAAAGGAGAAGCAGCATATTGGATTTCTCTGCATTTTATCTTTCATGGAATATAGCAGAATCATCAGTATTCACATCAGTGGTAAGCAGGGAGAGCCTCAGTGAACCAATGCTTGGACTTATGCTCCAAAAGCCCATGTATTTGTAATTAAGCAGGTATTTGTTATTTAAAAGGTTTTAAAGTTTTTAAAAGCCATTCTACTTGTTTATCCTAAAGAAGCTGATTTATTCTATTGCATGTGGGAGATGCCTGTCTAAAGAAAATTACTGGAAGTAAATATGCCAAAGTAAAGTTGAGACCTGTGTTAGTAATGAGACTTAAAGGACATGTTATTTCCAATAATCTTCCCATTACATATAAAGAAAAAAATGTTTGGAGTATAGGACTTATTTCAGGCTTTTCATATGGACTTATTCACAAAGTATTTATTTTATTTCTTTCCTGGACAGAGGAACTCAATTCTGTGTGTGCTGGGCTTGTGGCCTTTGGTGTGTCTGGGGACATCCAAGTGTGACTTGGATCTGCAGCTGCCCTGTGGTTTGAGCACATTCAGAGGCCTGAAAGTCCTGATACCTGGAAGTATTTCCAAGCAATTATTGCCTAGGACATACAGGGTCCATGCTGGAAGCTTTGTAGCCCTGTGCCAATTGGATTTGTCCTTTGGAGAACAAACCCTTCTCCCTTGTGCCAGGGATGCTGACAAGGAACTCTCTGTGCTGAAGTTGAATGAAAGGCTGGGTGTCTTCAACTGAAATATCACTTACTAAACATTTCCAACACACTTCAAAATGCTGGAATTTCTCCAGGAAGGAAGGCTACCAAGAATTTGGGATAAAGTAGGTTTCTGGAGTTTTGAAAAGTCATTTGTTTGTCTTGTACTGTCAAGCCTCTGAAAAAAGAAAAACCCTCGTGTGCCTTTGTTGGGCTGCTGTGATTCTGTGCATAGTCAGAAGTGGAATCAGAGCAATTAAAGTTCAAATGTTCCACAAAAATACCATTTTGAAACACTGTCAAGGAAAACGAGCACAAGGAGCTTTAGCAACATTTTATTATACCAGCAAATTTAAAGTAGCTGGATGGTTTAGAAACTCTTTTGTTCTGCAGTATAGAATAGTCATTTCAGCAGTGCTCAGACTCTATACCAACAGAAATCTGACCATTGGACAGTCAGTTATTTTCTCTCCCTAACTTCCATACCCAAAGTTTCTAGGAGGTCAAGTCTGAAAACTCATCCCACCCCAAAAAATCCCCAACCAAACAAAAACCAAACACAAAGAAACCCAGAATCTGTGGGAGGCAAGGGTGGGCTAAACAGAACCACGAGAAGAAAAAAAAAATTGCAAGAATGGAGTTCATGCTGAATCAAAACAAAACAGTGAAGAAAGCTGCTGGGGAGGAAAAAGCCATTGCTTTCTTTTGCTGTCTGTCAGGAAGATCAACCTTTCCCTTTGGGCAGCCCTGGAGCCCTGTGCAGCCCTGTCTGTCCCCACTGGATGTGCAAATCCTCCTGCCCTCATTGCTCAGTGCATCCCTCCCCAACCTTAGGGGCTGCTGGCTCTGGATCAGAGCCACAGCAGCACCTGGACATCAACAGCAAAGTCTGCAAGCAGGGGTTCCCAGCTCAGTTTATCCCAAAGCTGAGCCCATCCAGGGGTGCATGGGGACTCTGAAATGCAGGCAAGCACTCCCTGCCTGATCCAGGGCTCATTTTCCCTGCTTCTGCCTCCTTCCCTGATCTATATCAACCTGCTGCTTGCATATATTTATTCCCTTTCTCACATGTATTTTATAGGAGAGAATGCTTTCCATTCTCCCAAACAGGAACAGTTGCTCTGGCAATAAGTGCAGAGAATCAGCATCCAAGCACCTTTTACTGAGTCAGTCTGATTTTTATTCCCTGCAAAAGTGCAAATGTGGATTTCAGGCTTACTTGTTGGATAGCTTTCCTAATGTGCACTGCAGGTGCAAAATATATTTGCAGTTGCTCTTGCACATGCTGATACACACCTACATCTGTGATGGAAATGAATAAATGTGTCTGTGGCCCATGCAATTAAAAATGAATGGCCATGTAAAAAAGGGAGCGGGGTTGTTTCCATATGATGATGACTTCCATAAAAATAGATCATTGCACAGTAAATTATCAGTTTATAGATGTAAGGGGGGGTTTCAACTTCAAAATACCAGTTTGCAGAAGCACATTCCCACCTCTACCACCTGCTTGAGTTATTATTATGGGGTTCTTTCTTAATACTGAACTAGCATTGAAATATAAATTTATTCTATATTCTTTGAAATTCTGGCACTTGCAGGCTGTGGTTATGTGTCTGTGTGGGAGTCTGTAGGTGGACATTGCTGTGCAGCTGCTGAACTCACTCATTAAAATAGTAAGAGGCAAGTCCTGGCTGCATTAAAGGAAAGGCAAAATTGCCATTACCTCAAAATTCATCCCACAGCCAGTGGAATGAGCAGGTGAGGCAGCTTTGACTCACCTATCTTTTTTTATATAGTAATTGTCTGCCATAATAATGCACTGGCAGTGCTTTCATAGGGAGTTAATAATGTTTTTTTCAAGAAGCAAGATCTATCTGCAGCTGTCTGGGGCTATGTAGACAAGCTGGATGTGCTCAGGTTTTTGTCCAAGGGCTATATCAGCCATAAAACTTCAAATTTGCAAAATATTCCTTTAGAAATAGACTCAAAGTATTGGGTGTTCTGGGACTATCTAAGTTTTTTAAGAATGTTCTAGGATGCCAGGAAGATCCAGTTACCAATTTAACATGATATTTTTTTTTACAAAATGACAGATTAAATCGGTATTCAAATTTAGTCTGATTTATTCTCTGCCCACAAGGAGTTTCTAGTTGAATAAGCACCTCAAGAAGGTTTTGGACGAAAAGTACAGTTGATGGAAGAGAGATATCCCCAGAATTTGTCTCATTCAGTGATGCTTATTTAGTATTTTATAACCAACTCCACAGCAGCATTGGTAGGGAAAAATCCCTGTATGGTGCTGTTGAGCTGGCTGACATCAATAACCATTAACAGTGCTCACAGGGTGGGATGGTGGTGATTCCCAGGAGTGTTGTTATGAAAGGGACTGGGCTTCTCCTGCTGCTCCTCTGGGAGCAGAGGGAATTCTGCCCCTCGGTGTGAGAAGTGCAATCAGCATTTCAAGCCTCAGCTCCATGAGACAGCTCCTTCTCTCCCAGTCTGTGCTGGGTTTGATGTGTGTGTGCTCATGTGTATAAATAGTAAATATCTTACAAAAAAACAAACAAAAAATGATGTTTTTCCTGTCTGTTTTCTGATGCTTTCTCTCTTATTTGTCTGGGGTTTGGCAGTGCCAGTGTTTGTTTTGTAACATTTAATTGCTCAAAGGACAGGGCCACTAATGGAAGGCAACACAATAGGTTCCAGTTTTATTGTTTGATGCTCCTCAGTTGCCAATGCCATTTCCAGCAGGAAAATGTTTCGAGCTCTGTGAAACAGCAAATCATTTAATTGCAGGGGTGGATATAAGCAGCTTCACCTGATTGAAAATGTCACACACAGTGCACAGAGAGAGTCTTTAAGAATGTCACTGTTCTTTTAAGCAAAGAGCCATGGAACCCCCGTGATGCTGGAGCAAGACATAGATGTTCTTGCCTTTAAAATGTCCCATTAGTGAGACGTGGCATAATTATAAATGTTACAAAAGAGAAAGTTCAACACCGCAAGTGAGGCTAAAATATCATGATGATAAATCATATCAGCAGTTCCAACAAGTCTGCTCCTCCTGTAAACAGAAATCTGTCCACTGATAGCATGGATTTCCAATAACATAAAATGAGAATATTTTGTGTCTAAGTTCTTTTCTCCATGCATGAACATTTTATTTTCACTCAGCTTTCATTCAAGGGTTATTGGTGAGTAGAAGATTCTCCATTATTCAAGTGTGTGAATGTGTGTTTATGTGTGCTCAATTTTTCACAGTTTTTGCTGCACCTCTGGTACTGGATTCACTGTAGGTATAATTCCAGTAATGAGTGGATTCCTGTCAGAGGACAGCTCTGTGTGTTTGGAGAGTGAGTGGGTGAGTCCAGATCTATCTGTGCTTGGTTACACTGGTGTGCAGAAAACACTGTTCTTCCTGCCTTTCCTGATTTCCTCCTCTAACAGTGACAGGCACAGACTCCAGGAGGATTTGATCCTTCTTTTTGTATTCCATAGCAATATAAATTTACCAACAACCCCCTTCCTGTGCATCAGCTCAGAGGTGGAAATTATACTAAATCCTTTTAGTGATGATTTGAATAAGTCCTTTGGATTTCTTTCTGCAAAGGTCTTAAAATTAGCTCTTCATTAAGCTGATTAGAACATTTCATTAGAAACACATTATCACAAGGTTCTGTTTAAGAAAAGCTGTTTCATTTTGAGAGATGTGTTAAATTTTTCTCCTCCTGTCATTTGCACCATACTTTGATCCTTATCTGCTCTAGCAAATCAAAGATCTAGTTTTGACAAAGAGTTCATGTTTTCTTTCTTCTTTTTTTTTCTCTTTTTATTTTTTTTTTCTGAAGCCTTTAGAAAGCCATGCTAAACATAATCTTCTCTTGTTTTTTATTTTATTTATATTTTTATTTTCCAGGAAGTCAAATATTGCCAAGTAGTCCCCATTCTCTGAGAATATGATGCTCTGGGTCACCTGGTATTTGGGTGGTCTCAGTCACAAGACTCAAGTCCTCAGACATGTATTGAAGGGCTCTGAAAGTTTGGATTTACACACTGTATTTGTGATTTTTCTTAATCCATTATTATATACAGTAGACTCTGACTTGCCAGCTTTTAGAAGAGGCTCTTGGTGATAGAAATAGGAACAACTCAAATCCTGCCTCTCGTGGGACATTATCATGAGGTTTGCAAACATTGACGTGGGCACTGGAGAGCCAGAGGAAAACCATGGCCCTGTCACCTTCATTAGTTCATCAGCTAACAAACCAAATGATCCTTTAATGATAGAAATGGTGATTAGAGTGTTCTTCTGGAGGGCTGTACTCCAGCTTGTGCCTTCAATAGGGCTGCCTGTGCTGCATCACTTCTGAACCTTCACCAGCCCTGAAGGTGTTTCTGCAGCCTCTCCCCCTGACCCTCTCTGAGGCTGTGCTACCCCCATGGGGAAATCCTCTGCAGCTCCTTTCTCCTGTTCAGAGACAGCAGGGTGCTCCTACAAACTGAGCTTTGATTGTGGAGGATCTCTCTGCATTCAGCCTCACAGGCACCGCCCAAACAAAGGGCTTTCCAAATCCCCCATGGTTTCTGACAATCGTTGAAACAGGTACATCAGGCAGGAGAGCTCAGGATGGATAATCTAGGGGGTCTCTGCTGAAAAAGCACTTTGGAGTCATTGCTTCTCAACAGCTGATCAGTTTTGTAGTGCTCCTTAGGAAAGCTCGCTGCAGAAAATCACAAGATCCAAGATTTTTGTAGCCCATTGCAGCACTGCTACAGCAATATATTATTTAGCAAACAGACTTGCATGCACAGTTTGTTTCATGTTATCATCATATGCTTTAGTTCAGCTTTGAAGGGTCCTTTTTTCATGTGTTTTTTTTTTCCTTCCTTATTTAAATCTGGGTGTCTAGCAGGGAAATCTGCAGCTATTTGTAAACAGATTTGCAAGCACTGTTAAAGGGTGACTTTTTTACACAGAGGCACAGCACGAGTTTTTGCCAGAAGTTTCAGGCTGCAGTGGGGAGCATTGATTTCCCACTGTGGCAGATTCAGACCTGCAGAGAATAATCCCTTCCTGGATCAGAGATTCAAAAGCTCTTTGATACAGAGGAGACTGGCTTGACTTGCCCAGCTTTCAGAGAGTGTCTGCAGCCAATTTTAAATGTCTGCAGCAAATGGAGTAAGGCACGGTTTTGGTATTGCAGGATCTGTTTATTAATTGTGTTAGTAGCACCAGGGAGGTCAAAACACAAATATATGTGGCTGATTGATGCTACTGAATGTGCAGAGACCGAATTACTGCAACAGGACACTGCTGCAATAGGATGGGCAAAGACCAAATGTGGGGTTTCTTATGCCCTAGATCCTGCTGTGTCAATGGTTTGAAGTGAAGTTGTTCCTCTGGATGCAGCAGTTCTCTGACAGTATATCCTGAATAAAAATAGTATTTATTGTTGGAAGAGCTCAGAAGAAACAGTGGGGACATGAGTTTTAGATGCAGATACATGCATTTTTTGAAGAATGGGTCTAGAAGAAGCCCTTAGGCTTACTTGTAACTTAGTTTTAAAGGAGGCAGTGATTAAGCCAGATCAGCTTTCCGTGTGGTGTGCTAATCTCCTTGAGCCAGATAAGTTCAAAACAGAAAAAGAAAAAAAAATACTTCCTCCCCAAAATAGCACAACCAAGCTAAAAAACCCCACAAACATTTCAGTGTAAAGACATCATGTGTTTGCAGACACAGCATCAGAGCTGCTGGGCATGACCAGCACTGTCACACCTGGTTTGCCTGACCAGGACTGTGTTAATGCTGCTCCTGACGAAGAAAACTGGTTTCTGTAGCCATAGAAAATAAACCTTTCAGAAATTAGAGACAAAATGAAGTATTTAGGGCAAAAAAAAACCCCATAATTTGAAAGGAATGAATAATGGCTCATCTAGCAGTATGGCTTGGTTCATTGGTTGCCCTGCAGGTTTATTTGAGTGCTTTGCAAGGATTGATCCTGCCCTGCTTCTGCTCCTTACCTGGCAGGATCCTTTGTGCAGGGTTTTATTGGTGTTTTAAGGTGTTTCTGTGGCAGAGGTGACAGGCAGTGGCTGCAGACAAGGATTTCAGTAATTGTGATCTGCAATGTCAAAGCCACTTAGTACAGACTTGTTGGGTGAGGAAATTTCCATTCTGCTCTTTGTGGCAGCAAGATAATCATCGTTGTGTTTCAGAGCATGACAGGATTTTCTCTGAGTATCAGTTATCTGGGCAGAAATCTTCTCTTGGGTGCCACTTGAGTGAGCCTACTTTGTATTTAAATTGTATTACCACTGTACTTAGTTTGGGGAAATAAATGGAACAATGCAGCATATTGCTCTGCTTTGCTCAATTTTAATTTTGACTCGAGTGTTCTGTGTATCTGTGGCCACAAACAAACTGGAAGCAGTATATTGTGATTAAGTTAACCATAGTAACTCAGCTGTCTCAGAGCAACATCGGCTTGACAGATATGACAAGCCTGGGATTTTCACTTCTCCAGATATTTTCTGGAGGGAGCTGAAAAATGAGAATCATAAGGCCTCATTTCTGAAGACAAATCACAGTGGGAACTGTGGTGTGTTCTTGTTAGAACTGCTAAATGTGGACAGGAGGAAGAAACCCAGACTAACATTTCAGATTAGTTTCTCTCTTGCTCTCAATACCTCGTTCTGGGAAATTTTTTTGAAAGGAATAATGTTTCATGAAATGGAGATTAATATTTGATGCTTAGCTGGACTTAGGAGTTTTCACCCTAAATATTAAAGGATACTTTTTGTGAAGAAAATTATACAGAAACCAGAAAAATCTATTTCAAATCCTGGTTTGTGCAGGATGTTTAGGAACCATTTTGTCCCTTGCTCCAACTTGCTGGAGTTTAGGGCTGGCAAAAACTGTGGTGCTAAACCAACAGATCATATTGGTTTCAAAATAATTATCCTGTATTTGTATTTGATGTTATCTAAATAATAACAACTGTGAGCACAATCTATCATCTTGTCACTTGGACTCTTGTATGAGAGAGGTGCATGGGCAAAATGCTATCTGGTCACAGGGAAGAGATGAGTCAGATGACAGGATTACACATCTAAGCATGGATAAATTATTAAGCAGGGCTCTAAGAAAAGAGCTCATCTTAACTGGAGGCCTGAAGATGTTTCTCCTGCTGGATATCACTGGACTCAGAAGCTCTCATGGGCCAAAGTGAGTTTTCCAAGCATAGAATGAACAATTTCTAGGTAACATTTTGTTTGGGGCTGTAGTTAAAACTGTGTTGATAGGCTGGCATTCTTTTATTTTTGCCATTGAGAGGAAAATATCTGTAAAGTGCTCTGATGTCTTGTGGCACTCTATATAAATGTTTCTAATCTTAATGTATGTTTTTTGAGCCTGTGTTACCATTTGCCAGTGAGTGCAGCTTCAAGGAGAGGTCTGAGAGCTCTCTGTTCACCCACCCTGCATGGAGCTATTGCCTCAACAGATTAATATGTCCTTGTCACTTTTTCTCTTTATTTTCCTTCTCCAAACATGGAAGCAAACACTTTTGGGAAGGAGGACATCTTCCTTTGTCAGAAGCTGTGGTAATTAACCCAAATAAGCAGAGCCAGGTTTTCCTTGTTTGATAAGAATGGGTTTATAGGCAGGAAAAGCTCCCCAGCTCTCTGTGGAGTTCCTGCAGTGGCAGAGTGAGGGAGAGGGAAGGTAATTCCCTTACCTGGGAGATTGGCTGGTTTGCTCCCTGCACTTATTGTAGGCTGCCCATGGAGTGGGGAGTGCTGCAGAGGGAATAGAGATGAAGAGGGGAGAAAAATACGGTGGGGGAGAAGAAAAGGGATGAGTTTTGCCTTTGCTGTGCTGGTCAGAAGTTACCTGTGAGTAGGCAAGGTGTGCCTTCTGCCATTCAGTATTGGGGGACTCAAGTTTCACGTGATCTTTTTTAGCTTCCATGAGTACATGAGCTGCTCCTCCATCCCCCCCTATTATTTTATGTTGATTTTCTGAGTTTTTAATGGGTTGTGTCCTTGCTGCCTTTGCTGTGTGAGTGACACCAGCCTGGCTTTGTGACCTTCCCTCCCAGGCTGGGTTTTTGGGAAGGCAGCACAGAAAATGGTCCTGTTTTATCCCTTTTTGCCCTTTAAAAAGCTGCCCCTGTGTGAGTGGGGAAAAGCTACACCTTGTGCAATTCACTGTTGAATTTTAAAAAGTGTATTTCATTATATGACTAAAAGGAAGGAAAAATCTAGATATTTCCTGAATGATCAGTAGGAGATGAACCTGAGAGAGCTGAACCAGGATGAACTTTGGAACAGGAGGAGATTTAGGGTAGGAATCCAGACATTATCACAAGAATGTTAAAAAATTAATGTTTTGTCCTGTATTGTGGTGTTATCAAATGGCACACCTGCCCTGAAGGGTCTGGAGGGTTTTTTGAAGCTCAGGTGCTGTTCTCAAATGGGATGCACTCATTTGCAGCCTGGGAAGGAGAAAATGATTTCCCTGTGCAGGAACAAATTTCTGCCTCTGCTTTCCTGAAAACACTTTCCAAGTGCTCAGGAGCTCCTGAAAGTTCTCCTGCAAAATCAACTTTATTTCATCTCAGCAGTAGATGTCTTGTGAATTTTACATTACCTTTTTTTTTTAATCATTATTTCTGCATTTTACTCTCAGCACATTTTATAACTTTTGTCCTAATAAACCCATCTAATTTAACAACTATTAATCTGAGCATTTTGAAATCACTGTGGATAATTCCCATTTGCTACTGAACACTTCAGGAATCATCAATGTGACATGATGTAAATCTATAAATGAAATATTACCTTTCACATAAAATCTACATAGATTTTTTTTCCCTTGGTTATTTTATAGTTATAACAGTTTATAGTTATAAATATTTTATAGTTTTAACAGTTAAAGTCTGTTTTCTGCAGCCATTTTTGAATCATCAATGTCTTTATCCTTGCCTCTTGAATATAAAAAATTCTACTAATTATTGAACAGTCTTTATAAGTTAAGCCAAATGAGGACTTAATGGCTTCTCAGATTCAAGACTTCATCCATCTAATATTTCATACACATATTTTAAATGCTGTTAATTTAGTTGAAATATCCTGAGAATGGCCATAAATTGATGTAGTTTTTTCTTCCTATCTGTAATCTGGAAACAGAAAAAAATTAATTACCCTGTTTTTTCTGTTTCATTAGACCAGTAGAGAATAAGTATTTCCCCCTCTCCTCTCAAGTATCAACATCCTTTAGCACCAGAGGTCTTTTTAAGTTGTGATAACCTTAATTCACCTCTGATTATTATGATGAGTAAACTTTAAGAAGTTTAAAAGTTGAGATGAACACAGATGGCTGCAGGTGTTTCATCTAAAATATTTGAGTCTGGGGAGGATTTCTAAGATTTTTTTTTTTTCTTAGCCACAAATTTTATAACAAGAATCTTCTGGGTGGGATAATTAATTTTACAAATTAGATGAATAGAACCATTTAGAAACTTCTAATAGTCTTGAGAGGGGAGTAAAAATTTTTTTTAGAATTTTGCATTTTTTTTCTTCATTGTAAATACTTTTGAAGTTCTTGGAGGAGGATGAAGATAACATAGATCACCCAAAAATGTGGAAATGTCTGGGACAATGACCATGATTCAGTTTATCCCCTGCATCTCACAAGAATGATGACTGATGGACTGAGCACAGAGATGTTTCATCACAATAAATCAGGAACTGCAAAAATCTGGCTTGGCAGGGACTCTGCTAGGCTGTAGAACTGGAGCTCACAGAATCATGGGACTGAATGGACCCATGATAAATTTACACCAATACAAACAGAATAGAGTTTAACTGTGTATTTCCAAAAGACAAAACAATTATTTTCTGTTAGTGTTTCCTACAACTCTCCCAGGATCATTTAATACTTTCAACAATAAAACAATGAGTTGGCATTTCTGCTTGTTTGTACTATAACTCACTTACAGATATACATCTTTTAAGTCCTGTTAGATTTTTTTTTACAAGCTGTCATAACAGTATTTTATAATAATCTTTAGATTGGAAACAATTCGATGGTATCACAATTAAAATTTTAAAGTTAATTAAGACAGCTCTGGATCTAGCATATCGAGGAAATGAGCATTGATTCAAATTCATAGAAGCACGGAATCATTGAGGCTGGAAAAGACCTCTAAGATCGAGTCCAAACTTTGATTTGCCACCCTGGTAACAGGACCAGAGCACTGGGTGCCACATCCAGTTATTTCTTCAATCTTCCAAAATAGTTTAGCAAGGTTTTTATAATCTTCACTAACAATCATCAAAGCATCTGACCCTCAGTACTTGTTCCATTTTAAGACTGGAATCTTTGTTGTATTACAGAATGAGTGATTTATGGTTTTTTTTTTAACCCTATTGTATTTTTTCCTATTATATTTTAGGGCATCCAAAAAAGACTGTAAGTGGCAAAACTTATTGCAGTAAATGGGCAGGGCCTGACCATTTCACAGCACTGAGGCTGCATCCAGACTCCTTTGAGAGTCAGCAGACCCCAAGGCTTTCCTCCCACCCTTCCCAGTGGGACCTCAGCAGAGGAATGGTTTCATGTTCTGGGAGGTGAAGGGCTGCAGTGTCCACCTGAGTGACCATGGCACAGAAATCACGGCTGCAGGGGCAGCTGCTGCTCAGCTTTATAGGAGCAGATTTGCACTGTTTCCTACTCTCTGAACAAGGTTTTGCTTTCCTCTTGGTTTGCTGTCTTCTTATGACCAGGAATTTTGTTAGTCAGGGCTGGAATGACCAAAAATTTTAAAAATGTCATTTTTTGATGCTGAAAATATGTTCTAATTGAAAAGGTTAAAGGTAGGTGAGGTCTCTTGGAAAATCTCACTCTGGTGTGAGCTGAACAAACTTGATGCATGTACAGAACTTCTGTCTTCCTGCTTTCATGTGCTTTGAAGGGTTTTTTTATCTCTGTGCTTCTTCATCAGAGTTGTGCTCCCTGAGTGCTCCCGAGCTTGCTGCTCTGCAGGTAAAAAGAAAGGCACAATAAGGGGACATTCTCTGCTCAGGGTGATTTTGTGCTGAGCCCAGATATACATTTAACACAGGGATTTTTTTTTTTAAAGTATGTTTTTCTCTAAGCTGCCTTAGGATAATGCCACTTAAAATACAAATAAATATGTATTGTCATGGTTAGAGCTGAATATTTGTTGCTATCTGCTTTCCTGGGATATTAAAGGCACGAGAGGAAAGTGTTTGGCACAGAGGAAGCCAGGACAAGGAAGAAGGGATGCAAAGACATCAAACTAAGGGCAACTTTCTGAAATTAAATCCTACAGGTCAAATTAGAAACATATCTGTCAAGATATTCTTATCACATATCTAACAGCTAATTTAAATACCATTATAAAAAGTTAATTAAGCATAATCTGCAAAAACCTGAAGCATGAAACTAAAGGACTAAAATTAATAGTGCAAGAATGAGATTCGTTCAGTTTTAAACTAATGGTTTTTACATGATATCTTCTGTTAAAGCACTGGCTCATTGGGGGACTGCAGGATAGTAAATTTTTATCAGGATTTAATTTTGTTTAATTTAGACCAGAGTTCTATAATAACATTTACCACAGAATGCTCAAATTAGGTTAATTATGCGTGTCAATTTTTGTTCATAAATCATTCTTAAAAATAGACTTGGGACTCAAGGTGGGTAACACACTACATTAGTGCTAATGTGCTTTAGAGTGCTGGCTTGATTTGGATGCAGCAGAAACTGATGGTGCTGCGTTCTGTATTAAATATATTATAGATATAATTATATATTTGTGAAGATCACAAAGTCGTGTGGAAAGAAGCTGAGATTTGATGAGATGTCCCAGGATTCAGCAGGGCAGGCTGTCCTGGAGGGCCATGGACCAAAGCCATAATGCAGGAATTAAGGAATTCCTTGGAAATGATGTCTGGAACATGACCTGGCTGTTCTTCACAGTGATGCCACAGAACTTTTGTAGGAAAACCATCATCAGTCATTGGGTTTCACCTTAGCAAACCATTTCCAAGAGTGTGGGCACTGTAGGAAATGTTCTTCAACAAGTGGATGACAAAAGGGGAGGCTTTTGAGCTACAGGTGTCCCCCAGAGGAGCAGAGTTGTCCCATTAGTGTTACCCAGTGCCTTTGGAAAATTAATCCAGGCACCCAAACACTGTTTGATTGGAGTGTTTCTTTTCTCCCTTCACTGGGAGGTGTTTCTTCTCCTTAATGACACAGAACGTGCTTCATTCTCCACTGGAGGGGTGTGCAGACATCACCTCCTCTCTTCTAAAAGCAGATAACCTTGTTTTAAAACTCAGTGCAGATGCTGAGTGATTGCAGTGCACTTATCTGCCACATTATTTACAAATCTCAAGAACTTAACAGCTAGAAAATTATTAGTTAAAGGACATCATAAATCTTCACACAGCCCACACAGTGAGTGTGCTGGCTGTAATCCAATCTTTGCAGCTGGGCAACTCATTTTTAATGTGACCCAGAAAAGGAGAATTTAAGTGGATTTTACATTCTCTCAGTGGAGAGGAGTCAGCAGTTCTACCCATGGAGTATCCTGGGGTGTGTTCAGAGCACCCCACATTGCAGCCTGTGCCTCAGGGGCTGCTCCAGAAGGAAAGGAACCCACTGATACCCGGGTCAAACAGCACTTGGGCAGATTCTGGGGGCTGGGGCATGACCAAGCTGGCAGTGTTCCACCAGAGAATAAACTCATCCTGATAAATAAGTCAGGAAGATTGAGAGGAAGGGGTAATAAAGCCAATTTAATGACCTGTAGCTGGAGCAAGAGATCTGATATATATTTCTGATTCAACATAAAGGAATATTTATTTCCTCACAGATCCTTCTCTGGCCTGCAGTTGCAGAGGTGAGGTGTGTTTGCATGATTTCTCTAGTGGAGCATATTCCTTCTAAGGGTAGCATTAAAGTAGGTGCCTCTGGATTGGGATCCAGCAGTGCTGGTAAATAATTTGGGGGCAATTTTTTTAGATATGGCGGCTTCTGAGAAATCTCCAAGGCACATTCAAATTATAATAGAAGGAGCTCAATGGATCCCCAGACAGTAAATCTGGTATCTGACTTATTCATCTCTCTATTGATTTATCTGTCTTGTTTATCTAATCTGCTTTATCACCTGAATCTTTTAAAATCAAATTTTATTTAATCCACCTATGTTTTTTCTAACAATCCTACTGCTGTGTTATTTTAGTGGGGAAGCTGAAATCAATAAGTGAAATGGCAAAAAGGAAGAAAGATTGATTTTTTGATATTATTTTATTTATTTTTAATTTCACATGTTTTAGTTTTATTCTTTGTCTCCTAAGTTTCTCTATTCTTAGAAAAGTAGTAGACAGCTTTCTGGTTTTTAAATTTTTTCCCCTCTACATAAATCTGCAGTTGATAAATGCTTGTGTTTAATGAGACAATTGCCAACACCCAGCAGAGGCCTGATTTGTCTGTGCTTTATGGTAACTCCATTAACTGCAGCGATTTTGCAACACCCCATTAGAAATTAGGGCTTTAAGTGGAACATGTTTCTGGGGATGCTCAGAGAATTAAGATTTGCCTGGGATGGACAACAAGCAGAGCACACGTGGATAAAAACACACATGTGCACAGAGACAAATCAATGTTTGCAGAGGGGCAAATGGGCACAGAACAATAGAGAGGGAAAAACAGGATGGGTGCTGCTGTGACTGGTGGGTGAGCCCATGGCAATACTGGGACCACACCAGCTCAGGGTGGGAAGCCACAGTAGTGGGAGCTTATGTCCCATTCCCAGAATCACAGAATGAACAAGATTGGAAAAGACCTTTGAGATCATCCAGCCCAACCTGTGACCCAACAGCACCCTGTCACCCATCCCATGGCACTGAGTGCCACATCCAGTCTGTCCCTAAACACTTCCAGGGATGGTGACACCCCCCCAGGCAGCCCATTCCTGGATAAATTCCATAGACGTGTTCCAGTCTCTGAAACCAGAGCTAAAAGCATTCAAATTGGAAATAAAAGGCCAGCTTTTCATCAGTGGAGGTAATTAACAATTGGCATAGTTCATCCAAATGGTAATTTCTGTTTTCAGGGAGCTGTTTGAGAAAGGTGAGTGATACTTGCTTAAAATGTGGGAATGTCTCAGTAGGAAAACTCCTGTGTAGTAACAAAGCTCTTCCAGCTACATAAGGACTGTGTTCCCCTTGAGGAGTCATCCTCAGGGTGCACAGAGTTGTGAGTGCCCTGTGTTTTTTGTCCCTTTTTTCGTTTTTCACAAACAAGTGGTAGGTCCTTTGCAGCTGCTGGGAAGATGTGCAGTTGCATTTTCATCCTTCAAAACCCCACTCTCAGGACTTTTGTGCAGAATCCCTGAAACCCTGCTCTTTGTTAAAGCTTTCATTGAAGGAGACAAGGAGGTGTGTGCTCCTCTTGGCTTTTGCCATCAGAGATTTATGTTTGTGTTTATTGAAAAACTCTACACTAATATGGGTAGAAAGATGTAGTATAAAAGAAGAATCCAGCACCAAAATTTTCTGCCTTCCTAATGCCACTTCAGAACTGATGCATTATTGATACTTAAGAAACAGATCACTATTTATGTTTTCTCTCACCTTTCCTTACCCAAATCTTTCTATTTTCCATTTATTCTCTCCCCCTGTAGCACAATGCTGGCTGTTTGTCAGGTACAAGGCTTCCCTGCTGAAATAACACACTAATCATTGCTGGAAGCCTGATAATGGGTAAAAAATCTGCTCTGGCTGAAAGTGGGTTTGGCCTTGGGGGGTTGAAATGTTCTCTAATGAATGTGTTTAATGTTATTTTTGCGAAAAGGGGGAAAATTAATTCGAAGAAAAATATTCCTTGGATATTGTTTATGTGTTTTCTAGAGGACATAAACTCTGGAACAAAGCTGACAACCAAAGCAGAATCTCCAGAGATTCTGTGCAGCTGCTCTTCTCTTCCCCCCACCACCCTTTGTTGTCACTCACACTGGAAATCCTTATTCAGTTTTCTGAACACTGCCCATGTTTCACACGGGTTTTTTGCTCTTATTTTTCAGTAACCTGCTCCCCATTCTCTTATCTTTTTATTTTTGAGCTGGTTCCCAAACTGTTCCTAATTTTTGGAGGGTATACATAATTACACCTAAATTTGGTTTCCTTCTTCCTGACAATAGTTCATGTTTGTGGGTTTTGCCTACCAAGAGAAACTAGATTTTTATCTTCTTAGGATCAGCCTTTGGTTTGTTCATATGTGTTCATTGCATGCAAAATTCTGGTGTTCTATAGAAAACAGTGAATAATATTTATTAAGTGGCTTACCTGGTGCAATCATTTCACTTCCAAATCTCAGTAGAGACAGCTCCAGTGAAGCCAAAATTCTGCTGCCCTCAGGAGGAGGAGATTCAAATCCCAGTCTGTGTTAACCTACCCTGGGACTCTGCCTTTGTGATTAGCTCCCCATGTTTTTAACTGGTGGTGAAATGATCTTCTTGAACACTCCTAGGTGTGAAGTGTCAGTCTGGGATACTCAGGAAATAGTTTTCCATTTAGAAGTAGATCTAAGTAATGCAAGAGTAATGAGATCAATTTGATCTGGTCTTTCACTGACTTTCTGATTACTTTTAGCCCTGGGCAGAATCCAGCATGGATAATTAAATTCTTCCTGCATAATTTCTCCAGTAGTTTCAGTTGCATATGGCATTCTTTGGCTTCTGTTGTTTTTTTTTGTTTGCTGGTAACTACTAAACTGTTCTACATTTCACCCCAGAACTGGGTGAATTTCAAAAGCTAATGAGGTGTTTCATATTTTCTATTGTTTATAAGGTACCTTGAGAATAGTGTGGATTAAAGGTCCCGCCTGAATTGAAGAATATATTACTCAATTCCCTGACACAATTCATAACTCATAGGTTTTAGAATCTTGCTAAATATTGAACTGATGCCTGGAAAGGCTGACCTGGAACAGAGACTAGGCAGACCAGAAGGAGTAAAACTGGTATTTATTGAAAGGATTCACCTTGGGCAGTGCAAGAGCCTGGCTGGGGCTACACACAAATCAAATTCAAGATGGATCCAGTCATGAGTTTTTAAACTTTTATAAGTTTAGGTTCATCTATATATTGCAGTTAATTGTCCAACCACAGCCCCAGGCTATGAAGTCTCAGCCCCCTGGCTTGCCCCCTTTCCCTTGCTGTTGTTTCTGCTTTTTGGGTACTAGTTGTCTTTGATTCTCTAGCTGGGAAGGGATTGTTTTGTCACTACCCTGTGAAGAGAACTTACTGACACCTAACACGAAGTTTCAGAGTTACACACCAAGCAGCAGAGAATCTAAAAAATATAAAAGCTAAAACCCAAGGCATCATTTCACAAGATCAGTGGGGTTGAAGAGGATCTCTGGAGATGAAATAGTTCTTGCTTGGAGCAGGCTCAGCTGTGGTAGGAGGCTCAGGATCATGGTGAGTTTTGCATATTTCCAAGAATGGAGATTTCATACTTTCCCTCAGCCTCCTGCTGTAGGGTTTGACCCCTTTTGAGCACGTGTTAGATCTCTGGCAGGACATAGAAAGTGTTTTGAATCTGCAGGAAGTTTTCATTTTGAGTCTTGCTGTATCTTGTGGCTGGGGTAAATGCCATCTTTGTCAAAAATCAATAGCACCCATCATCCCAGTGATTGACAGGAGCTGATCACCCCCAGACTAGGAAATGCATGGAAGAGTCTGGAAAAGAGCAGCAGAAAGGAGAAATCTTAGCAGAGCCCAGCACAGAGGCCGTTCATTAATTTACAGGCTGTTCATCCCCATTCCATGCATATTTATAAAAGATCATTAACACCTAATCTCTTTAGATGACTAAGGAGCTCCACAGAATCCCAGCTCTACTCCAGATGATGTCTTAGGCAAAGCTGTTCACAACCTGAGGAGAAGCAGCAGCTTTGCCACCTGGCTGTGTCCTGCCTCCAGAACCTGGGCTCCTGGCAGCTCTCCTGCTCCTCAGAATGAGGTTCTGGAGACAAATGCAGCTAAACACTGACGCCAGGCCCCCGAGGGAGGGACTGGGAGATGTTCCTTCAGCAGTGGAGGAAACTGAGGTTGAATTTCACCCAAGGATACCCTCCACTGAAAATGTAGAAGATCGTGGCCAAAATACAAAGCACTGCTTTGGGTCTGTGCAGCATCGAGCTCGTGCATTGATGTGATGGCTGCTTCTACAAAATGGGCTGGGAGCAGCAGCTAACCCAGCTGGTACTAGCAAGGAAACATAAAAAAGCTCAGTTTTGATTCTGACTTGGTTTATTTTGTTTTCCCACTGACATCACTGTAAACTGTGCTTTGCATTAGTGCAAACAGGAGCCACAGGGATTGGAGGAACTGTGCTCAGTCCTGTCCTCATCCTGGTCCACAGTTCTGCAGATTTGCCATCCATTCCAACACCCACACTGATGTTCTTGCTGATCTCCTGTTGCAGTGATTGCTACTTAAGAGAAAGCAAATCTTTTCCATGAAATTCTTTTATTCAAATACTAAATGACAACTTGTTTCTATGAGTTCTATTGCATAGCATCTCTGATTAGCAAAAAATGAATATATGCTCACAGCAGATACGTTTGTAAGAGTAGGATCACAATTTAATTAAGCACTCTACTAAAACATTCAGAGCAGAAACTCAAAGTGGTTCAGATTAATGATTCTGTATTCACCACTCTGGGAATTTCTTATGCTCTGCTGTTTTTAACTTCAAGTTTGTTATTTAAAAACCTAAATCAGGAGTTTGTATGGCACTTGATTAAGACTTTATTTGCACCTGAAAAGGACAGGGCCACACAGCTAATGTACTTAACCCAAGGTTTTGAATCAAGTAAGAGCTGTGGTGTCGACAGCCACATCTGAAATCTGAATCAAACCCATACTGAGTCAAGTTTTCCTGCTCCCACTAAAAATATTCAAGTCTGGACCAGTTCCCTTGAAGTTGATCCAAATTAAGAGCTGTGAAAGCGAGACCAGGTTTAGTCTTTCGTTCATTGTATGAAGTATGATGAACACTCGTTCTGCTGTGAAAATAAAAATAGAAATTAAAACACATCTCTCTCTTTAAAATACAGATTACTGGTGACAGTAGGAAGAAATAAAAGCACTGTAAAATTCCATCAGAAGAGTTTTTAGTTCTGTTTAGTTCTTAGTTCACTTAGTTCTGCTGAACTGAAGACACAAGGATGAGATCACTCACCTGCATTATATAAAGTTTTCATGAACTTCTCTTCATCACAATACTGGACAAATAGGAGGGGTTCCCAATGAGCCCAAATGCTGCTGCTAAGACATGCAAAAGATGCATTTCTTTGATAGATGTTTCCAAATGTCCTAAAACAACTCATTTTTTTCAAGTTATTCTACTTCAAAGCACCTTATAAATTGGCTATGGGTCAATAGGAGGAAAAAAGTCAATTCAGCAAATACTACTTCACATATTTACAATTTGATTAGTTCTTTTTTAAAAGACATTAAAAATTAATACTTTCCAACTTGACTTGTGTCTCATTCACCAGTGATTTCTAACATCAACCTCAAGCCTAAATAATCTGTGCTCTCTGTGGGGTAGTGACAGGGAACACAGACCTTTTGAGCAGCTGATAATAGTTTGAAACAGTGTTCAGCCAGAGCCTTTGTGACAAGAAGCCAGAATAATAGACAAAATACCTACGGTTATTTCTAGCATGATAATAATCCAGCTAAATTTGGCTGTTGCAAGTGCCAACTGAGTACTTAAAAGGTAATTATTAACTGCATGAACCCAGTAATTTGTATGTCCACTGGAGGTGACGGTGTCATGGTGGTGGAAGGATACAGAAGAAGAAAATTATTAATGGATTTATTGGATAGATTTCCTTGTGCTTGTGGAAGTCTGAAGCAGCTCTGCAGTTTGTACACTAACTCAGCTGGGTTATTCTGGCTGCAGGTTTGTCTGAAATACAATCTGTGTCATTTCTTCTGGGACAACACAGGGGAATTGCTTGAAAGCTTTCCTACAGATCTTTGCTCCAGCAAATAAAACTGATTTACAAAAATCAGAACACATGGTAACAGATCAGATTACTCAATTTTCTGTGTGGAAAGTTATTGTGGAAATAAAAATAAAGTTTAAAATTCTTTATGTAACTTTAGTCAATTTTGTTCGGTTTTGCCCCTGGGAAAGGAATTGGAGTATTTTTTTACAGGATGTTCCACCAGTCCAGGTCTGATGAGCTGAACATCTCAACAGACTGAGAGTAGTACAGAAGATCCACAAAAGATAAGAACCATTAATGACAATTAATGACCATTAACGACCATCAACTCCAAATCACCCCTGGCATGGTCAGAGACACCTGGTTTGGGAGAAAAAGAAATGAAAATGATAATAATTAACATCAAAGGCAAAGAAATCTGTATCCAGTAGAAAAACAAATACTAAGAACTGCACAACTTGGAACCAATGAACATTGAACCAATGAATTTCTATGGGTTTTTGCTGTATAAAATGTGTGAAAAGTCTAGTAAAATGCATGTGTCGTGGAATGATTTTCTCTGCACAACCTGCAATATGTGGATGAAATTATTTCTGTTGCATATCCTGGCCAGAAAAACATCCTGGCCAGAATAAAGTAGTGCCTTCATTCTCTAACACTAAAAATGTTGTTGGAGAGTTTTTTGTTTTTCCTGCAGTTTCAGTGACATTATCACAACATTTCATTCCCATTGTCTCAGCTGTGCTGTACCATCCAAAAGAAACACTGAAGTCACTGAAGTGAAACAAAATTTGAAACTATGAAATTAAAACATCTCATTAAATTTAAACTCTGCTTCCCTCAACCCTTTTACATTTGGTATGGTTTCTAAATTAAAAGGATATGCCTATGGAATGAAAACTCCATTTTCAATCTATTCTGTTTACTATCTCAGATTTACATGAACAAGGGCAGCATTTCATGCACTTGCTCTTTATTTTTACTCCTGCTTGAGTTAAGTCTGGTATGCTGGGGAAGAAGGAGGGAAAAAAGCCCCATTTGCCTTCTACTGTGTTAGTCTGGACTAACATAAAGAGATGCTACAGGGATCTGTCACAGAGAGCTGGGAGAAGGAGGGAAAACAACTAGAGGAAGTACAGAGGTTTGAAATAAATTAGTTAATCTGGTTCTTCCCACATTAATGTCAGGGATAAGGAAGAGCTTAGTGCAGATTTTACTACTGAACTCAATTGCTGCCTGGCTCAGTACTCTGAACCTCCTGAGCTGTGCCCATGACCCCACAGCAGAAGCAGCTGGAGAAGCTGATATTAAGACTCATTTAATTTGAAAACTAATGACAGAAATTCCTCTGCTCACCCCTTGGTTATGATATAAGCAAAAATATTTGGGTGCTGGTCTGTGAGGAAAATCTAATCTTTTTTCCATTCACATTGAAGAGGTTCTCAGCTGTTGTTTTTATCTTTCACCCTGCTTGTGTTCAACTGTATGAAGTTCACTTTGACTTTTCCCATTTCTCAGACAACACAGCCTGAAGTGAAGCAGGCACGTACAGAATGTTCATTAACACTGTCCTTCACCTGGAAAACATAATTTACAAAGCTGAGGAAAACATCATGACAGGTCTGTATCAGCAGTTTTCAAGTCAGCCAATTTATGCAGCTGAAGATGAGGACTGGGGCATAAACCACAGAGGAACAGACACAAGTGTGCTGTCTGTGAACAGCAGTGGAAGTAGGGGGTCAATTATACCAGTGGCAGCAGAGGAGGAAAATATGAAATAACACCACATCAAAAATGAGAGTTTTTTCCTCCCCAAGTACAGGCAAGTCAAGGAAAGCCACCATGATTTCATGAAACAGCAACAAATGTTTACTTCTTGTTTCACATTCTGACTGAATCCGGCTCTCCAAACTGGTAAGAGACCCCTCCACACACCCATTTTTTCCATGAGAGAAAAAGCTGACTAGCCCGCCACTTATTTCAGTGTTTAAATAGTTGTGCTGCCCAGAGGAGGGAGCACTCAGCAGAAAGCCCAAGGGAGCAATGATCTGTCCCCATGCAGAACTTGTCCAAAAGTGAGCAAGGAAGAATCTCACAGATGCTGGGCTGGCCCAAAACTGCTCTGCAGGAGATTTCTGCCACTTGTGCAAATCTCTAACAGAAGATAACATGATGGGGTTAATACTCTTATTTTTTTCTAACTTTACACATAAACCAACTCCTTGTAACGTTACCTATTTTCTTATTTGTTAGCCTGGCTTTGCTTCTCTGTAAATCTTATATCAGCTTCAGATGTTGCCCCAGAGCCTGCCAGAGCCCATTGTTCTTTTGGGCAATGATGACTCCTTGGTTGTCTCAAGTTGGCTCATCAAAACCAAGACTCACTTGGCAATAAATTTTTCAGGCACTTCTGACATTTTAGTCCATAGTCCCTGGTCAATATCTATCTCATGTAGGAATTCTTCAATCAAATGCCTTTAGGGAGACACACGAGAAAAAGGTCAATGTTTGCTAATAGGAATTCCAGTGTCAGGTGCCTCCATTTGTGGAGGCTGAACTTTTGACACTCAATATTCAGTGTTTGAGAAGGGAAATAACTCACCACCTTCTGAGAGGAAAGCTTTTGATGTTACCTATAGCAAAGCACTGGCAGCATGACTGACCTGAAGTCAATAATCAAAAATCTCAAAATAATAAATGAGGTGCATCTTAAAGATAAACTATTTCCACTGCCAAATTTTGTTAGAATTATGGATGTACTCCTCAACACGATCAATTTGAGAGCTGTTAATTTATTTTAAACAAGCAAAGTAAGTTTATAAAGAAAGTGCAATAATCTTCAACTATGTTTAATTATTAGAGTATCTCTCTACTTCCCTCCAAAAACAATCCATAATTAAGCTTATGAATATGCTGGATTTGTGATACACCTGTTTAATTGAAAGCAGATGTTCATTTGGCAATGGGTTATTTTCATATTATGCATCACTATTAGTTTGCTGTTGCTTTCACAACACACTGGGAAAAGTAATGTACAAATAATGCAGAACAGTTTGTATCATTATAAAGTTAAATGCCTATTTATTCTCTTTTTTATACTTTTCTGTCACCATCAGTGATGTCATAGACTACTGCATTGGTTTAATTTTTTGTTATATTGTTGATATTATTGTGTTTATCATTGTTGTTGATGTTGTTTCCAACATTTTCTTTGACTGGTACCAAAATTCCAGTCCAGGTTATTCACTGATTTGTTGATTTGGATAATAAAATATAAGTGATGTGACCTCCTGAGTTCTGAGGGGAAGACACTTTATACCTGTCATAGACAAGGCAGATAATCCAACAGAATTCATAGGAAAAGGGGCACTAAATATTCTTTACAGGGGCAGCCTCCTTCAGCACTCTCAATCTGCACAAGAGGTGAAGAGACCTAAAGGTGTAAGGCTCTGTGTATCCTCATTAACTCCCTAATTCAGTATTTTAATAAGGAATTATTGTGCAAGAGACTAAAGCAAAAGCAAAAATGAGCAAGGCATGTTGAATATATTCCTTTGGAGAGGTGCAAAATGCAATCACAAAAGGGAAAAGTACATTAATTCAAGTTTTTATCACATATTTTCACTTACTAATGAATATAATGAGCCTTAGGTTTCACAAGTAAAAATACAATATCAAATCACAAAGAGAGAGCTCTGTTAGATACAATTAAATGGAACAAATCAAATGGCATTTGTGAGATGAGCCAATAAAAATTAGTAATTTTTATAAATCCTCTCATTTAATAATTACCAGCAGTAGAAGCCCTTCTGTACAGGAGCCCCAGGCCTCAGGGAATTCCCTTTAAAGAACAAGGGGCCTCACTCCACTAAAAGTGAACAGAATTCCAAGTGGGAAGGAGCACCACAGACATTTTAACAGAGCAAAGCTTGCTCAGGTGACAAACACATCAGCACAACAATCTGCATGAACTCAGCAGGGACAATTCCCCAGGAGTGAGAACAAGGAATTAAATTCAGAGCATTATTTTACATTTTATGGGCTGTGGGAATTGAGGTGGACAGAGAGCTTGGCTTCACCTGCAGATGCAGAGAACTTCAGCTTCAACCCCTGGGAGACACCCAGCTAGGAGAGAGAACATCTTTACACATAATGGAGAGAGAATAAAGAGTTGTCTCATGGGAATTAATATGTTAATTAGTGTGTTATAAATCAGGTGCTGTTCCTGGTGCCAATATATGCTTGGCCAAAGGCCAGCTACACTTCTGGTTCTGTACCTTATCCTGGTTATTGATGGGACCCTGTGCCCCCAGCCCATCCACACCCTCTGAGCTTTCTGGGTCTCAGGGTCTTTGGAAGTTGTCCCTTGTACCATGTGGTTTCTGTGTTTGTTATTTTTACATTAAAAGGTTTCTGTTTTGAGGCAGCTCCATCATTCCCTTCTCTCTGTATTTACAGCACAAACTCCCTGGCTGTCCCAGTTCTGGCCTGCAGTGGCCACGATGGGCATTTTTAGGTTGGATGGATGATGGTGCCACAAAGCATCACTGAATGGGAGCAAAGGCAGGTCCTGGGTTCCTACCAGGGACTGCTGAACCTGCAGGCTAAGCAGAGGAGCCTGGAGTTTGCATCTTGATAGTTTTGCATTTTTTTCTCCTCTCCATAAAATATCAAACACCACAGGGAGAGTGAAGAGCTGCTAGATGTGCCTGACTCCAAACCAGCAAAGCAAGATGGAGTGCCAGCCAGGAGCAGCTATTCCTTCTCAAGAGAGAGACTTCAAAGCTCATAACCTGGTCTCCAGGGAATATACAATATGAAATATAACATGAGTCGCTGGAATAAACTTTGATTTGATTTTCTTTGCTGATAACGATTTCAGAAAACCAATTTGTGGTAAATGCACTTGGGACAGACTACCCAGGGTACAGATTAATGGATGTGAATAAAAAAGAGAGGGCAGTTGAATTTTTAAAAAATGCTGAAGTAGAAATTAAAGCAAAAAAGTCCTATATGACTGAATAATTTAACTTCTGGTGTATTTTAAAAGAATAATTGTTAAACATTCTTCTCAGGTCTGTTGATTTACTTCTGAATGCTTTACTCCTAACTAGTGATGCCAGAGCCTAATAAGAAATAAATTAGAGATGGCTGTAGTATGGGAACAGTGGGAAAAGTTGACTGTATTATAAAATTATGCATCAGATCTGGATTTATAATTGCATTTTCTCTAATCTCAAGTGCAAGAAATGACATTTTACTGAGTATAAACATTTTCAAGGGAAAGAAAAAAATCAATCGTGCCATTAACCATGTGGTAGCAGGAACACTAAATGGAGCATTGATATGACTTTCTCTCGTTTTTTATTGTCATAATTCTTCATTTTTTCCGCTAGTAATTGATTCCCTACACTAGAAACATGAAAATTACAGGAGAAAACTGAGTCAGTTTAAGGAAATCAGCCAACACTTGTTATCTCAAGGTTCATGGGCCACCTACTTGTCACAGTTTAAAAACCTGCTCCAGAACAGGTTTGTTGTTCTCCCCATCCATGTCTGACCCTGGTATTGAGTCAGATTGTCCCATGAGAAGCTGCAGAAGCAGGGATTAGGGGAAGGGAAATGCTGGGGCAGACACAGGCATGGCTAGGCCTGTGGAGCAGTAAAAAATGAATGAGCAATTGTAGCTCTTCCAAAATTGTAGGGAATTATTGAGCTCATGCTATCACTGGGCAGGGATGAGCCAAGGGACAGATGTTACAGATGTTAAATGTTGCAGCATTTTAAAGCTTCAGGAAGAAATTCCCAACCCTTTGTCTTGTGTTATTTAGTACTCTGAAAGCTACCCTAGAATGACACAGCTCTGCCTGTCTGGTTGGGCACAGCAGGTTCAAAGCTTTGTGACTGGCAACCCTTAAAGGTTCAATCCACAGCACTCCCCAGAATTTGTTCATTTTTCAGCCTTAACTGATCAAATTTTGGCTGAGGTTCCTCTGCCCTCAAAAGGAAATGGAAGTTCACTGCTGCATTAATCAAATATTGTGAAGGGGAAGACCATGGATGGATGTCTCTCCTGTAGCCATGAGAATAAAATAACTGCATTAATCTCTCGTTTGAGATTTCTGCAGGCCTAAGAACTATAAACAGTTTAATTTTTGACCCTTTTCACCAAAGCCCATCACTACCTGAACATCCACAAAGAGGTTTTATTTGATGGCTCTTTTTGAGCAGTAGCTAAAGAGTGATTTTGTCGTTAAAAGTTTTGGATGCTGTTACCTCATCCCTGTTTCAGGCACTAATTATCATCTTGTGGATCTGGCTCTCCCAGAGGAGTCAGCCAAGACCAAATGTACCTGATTCTCCAGGTTCACAGTTGTCATTTGAACCCCTATTCTTGTGAATCAAACCAATGACCACTGCATCCATAACTGCATGCAGTTTCATGACTACTCCATGCAGAAGTCACCCCAAATAGAGTCAGTTTTCAAATGGTTAAAATATAATTTATTACAGGGCTTTTACAACACATGAGTCATGCAAGTGATCCAGTCCTTTCTGCTATGGTCCAAATATTAACTGTGTCAGCACATTATTTTCACCCCCTCCTGGAATAAAAATTTAGCAATAAAATCCAGAGGCAAAGTGGCATCCAGTTAATGGCATTCAATCTAAGCTTATTGCAGATCGACCTTGAATGCTGCCAAGTCCCCAGCATGCACTGACAATACAGCATCGTTGCTAAGCTACCTATTATTAATCTTTGCAATGAAAAATGAAGAGGTCAGAATATGTTGAAGGTGTGTTTATTACAGAGCTTGCACAGAGGGGCTCATTTAAAGCTTGGATATTTCACCATTTCTATAGCTGTGAATTTTTTTTTTTAAGATTTGAATATAACTGACAGATTTTGACCCTGATCATCCATTAATTAAATAGCAGAGAAAGATTTGCAGATATGTTTTTTGAATATTCATATGTCTACATTCAGGCCAACAGAAAAGGAGGTTTCAGCCATTTTTAATTGAAACAGAAATGATTTAGTACTTTATATCTCATGGTCAAAGTTAGGTCTAGAAACCCTCATATAAATGCACAAGTAAATAGTGTTTAGGAAAAAGTATTATTGGAATATTCTCTTCTCTATTCTTATTGTCTGCTTCTATCTTCTGGGTTTATTCCTGGTGGCTTGGATTTTTATTGAGCTTTGGGGTGTTTTGGTTGAGGATCAAGATTGTATAAAGGAACAGGACACGTTTTATTTATCAATAAATCATCAAACACAAAAAACACAGCCCAACGAATGGGATGAGTGCACAAAGGATAAAAAACTGGGAAACTCCAAATCCTTTGAAAGAAGAAAAGGCCAGGATAAGAGCACAAAGTGGCTGGGTGTCACTCTGTTGCCAGGGAGATTGATGTAGGAGGTGAGAAAGAGTCAGAGTATATATTTCAAGAAAGTGCATAGGTTGTCAAAGTCCTGTATTCAGAGCTGCTGATACACACAGGAGCACCCTCCAAAAAGCACCCAATGCTTTTCAGGAAGGGGGAAATCTCCTTGAAAAAGCAGAAGTCAAAACAAACCAACCAAACTTTCCAAAGGCTTGATTTTAAGGGAAGGTTCTATCAGCAAAAGCTGGTGTGTACTTCAGGACTTGTCTGCATGGAGATTTCTTTGCCGTGGAAATAATTTTGATGTGGATTATGATAAGTTTTACAGTTGTGTTACTTGTCCCAGGGATGATAAATGGAAGGTGTCCCATGTGAACAAGAACTTTGTAACTCTAATTCTGACTTGAACTTTTCTTGTCCCTGGCAGAGCTTCATCATGTACAACTTGTTCTCACTTCCCTTAATAATAAACATGAAGACATGGGATAAACAGGGATGATTTCTACCCACAGAAATCTGCTTTCTAAGGCTGGACTGAGCTTGCTGGAGGCTCTTGGGGCTCTCACCCCAGCAGCAGCTCCTGAAAGGAGCAGTCATGCCCCAGGGGAATGGTTTGCTCTGCCCAGCCTCACACCACCTGCCTGAGCACAGACTCAGCTTTTCTGCTCTGTACTCACAGCTCTGAGGGCTTCCAACTCCATCTGTGTCTGCACAGAAAAATCTGTTTTGTCCCAGCTGCTGTGTCCACACGAACACCAAGCTGCTCTGAATCACAGCATGGCTGACACAGCTCTCCAAGGACACTGAAACAAATGGTTTTTATCAAATTCTCTCACAGGAGAGGGTGTTTCCATGCAGGGTGGGATTTAGGAAGGAGCTCACAGAGAGGAGGTTCACTGGGTTCAGCTGCACTGATCTCTTCAGCTGCCTCAGTCCCTCAGGTTCTGGGTTTGGAAAGGACCCTAAAGCCACCCTGCAGTAAAAATCCTTCCAGCCTCTAAATATACACTCATCAAATACCAGTGAAGTTTTTTCCAAGTGTTTGAAGGATAGGTTTAAATCCTATGCTTCAAAAAATAGATGGAAATGACATTGAGAACAACGAGCCATTGCTGCTGGAAGAGTTTTGTCCTATGTGACAGAGGTTTCTCAAGCACTGCACAATCTCAAAAACAAACCAGTGTGAAACCTCTCATGAGAAGCCTGATAGTGCCAGTGGATATGGGATATAACCCCACATTTTCTTCTTTTTCTATTTCTCCTTGTAGGTGTTTTAATTAGCAGGGTGAGTGGAGCTGCCTCTGTGAAGGAAACTCTACAGCCAGGATAGGATCTTGCAATTGCAGCACAGAACTTCTCACCTAACATACAGAAGGTTAAATTTCTACATGAGGAGTGTTAAATACCCTGTGGCCCAGCTAGACACACACAGAGTTTTGTGTTTCTTGGGACCATCACCCTATTTTCACATGCCTTGAGTTTATTAATGTAAAAACTTTTACTGTGTGCATGGAAATGTGGTTCTTTCTCTCAGCACAATTTAAATTTAGCAACATTCATACAGACTTCATGAGCCTCCCTAAATCCTAACTTGACAGGGGTGTCCTAGAAGGTGCTAAAATACAGCTCTGTTTCAGCTAGTTCTGCATGTCAAAGCTGCTCTGGAAAATAAATGTATTGGTCAGGAAAGTGCTGCTTGTGCTGAGGCTGTGAGGGGGAATGGAAAACAAAAGAGATGCTTTGTCAGCAGTGTGAACCTGGAAATTTTGGGGTTTTTTTTTCAAAAAAATGAAAAACAAGAGAGACCTTTCCAGGATTTTTCTTTAGATGATGCAGCAGATAGCCATGGAAGAAAGGCTTAGTAGCCACTGGTTAAAAAGTTCCTCTGCTATGTGGAACATTTAGTTCCCATCCTGCTTGGAGGGTTTGGAGAGGTTTGGACTGCTTGGAGAGATTTGGACTAAATTTGCACATATCCCACTGGAACATATCATTCCTCAGTCACCAGTGCCAGAATGATGCTCTCAAAAGGTTGGCCAGATCTTAGTCAGGTTTGTCAGGGACTTATCAAAAACAAATGAAGAAGTCAGTTTGTATCTCTCACTCAGATCTGTAATCAGACAAAATTATTCAGGGGAAAACCATAGATTTTTCTGTATTTGACTTGGTTAAAAGTTTTGAATCTTAATAACAAATATTATTTTATTTAGGGTCTATGTGCAATTTCCATGAAAAGTGGGAGTCAATAAAAATCCCTGACTTCTTTATAGAATGGTACAGCTGGAGCACAGTGCTATTTTCCCTTGAAGTGAGTAAATTGCAGAGCTGAAGGCAGAGCTGCAGCATCATTCCCTGATCCATATGCAACAGGAGCAGGAAGAGTTCAGCTCCAGCTGGGAGCCTGCAGGGTCCCACTCACTGCTGGAACCAGAGAGGCAGATGAAGAAAGGCACTGATTGAGAGGGTCAGGTACCCAACAGGTGAGCAGCTACACCACGAGTGCTGTCAATATTTGACTCCAGCTGAGCAGCTGCAGCTCCAGCAGCACAGGAGCTGCCCTGTGTGCTGAGAAGGGAACCCAGAGCCTGGCATTTCTTGACGTCAGAGACCAGATTTTCACAGATTTGTCTGCTTGATGAGGATTTCTTGCCAGAGAAGAGGAAGATTTTGAGTTACAGACTATTCCAGGCAGCCAAACAGCATTCAAGCTGTGGCATGCTCATGTATTTATCCTCAGATGACACAGGTCTCATCAGAGGCACATAAGAAATGTTGAATTGGTGCTGGCAGCCACTGCAATATGTGCTAGGTGACATCCACTGGCAGGGTAAAACTTGCCTCCTAAACTGTAGCTTTTCAATTACAATGTGCTTCACTGTGTTGCTTTGCTGCAGTGGGGTTTTACTAATTTATATTAATAATTTAGATTAATGTAGATTAATCATATCCATGATTAATATGAACAGGGTGAAGCTAAATATCAGTAATTCAAATAATGGGATAAGCTGTTAGATAAAGGGTAATTTGAAAAACCATGTTGAATCTGGCCAAAACCCATGAGGAGCCTGCAAGAGGGGAGTTTTAGAGATGTTCTTTGGAGGGTGCTGTGATAACCAGCTGTAGATTCTCCAATACTTTGGTCCAAAAAACTTCTTAAATGGTAAATTTATCTGAATGACTGCTTGTTTTCATGTGTTTAAATCCATAGTTCTGAGATCAAAAGCACTCTGATTCTAAATTTCCAAGTCTTGGTTTCTGTCCTGTAAATTTCTGAGTTTGTAGACTACCAGGCTCCTGATAAGGAGAGCAGAATAAATAATTTAATACAGCATACTGCCTGAAGTTGTTATTGTTCATCTTTAAAGCACAGAAATACTGAAACTGATGGATAATTGGGAAAAAATGACAGTGCAACAGAAGGGAAAAGAAACCATTTAGCAACTTAAATGAAAGATAAATTTACCAGCAAATTGCTATGAGAATTTAGAATAGGGACAGATATGGAAGATTTCCTTCAAAAACTTAAATGCTGTAAAATCAGAGTTTTCAACCAGAAGAAACATGAGGGAAAGAAGAAAATCATAGGAAAAAAAGTTTAAACGAAGATAACTGAGCCTGTGATGAAATACAGATGGAAAAGACAGGCAGAATAAAAGTAGTAGAATTGCTAAGAAAAATTAAAGATGAAAAACCAGCATGTACATAGATATCACTCATATGTTCTACCCATATGTATTACAAGGTCCCTTTTAGTTGAGGGAATACCAGAGACTTTCTCTGGTTTTAATTTTTTTTTAACATATTTCCCTGTTTTCCATTTTGCTCAAACTAGAGGGAACAGCAAGATTAAGGATCTGGTTAAACTTTGTGATTTCTTCTTTTCTGGAGAGAAAGAATAAGGAGAAGGGAACATAAGTGTTGTTGAATCAGAGGGATAAAATGTGATCCTCAAAAAACTATCTGGCAATCAGGTATCTTGTCAAGAGAAAAATCTTCTATTGATCAAAATATTGCATAAAGAAAATAGAATTTGACTAGCATTATATATTATTGCTGGAAAAATTTAAATTGTAGTGAAAAACAAGCAGATTGTGCAGTTATAATGATGTTTCACTACTATTTCAAAGTCACAGCTCCACTCAAAATGACACTGTGCTGATGAATTTCCCAGTAAAAACACTTCTGTCCTACATAGAGACAGCACAAACAAAGACTGAGCACAGCCAAGCACCACTGAGCTGAGAAAGGAACTGAACAGGCTCTGGAGACTCCAGCATGGCCATGAACCCAACCTGGCCTTGGCCAGCTCATGTGCAGCAGGGTTTAGCAAGGAGCCAGAGGACAGTGCTGCTCACTCAGCAGTGCCAGTCTCCATGTCTTGGGGGGGTCTGAACATCACATTTTGCATGAGGACTGTGAGAAAAGTTCTGAAGAGCTTATGCTGGCTCTGTGAAAGCTCTCAACACAAAAATCCCCAGCAGCAACCTAAGGAAAAGGGGGCAGGATCCCAAACCCCCAAGCTGGTAAAGGAGAGAAAGGCAGAGAAAAGCTGTGAGGTCCAGCAGAATGCTGCCAGCAGCCTTTTCATCCTCTTAATGCATCATTTTCTGTTGATTAAATTTTCCATTGGAAAAAATCTGACAGGCTGCTATTTCCCTCAGACCAAATCATAGTAATGAAAGTTTATAAAGTAGCCATTCATTCAATCAAAACTTATTACTTGAAGCGTAGCTCTATTTTTTTTCCTCCTGTACTCCACATTAGGCATCCCTATTCAAAGGCTGTTATTATGGGAATTGTTCTGTAATGAAAACATATATCCTCACAACAGGAGTGCATTTCTGCAAACAGTGTAAGAGGGGGCACGTTCCCAGCACCTCCTATGGCTATAATCTGTGGAGCCCATTCCTATGCTGTAGTTAATGCCACACTTAATGGCTTCAGGATGGAAAAAGCCCCCCAAGCTGAAGATCCATGGTGCTCCAGAGGTCTGCCTGGCAGTTTATTCTGTCCTTAAGGAATCCTGTTCTCTTTGTCATAAGAAATACAGGCACCTAATGCAGCATGACAGATCCCTGCCCTGGCTGGGGATGGCCAGCCTTGATTTTGCTGAGCAGAAGCTTGGATAACTGAAATGTTCACATGTGAATGTGCCATACAGCTCAGCCAAATGGGAATAGAGCATGTAAATGGGTAACATTTTCTACCTGACCATTCGACTGATGAACGAGTAGGAGTTAAATTCACCCCACTTTAGGGCACAAGGAGCAGTGTTCCTAATTTCCTTATTGATGGCACCACTGGAAATGGCTTCTCTGCAAGTGCAGGGTGAGTGAACAAAGTCTGAATATTGTGCCCTCTCAGTTTCTCTGCTTTATTTCCACCTGAAATGCCATGTCAGGCATTTCTTGGCTCCCTCAGGAAGCTGAAACTCAGACTAAAGTCGCTTGGGCTGCTGGGCCAGCTTTGCACAGCCAAGGTGATTTGCCAGCCTGCCTGAGAGCTCTCTGTTCCTGGAAAGGGAAATGGGCTGGGAGGGATGAGTGTGAGGGAAGTGGGACAGAAAATGCAGATCCCTCCCAACCATTAACATTATCCCAGCTAACATTATCTGATGTTACTGCTCTTATTGGAGCATCACTCTCCAGCTCTTGAGCCAGGTAAGGCTGGCAGGAAAGTGGGAAGAGAAACTAAAGGGAAGCAAAAGTCTCTGTTTACCTCATGGCTAATAATCTGTTAATGAAGCAGATCTTTAATTGTCCTAAAGTCAAAATTCTTTATACCATCAATGTATCTTTCACTGCTACAAATACTGCAAAAGTGTCCAATAATCCTGAAAGGTTTTTATACACCTACAATTTCTACATTATACCAGGTCCTGATTTTTATTTTCAAAGGGTCAAAGATTGTCCCTTTGATGGTTTCTTCCTGATCTTACAGTGGCAGCTGAGATATGCACAATGCTGGTCAAAGCAGCTTCTTCTCTGAGCACTAAGGACAGCCTTTCACTGAATTTTCCTTGTGGGATGCAAAAAATACAGGTGCCACCTTCATTCTTTTTTTTTTTTTNTTCATCACAGATCTACACACAGCTGGGCTGGCATCAAGATCCTTAAAAAAGGGGAAAGTCAGGTACTGAATTACTGTTGGTGAGAGGGAAAAGGGAATAGAATCCCTCCTTTCGATGAGCTGGGTACAGCATCCTGCAGGGAGCCGAGTGCTCTGCAGGACTCGTGCTGCTGGACACATTCCCTTCTGCTCTGGTTTTCTTGGCACACCCCTGAGCTCCATTGCAACAGGCACAGTCTGCCAGGAACATCAGACGTGTGACAATGCAGCACAGAACTGCAGCAGGGGTCTTTAAAGAACAGCTCTGCATCAGCATAGGGTGGAATAGAGCCTTATATATCACAGGCTTTTGCCTGCAGATTTCATTTTCATCTACAGCATAAAAACAAGGAATGAAGCTATTGAATGAACTAGGTGTAATAGCAACTGAAAATGCTGGAAGAAAATGAAATGCTGAGGGCAGGTGCCTGTGCTTTGCTACAGCTGAATCAAAATCTTAGTCTTCAAATGTTTGCCTGAACCTTAGGCCAAGCTGAGCTTGGATCCAACAGAGAAGTTCCTGGCAGCACCCATTTCATATGCTGATTATAAAGCACTATTTCAAATGCTCTCATGTTTACATAATTTTAAAATTGTGCTGTACATATACATGAAGGAGCTGTTTGTGTACTGTCTGTTAGTGATCAACCTTGCTGTTTCAATAATTTAATAGCACACTTCAGATTTAACATTTTAATATTCTTAATTAACCAAGTCACACACTTTTGTTAAATAATAAACAAATGCACCTGTGCTGCATTTTGTGCTGATGCTGTTAATAATTTTTTCTGATTTTCTGACATACCTTTTTGATTTAGTCAAAGGTAATGTGCAAGGATTCAGTGAGATATACTGACAATTGCTCTTTATGCTTTCCTGTTAATGCTGTAGACTTCACTGAGCTGAAAACAGTTGATAAAATTGCACACACTTTACTTATTGCTCCATTATTCTTTGCTAATTGAGCCACATAGTTTAGTCAAGTGTTTACAAGCTTTGCTAATAGACTTGCATACCAATTTTGTTCAATTTGCCATAGTAAAGAGAATGTTTACTACCTGCTGAGCTGCAGGAATCATGATAGATAACAGTTCTGAAGCTGTCACCAGTCAATAAACACAGACAGCACCACAAGCAGCTGATTTGGGGAGCTGATTGCTTTTGCAATGCTCATGGAAATGATCTGGATTAACCCATGTTGTAACTAAGGTGCAAAGTCAATGGGGGCCAGATGTCAAAGCACTCTGGGTTTCTCTGAAACACTGGGTGTGTGGATCATTAGGTAAGAAGTTATTTTGCAGAAGGAGAAGTAAAACTGTAAGAAGCTTATTGAGAATCTGAGTTCAAACCCACTTCTTGGAACTTTCTCCTTAACCAAAGACCCTCAGGGGTCCAGGCATCATCCACTGCCAGAGGTGAACAATTTGTCTGAGGATGCTGGGCTGTCTCAAAGAGGGAGACCAAACTGTTCCCTGCACGAGAATGGCAACATGGGACAGGCTATGGCTTACCCCATGACACTGCTCTTGCCTTCCCCTCATTTTCAGTTGCTTTGCTTTTATCTCACAGAGATGGGAAATAGCCACTACGAGTTCTATGGAGCTGCTTTTCCTCCCTGTGCTGGTCAAAATGTGTTTGGTGCAGTTCCTCTCAAAGAGGTTCTTCCCTTTACAATAGAAGGAGGGCTCAGTCCCATGACAAAACAGCAATCACATAAAAATAAATCATTGTGCTATAACAAAAATAATTTGCAATAATAATAAAAAAGTTCTACCATTATAGGAAGGTGATTTTTTTTTTCCTAGAAACCAACAAATCCACGGACTTCACAACTATAGCACAACAGGGCTTAGGCAGAATCAGCCACCTGAGAATACAGTCCTGCCAGACTCTGTGCAGGGGGAATACAGAATGGCAATTATGAAGTTTAATTTAATTGTTAAAATGCATCAGTAAAAGAGGGATTATTGGGAAAGACAACATGCAAAGCTCAGAAGAGAGAATGTATATTCAGCTACTTTCTGAACTCTGCAAAATGCAAGAAAAGAAGCTGGTTCAGAAGATGGTGTGACTAAATTCCAGTTCCAGTATCTCAGGGCTCTCTTCTCTCTCCATTCTACACCACCTTTTTCTAGCAAGGTTATTCTTTCATTCATTTTATATATGAAACTTCCATAATCAAAGTTTGTTCTGCAGCAAGGAGAGAATACAGAAAACTCAAGGGGTTGATATCTTGCAGATATCAAAGATAAGAATGTCTGCCTTGGTCAGCAAAATACAGGGGGATTAAGTATTGAAAAGGACAATTCAGTCAATAATAATTATAAAACCATTGTGTAGTACCAAAGAGGAGTTCAATGAGCCGAACACTGAACTAAAGTTCTCATGTTGGTTGGTGATAAAAATCTGCTCTGTCATATTAAAGACTCATCTGTCCCTGAGCAGAGCTGGAAACAAAAAGGGGATTTGGTCACACTGACAGAAGGGACACCCAGCACCAGGCAGGGACACACCAGCACAGTGCACAATCCTCTGCTTATCTCATCTGGCCTAGAAATAATATCCAACAGAGTTATAAACCTCATTGCAACCACTTCCCTCTGCTTAAAGCTAACTGGAAATCTGTTCTAAGCTGAGGAAGAGCATCAACCATGCTGCTGAAATCCCTCTTTGCAGGGATGTCTCCCATTCCCAGCACGGTGTTGACTCCCATTACAGAAGTGGATATACCACAGATCTGTACCTATCACAGCACAAAATTATTACCCAGCTTCATTGTGACCCAACAGCTTCAGCTTTGTAGGATGCTTGTGTCAGTGTGCTGTGTCCAACACCCTGCCCCTGCCTCTTCTGAGTGAGTCCAGGGAGGAATTCCTGGTCTAGGATACACAGCTGGACAATTCCCACTGCACTCAGGAGATGTCAGATCTGCCTTCCCCAGTGCCCACCTGGATCCTGCAGTGTCTGTGTGCCCCTCGTGTGTTCTGTACCCCCTGCTCTGCAGGACATCTCCTGCAAACTGTGGGATGAACTTCCCTGAGAGCCTCCCTGCTGAGTTTGTGGGGATCAGGTCCTGCTCAGCCTCTGGTCTATTGAACCTAAACCCCTGAGTTTTCAGCAGCAAATCTGACATTACTGCCTTTAGCACAGCACTTCTGGAAACCCACCCTGTCATCAATTAGCTCTCAGTCCTCCCATCGGTTTAATTACCACATGCTTGGTGGAACAACAGAAAAACCTCCCTGAATGCTAAAAAAAAGCCTGCAAAAAGCCAGGACAGCTTTTGCTTTGTATCCAGGCATCCCTTTTTTAATCCATCACAGGGCTTAGAAATGCCTGCATCAGTGGCACATCTCCTGTGTCCTCATAGTGTTGGAAATATTAATAATCCCAAGCACTGTAGCATGGGGTAATGACTATATCTGAGTTTTAATGATGTGTTGCACAGCACTGAGACATTAATAAGCCTGTCTTTCATATGAAACAAGTTGGAATTCTTTATAATGGGTAACAGGCAGATACTATAGAGAGCTGAAATAAATATATAAAAAAACTCGCAAATAAAGCTTGGAGTATTTTTCTCCCCTTTTAAAAGAAAAAATATTTTTTAAAATGAGCTGAATTGATAATTTCCTGATGATAAATAGGGTTGTAATACACCCTGACCACAGCATCTTTATAGATAAAACTTCCTTTTCTGTGCCATGCCAAGCCTGCAGCCAGCTGCATGGCTAAGCAGGTACCTTGTTATTAACCTGTCTATCAATCAACAAAAGCACATGCTCAATTTTAAGCCATTTAAGTAAGAAGCCATCAGTGTCTGTAAGTTTAATTACATGCTTAGAAATCATTCTGCATCTAAAGTTAGCAAACAAGGCTGTACAATTAAAACTACTCAAGTTCTCAGTCCATACTATTGTATTTTCCTTTCCTGCTGAAAATATATTCATAGAAAAGAGCTGGGTAAAAATATCACCAGAAGAGCTTACTATTTTCTTGATTTTGTAAGAAACCCACCACCATGCTATGCAGTAAAAGGTCTACTTAAGTTAAATTATCCCTTTTATTTAAAACAACTCAGTGTGATTTTAACTCTGTGTGAAAGATGTATTCAATATAAGGACATTCTAAATCAGTCATTTACCCTTCATCCTATCAGGACTGCTTACATGCTGTTTCAGACCCTATTAAAAAGAAAAAAAAAAAGCTGAAATACCTCCACCATGTCTTACTTCTGTCCTGCCATGACTGCTTTTCATTGAATTTGGTGGATCTGCTGCAATGAGATGGTTTCTGCTGTGGTGGAGATATCCAGACCTCAGATAGCAATGGCAAGTTAATTTTGGAGATAACTGCATTCTGGGTGTGATTTGGGAATATGAGCCTCATTTCTGCACTCACTGGGAGGTGGAAGAGAATTGCAGCATTACATTACAGAGCCCCATCCCCACACTGAGTGTCTGACAAGGGACACAGCCTCTCCTCTCCCAGTGAAGAACCTGGCCTTTCTCTTACTCATTCCCCATCATTCACAATTTGAGAGGACAGAGAGACTGAGTTTTGAAAGTAAATTGAGTGGTTTGTAAGACTTGGATAAAGACAGGACCTTGCCCAAAGATGCTTTTTATTCATATAATGTTCAGTTCTCTTACTCAGGACTGGTTATAGATTAAGTTGAATCCATTTTGGATACCTTGGGAGCACATTTTTCTTAAAATCTATGGCTCTTCAATATAGTTTCATTTTTCATAGTGTTTAATCTCTTTTGCTTAGCATGACCATATTTTTTCCCCTTAAATTTTGACAAGTTATATTATATTGCTTCAGTACTTGTTCTACATTTGGGGCCCAAATACCCCAAACTTGCCAAACCATTGGGAATGAGGAGCAAATGTGTCCCATCATAATTCCTAGATTTCAGATTAAACATTTTGTTCCACACACTCTAATAAAATGTATGCATTTATTCATCAAACCTGGAATTTATATTGTACACATTAAAAATTGCTGTCAGTACAAAGCTCTGAAAGATTACAATTTGTAATTTTTTTCCACGTCAATAATTCCATCCCTCTCACTTATTAAAAAAACAGCAAGAAAGAACATTTCCTGACTTCTCAAAGGAATAATTATTTTAGTGGTGTCATTGGCAGCTGGCACAGAATAGACAAAAAAATTGAATTTCCTTGTTTTCTCCTGGACACTCCCATAGTAAATAATTCCTGCCCCACCATTGGATGCAGAATGGAGCCAGACCTCACTGGCTGCTCTGCTAACACCACTTAACCACCAAGTATTTCAATGCAAAAGAACCATTTGTCAGGGCTCCAGCTACACAATTTGTTTTAATCTAATCAGCTTTTAATAAACTGTTGTACAAAACTTTCTTATTTGTAGTAAGCAAGATATGTAGAAGTGATTATGTCCTCATTTTGCTTCTCTAATCAATCATAAGCTGATGACTTAGGCAAATAATTTAGTTCATAAAACGGTGTGTGGTGAGTTTGTGAGGAGAGCATCCATCAAAGTCAGGGATGGGGTGATTTTTATAATTTGCTCCTGTTGGTGCACTTCCTCTTGCATTAAACTTTAAAGAAGTTAATGGCAATATGTATTTTATTCTGCATATCTCTTTTCCTCCTGTAGCCAGACATCACTGATGATACAAACAGATGAGAAGCAGAAGAAATCCACCAGTCTCCCAAACACATCCATTGGATTTGGATCTCAAATGTCTCTTAAACTGAGACCTTGCTGTGGCCAGCCCTGCCTGCCAGTGCTCCCAGTGCTCCCAGTGCTCCCAGTGCTCCCAGTGCTCCCAGTGTCCTCCTGCAGCTGCTGCTCTGGCACAGCTGGTCAGAGAACACCCACAGCCCTGTTCAGTTTAAAGGGGATGCTTACTTCAGTAATGGATAACAGGGAAAACAGTCACTGTGAGATGCAAAAACCCATTAAAACCCATTAACCAATCCTCTGGGCTGTGCCCATCCATCAGCTTTGATATCTGATCCCATTCCTTGCCCCTGGGATGCTCTCAAGCACTTCAGGGTTTCCCTTTGTGGTCCCTGGGGTGGCTTCCACTGCTGCTAAAATGCTGCCTCCAGCCAAAGATCTTGTGGGTTGGCTCTCAGGAAGTTCTGGCTCAATTACAGTAAAACTGTGTCATTATTCCCCTCATATATGCATAAATGTTAATTATTAAAATTCAAAGGTAAAATGAGATGGTTTCACTGGGTTTTGCTTTGTTATTCTGCCATAATATTTATGTCCACTGCCAGCCTCAAATAATGAAAATGTCAGAGGATGTAAGGCAGTATGTGCCTGGCTTACTGAGAGTCTAAAAATATAATACTCTAAATGCAGTGCCCTTGTAAGGGCTAAATATATTTTCTAATTTTCATGATGACTTGCTACTCTAAACATCATATTTCTGCAGTTTGTATTAAATCCATCCTCTCAATCCTTTGAAACAAGACTTACTGCCATCACAGTGGCAACAGGCAATCTACTCTTATTTTCCGTTGTGTCCTTCTGTGCACCTGGGCTCCAAATATTGTTCCCAGTTCATATTAAAAATTCCTCTGCAGCCTGAGCATGGTTCATCCTCACTTGCTAACACCAAGTAGTTTAGAAGTGGCAGCAACAAAAAGGGAGCTACAGAGAGATGTTGGAGAGGTAGCTGGTGGGACACTGACTCTTCTGTAAGCTCTGTACACTCAGAAAAATAAATAGGAAAATAGGATCTGTTTCAATTTGAGAAAACTGGATCTGGAAGTCATTAGGACACATCAAATCCATTCCTTGCCAGTGTCAGTTCTGCTGTTGCTGCACAGTGTTAGACTGCTGCAGGAGGGCAGCACACACAGGGCATTCCCAGCACAAGGAGATGGCAAGGAATAAGTTCATCAAAGAGCCTTTCAAGCCCCCAGCTTTCAGCAGAAGAATAAGTAACAATAACATTCCCCTTTTGCTCACTTCTGGTCTCACACCAATCAAATGTCAGCTGTAATATATTAGGAAACTATTCCCCCTCTTCCTGTATTTGCTATGTAGTCAGTTTTAGGAGCTTAAAATTACCAGTTCAGAGCATTTTACTTCGTATTTGCATCAATCATTACCCAAAAATCACAATCAGGAAGAGCCCAGCCCTGAGATTCCAGAGTTGTCTGATGCCTAAACAGAAGATTTCACATCCTTGCTGGAAAATAAAACAGGGAAAGGCATTTTCTGAAACTGCACGCCCTGAAAGTGATGCTTGTAGTCAAATATTTGCATATGCTTACTTCTGCAAATATTAGGGCTTTAGAGTGAAAGTCAAACAAAACCCTGGTAATGTGGGTCTCATAAAGCTCTATGAGCACAGAAACATCTAAAGCAGAATGCTCCACTTAATGCAAGGGATAGAGGTGGGCCAGGAAGATCTAGTCTAGAAATGACTTTGTTTTATTCCAAGCTGATAGAATTCTATGCAAAACCACAAATTTATGGTTTGATTTCTCTCAGCTTGTTCATGCCAAGGAAGATACAACAGAAAACAATTCTGTACCACTCTTTATCTAGCTGCAAAACTCAAAATAAGGACAAATAACTGGATATATTAAAGACATATCACTCTTTGCAAAATTATTCAGGCATCCTCTCACCACATGTCAAGAAACACAAAGTATTAATCTCTGACACAAAGTTTACAGCCTGTATTACACAACATTTTGCAGGAAAAGGTTTTTTTTATTTTATTTAGAATGTACATATCATTGACAAAGCCACATGTTTATATTCAAGAGCTACATTATAAGTATGTGAGCATCCATAGATCCAGGCTAGCCAGTTTAAGTGCATATAGGTCCAATAAATTTATATAAAGTGATCTTTGCAACTGATTTAGAACCCACTGCAGAGGAAAACTAAGCACAAAACTAAACCTCTAGAATGAGCAAAAGGTGGATTTTTAAATATGGTTATGTAACTCCTGTCAGCAACCTTTTATTCCACAGCAGCATTTTGACCAGTCTGCTGTACCCAAAACAAATTGTCAGCACTCAGGTGTCGATAAATTCAAAGTGAATGAGCAGCTCAGGAGACATTAATGTTGATGGAGAAACTCCACTGAGCAAGCAGAGAAAAGCAGGAGGTGACACAGGGACAAATGGCACAGGCTGGTCCTGGTCACCAGCCCCTGCCAGGGACTCCTCACCTGGACCTTTCCCCAGAAGAGCAGCAACAAGGAGACACCAAAGCTGGGGTTGGTAAATAATAACCGAGCCTGGCTCAGCAGAGATCCCAACAGGGCTTGCTGGGCCATTACATTCCCCTGGATGGCTTTTCTCCTCTTTCTGCTGTGTCTGAGCCCTGAGTGAGCTCTGTTCCTCCCAGCCCAGGGGCTGGGTGGTTTGGGTTGCTCAGGGATGGGAGGGGAAAGCTGTGCCAGCCAAGGGCTGCGTGGGCAGAGGGAGGGGAGAATGGTCCAGGGCTGGCCAGGGAAGCACATCCCAAAACACATACCTGCCTGCCAGTAAAATCCAGGTCACTGCCAGGGAAAGTGCTGTCTGTCACTTAAACTGGATGGAAAGAATCTATGTTTGCCATTCTAAATTAAGGACTAAAGTTTCTTTTCCCTTTCCTTGAATGATTTTTTAATTGAACCCAAACTCTCTGCTTATTCCAAACTATAACACTGAAGTACCAAAAGTATAGTGCACTTTTTTCCTCAGCTGGTGACTGTTTTTCAAAAGTAAAAGGGGCTACTCCTGCATATAAATCCCTTGCAGAGAACTTTGGGATCACCCTCAATGAACAATGCACATTTAACAGCCTTGCAAAATAGGGACCTGTGGAAATAAAATGTAAAATAGTGTCATGGGAAGATTTTAACAGCTTAGAAAAGGTTTACAGCCTTCTGCAAACTGCTGATTATGAAGAGGGGGGCAAGGATGCAGGTGCTAAGATACCACAAGCCAACAAAAACTTCCTGATCTTAACCTTGGATTACAATTTTACATCACAATTTCCCTGTGTTTGTATTTCTCTGTTCTTGTAGGAAAGAAAAATAGATTGAAACCACATGGTCTGACAGGGAAAGTGTTAATGCTTCTTTCTCAGTCTCTGTGGTAGAACAGGTCTCACTGGATCTGCACGTTTTGTATCAGCTCAAGGTTAGTAAACAGCCTTCAGCCACACCACAATGACTTTAATCCAGGTAGACAGAGGATTTAATTGGACAAGTTGTTTTTTATTGTGAGGCAAATGGTCCAATACATCAGAAAGCTTTGGGGAATTGGGAAGCAGTGGGACTAATTACCCCAGGAGAGATGCTGGGGAGCATCACACCTGGTCCTGGGGCTCACCTGCATTCCATGCCTTAGTTTCCATATGCTCATTTGTTCAAGGGAAAAAGCCCAACCACACAAAAACCCAGGCAGCATTCAGGCTCTTGTTGAGAAGGACCAAGGAGGGAATTTCCACTGGAGCTGCAGTACCAGACAAGGCAGCCCTGGTAGATGTGACTGCACTAAACCCCTGGTGCAGCTGATTCTTTGAACTTGCCACTCTTTGAAAGGCAGATCCTGCTGCAGGGCCCTGTATAACCCACATGTTCTCTGTCATTCTTTGGGTTTACACAGGAGCACCGTGGCTGCCATCCCAAGCCCAAGGATTATTGAATATTTTTTTTTTTACTGCCATATTTAATCAGTCAGCATGTACGTAACACATCCATCAAAAGGTTGCAGCTTCCAGACAAAATACCACAAACAAGCAACTTGCTAATGGGATCATAAGTTCTCTGCAATTACAAAATGAAAATGAGGGAACATGGGAAATACTGAGCTGTCACTTAAAAATCTCTGTGTGATTGTCATGTGGTAAGATAAGGATCTATAGCTCAGGGTCCAGACAAGCCACTGCAAATATACCATCCTTCTACCAGAGGAGGTGGAAAGTGAAGAGCTGATCCCTCAGGCCATTTGTGGCTGGGATTATGCACAGGAAGGGATCTGCCAGTGCCAGGGGACAGGCAGGCACTCATGACTGGGAGCAGCAGAGCCACCTCCCGAGCATCACTGCTCAGGTGTCCCTTCCACTGTGGGGTGGAGCCTGGCAGGGGGATTGGCAGTGCCTGGCTCTGCTCAGGGAGCCTGGGGCACAAGAAACACCAACACCAGGCTTCTGCAAACATTAAACCTCCTTTGGATGCTTTGGAGAAGGGAGGAAAGGCTCAGAGAGGCATGGGGAGCAAGTGGAGAAAACACCTTAAATTATGCCCAGCCAGGTTTCTGTGTTGTGGCAGATGGATGAAGAACTCTTCACCTCTATTTTCTACTGGGCCATTTCTATCTTTCCTTTGTCTTATTAGGATTTTTCAGTTGCTTGGCTATGGAATAATGCTGCACCTCCTGAGTGGCCTAGGTCTGCATACAAAATACCACATTACCTGGAGCACAAAATACAAGCACCTTATTTATTTTTACAGCAATGGGCCAAGTCTTTTCAGACAGGTTAGGAGGCTGGTCCTGTGTTTTAAACAAAACAGTGTGAAAGCTCACTTTGCACAACGAAGTGAGGACCAGCCTTGTTTTCATCTGTCAAACTCTCTCACAGAAAGAGTATTTTAAACCAGACCCAGGCAGTTAAAAGGAACTGTCACCAGCAGGATTAAGGATTTTCCCAGGTCAGAGACCTGCCCTGCTTAGCAGAAAAAAGCACTTTTCTACTGTCAGAAATCAAGCTTTAAAAATCTGAGGCGTCATTTATGGCTCTGTACTTAACAAAGCTGCTAGACGAGCCCCACGTCCTTTACAGCAACGTGGGAGGTCTGTCAGGTTTTGTTAAGGGCAAGAAAAGTGACATTTGTGCTTACACAGATTCTGTCCCCAGATTCAGAGCTGATGGGATGCAGCTCGTGGGCTCTCTGATTCTTGTTCCTTTTGTTCTTTCTCACTGCTATCTGACCCACTTTCTCGTTATGGACATTTCCTCCTTCCCTTTCTATAAAACTCCAGTGAAAACAGGGGAGCCTGCTGCCTAGGCACTGGTAATCATCCAAGCTGATGCACTTCCCATTCAGTCTGTGGGCTTATTCATGCCCTTGGCATACTGAATGCAATTTATTTCATGCAGCTTAAGTGTTTCTGGATGACAAAAGCACACTCTAAGCAGTCTTGTATTGCTATCTGATTGTGTCCCTGCAGAAACAGCACACATTACTGTCTGGGGCTCAGGGCCATTGCTCAAGTGCTGTCTCTGCTCCTGCTCACATCATGCCCTGTCCCAGCTTTTCCAAGCCCTTCTTCCCACGGCTCTGCCACTCTCCTTTTCACCATTCCCTTTTGTGTCTGCAGGGCACAGGGAAATCCCAGCCTGCTCTAGGAGTTAACTCAGTGCCAGGGACAGGCTGGGCTGATAAATGGAACCAGAGCCAGCAAGGAGCACTCCCACCCCAGGGGACCTCAGCATCTCTGCACCGCTAATTTTTTTTAAACCAACACTTCAGGAAATTGGTGTAGGGAATGAGTAATCCCAGACTAGATGATAAATCCTGTTACATGCTGCCATGAAATATTTACCTGGACTTGGAGAATCCAGTGGCACAACCTGGACAGACTTGCTGGCTGCAGTCAGGCTCAAATGCTGCCAAGAGAGGTGCAGGAATTCTGCACTGCACAGGCATGTAGCCACCAGGAGCTACAGAAACCACATCCCCTCCTTCCCAATATCCAGTCAGATGTATATGAAAGGAAAGATTTATTAACCTAATTTTATTATTTTGTTTGTGAAACTACTGGAGAAACATGTCACTGAAGTCAGAGGTGGATGAAAGCAGTACTTGGTCTACTGATTAATCATTGCTGGATTCTGGACAAATTTATGTTAATAGCTTGGATACATTTTTGGAATGTGATTCTTATTTTAGGTCAGTTTAATTTATCAAGCAACAAAGGAACTGTTTTCAGGTTTACCACGGTATTTAGCACTGTCAGTTTAAGTTATGGTTGTGCTGCTTGTAACAGAAAATAATTATTCCAATCGTGCCCTAAAAGAAGTAAAATGCTCCTTTCTATTGTGATATCAAATGTTTTGCTGGCATAGGAACAAGAATCTGGGATGAAGATGTGAATTTGTATTCACACTTTCAAGAGGCAATATATTCATAGCCCAGAGAAATGCTCCTGGTTGTTTTCAATTCCCATTATTCCAATTAAAGCGACATGGCTCAGCTTGCAAAAAAGCACCCTTTGTATTTTCTGACCAATGGGGTGAAATATGCAGTGATGACTGGATTTATGTTCAGTGAAAACAAAACTCACCAAAATCTCAAAGTTTCTTTCAAGGCTTCCAGTGGCTGTCACTGTCACTCAGGAATTTGCAGACTGCAGACCTCCAGAAGAATCCTGCTAGCCCAGGGAGCACAGGCATTTAAGGAGGGAGTAACTAAGACCTATCAGCTCTTTTCAGTCTTTATGCCTTAGCAGTTTTTATCATTTGCATCACAATATTTGTGATTTCTCTCCTTTTTTTTTTTCTTTTTGTCCTCTCATTTTCATTTGGTCTGAACAGGGCAAGGATCTTGTGATAGCAATGCCTTCACCAGCTCCTGACAATTCACTCAGCTCATTTCCCTGACTCTCAAGTCAGAAGAGTTTATTCTTCCTCTGCTCTGAGACAGAAGGATTCCCTTTAAAGCTCAGACTTCTTTAAGGAAATGAAAAGAGAGAGTCTGAAATTACTTGGCTGCTTCAAACTGCAAATCACTCAGGAAAACTCCACCTTGGTCAATCAGTTCATCTTAAACAAGGTAACTTGAAAGGAAGGATGGTGAAGGAGAAGGTCTGAATTTAAGACTTTAATTTTTCCAGTTAAACAGTCTATATTTGACTCATTGTGTTGAGAGCTCTTTGCTTGAGGCAACACCAGTATTTCTGTACTTCTGAACAAATTTTATATACATGTCTTCTCATTAATTAGTTTTTCCTTCAAGCTCCATTTAAAAATATGAGGCTAAAAAGGAGCAAAACTAACCACAGTGTATAATTTATTATAATTACTACTTCTTTTTTTTAAATAGGTCTGTAAAATTCTGACTGAAGAAAGAACTACTTATAAAATATGGAATCAGGCTTCAAGCCATTTTTGAAATCAAAAGTTCTGAGGTCAAAAAAGAAAAAAAAGTAATCTAGTTGCAATTTTAAAAGTCTTTCCTTTAAGCACATATCCATTCTCTGTAAGTCAACTGAGCAATAAAGCCAAAGCAATATTTAGTTACTGGGGAAATATGAAACCCTGCTCATAATGTTCCTCTCTGTCATTTTTTGGGTAGCAAAAAGATATCACACTTTTTTTTTCACCCTTTCCTTTAACTGAAGAATGACTGTCACACTTCCCTTCCAGTTCACATTGTACTGATTTATTTTATTTTCCCTGTGCAACAGCAGAAACAGATGATCACATTCCAGAATCCCAGAGCAGCTCCATTTCTCTTTTGGATTCTTTGTATTTATATTCTACCCACAGCAGGAACCACAGCAGAGTACACTGACACTCTCTGTCCTACTTGCAGCTGGGATGGAATTTATTTTCTTTCTGTAGCAGAGTTTTGGGTTTAGAATAATGCTGATAACACACTGATGTTGTAGTTGTTTCTAAGGATCACCTTCTCTGAGTCAAGGACTTTCCAGTCTGAGCATGGCCAGGACAACTGACCCAAGCTGGCCACAGGGATGTACCACAGCCTGGAGCATCTTGTCCAGTGCAGGAACTGGTGAGCACTGGGGATGGGCTGGGCATCCCTCAGTGATCCTCTGGGGCATCCTTTGTCCTTTTTGGGTTGTATCCCTCTCTCTTTTTTCCCTAATATTCTTATATTTTAAGGAGGAGCAGAATTTTCGTAGGAATTTTTTGGGAAATCTATCACTAAACTTCTCCCCAGATGCAAAGATGGTTTGAGGGGTTTTTTGCACCAGATTTCACTCCAACTGATGTGAACCAAAATTTGTACTTTGCACCCACACCACAGTAAAGTCCCAGCTCCCAGTTACTCGACTGGGATCTCCTGACAGCCGGACCAGTACACAAAAGCCCTCCAGAAATTATCCTTACCATATAGATTTTACACGCTTTGCACGAGAGGAGAAGGGAGAAGGAAATCAAAACCACAAGCAAGGTAAGATTCAGCACCCTGATAGCTGCAAGATAAGATCAGCATCTCTAAAGAGAGCACACAAACTTGTAATAAGCTGCAGTGACACTGTTTACATAAACAATGCCATTCTGAAACAGTTGTCTGAAGCAGTTCTGTGATTAGAGATTATTGAGGTTTCCTAATATACTTGACTTTATCTCCCTGGGTAAGAGACTGCAGCAGAGCCTGAGGCTGCTGTTTCACTGCAGGCAGAGAAAAAAACCAATATAATCAGGCTGAAAAGGGATAAAAAAAATCACATGCCTATTATTTTTGTCTTGGTTTATTTTTATAAATACTAAGTCATGTCAACCTGAAACACTGCTGCTGCCATCACAGCAGTCATGGGATCAGCAGTGAGAGCAGAACCAGGGCTCTGGTCCTCTGTGAATATAAAACCCTAGCAGCCAGGGAGGAGGTGGCTTTGACTGTGCAGGTTTATGTGGCACAAAATTATAGAATTATCTCGTTTAGAGACTGCAGAACAGGGACTGCACTGGAAGAACAACCACAAGCCATTTGTAGAGCACAGGGCTGGCAGACAAACTTGCATTGCTTGGAGACATCCTCTGTGTCTCATTTCACTGGGTAAAATCAAAACAAGGTGGGAATCTGACAAACTGGATCAATAATTACTATTAATAATGACAGTATCAGTAGCTAGAGTCCATCAGAGGAAAGGTTTGATCAGCACAAGTTGTGTTTCCTCCTATCAGCAGAGAGAAGGAGGTGAAGATGTGATGCTATACTCACCGACCATCATTATGTCTAAATATCTGCCAGTCAAGATAATCAATTCAGTTAAGATGCTTTGCAGTGGTTTATCTGTGCCAAAATTTACAATACCACACTGCAAGCACAGGGGTAGATCCATTGCTGTGAGGGAAAAAGCCATAATCACTGTGACTGAACACAGTTTTTTTTGGTACAAGAGCAGACTCAGAGCTGGAAAGAACCATAGCACTCAGCACAAGATTTCAAAATATTCTGCTGTCTGTGTAAGCTCTGCTGCATCACAGAGACAGAAATCACAGCTCATCCTCCAGACAAGATCAGAGACTGTTCAACATCTCACAACCAAACTAAACAAGTACACATTAATTAATTGGAAGGGAGCATGTTGTACTCATTTAAGCTGGGGAAGTACACCAGAAGCCAAAATGGAAGTGAATGCATGGAACCTGGCTCTTAGAAAATAATCTGCATATATTTAATGACTAAGCATGCCTTAAATTATGAATTTTATGCCCCACTCAGAAGGATATTTCTAGGAGAGGATCCTATTACCTCACAGGAGAGGGGAAATTGGAAAACAGAAGTACTCAGCAGTGCTCCTGCAAACATCTGAGTTACCTTCCTCCCAGCCACCTGTCTATTCTCCTTTCCCTAATTACCTTGAGTAGGATCAGAAGAAAAGGCAGCCTGGATGTGGGTCAGAAATAAAACCAACAGTCCCATCTCATTAATGATGTTTGGCTTTGGAGGCTGAGATGAAAGATGCTATACAAGAAGTTATTATTGCTCTTATTTTTCTCTCTCTTCCCCTTTGCTGTTGCCCTATGAGAAGATGACAGCTGAAATACTGACTCTTAATAAGAAAGAGCATATTCAGCTCTTTGGGAGTGCTGAAAAAACTGAGGAACAGAAAATATAGAGAGTGGTTAGAGATGGCATAAACCACACAGCATGGGATGCAGTGTAAACATCAGAGCCCCAATGCACAGAATTCTCATTTCCTTCATTTAAGTGTTAGTCAATTCATATTACTCTGAAATCAGCATTTTGAAAAACCTTCAGATAATGCATTTTTTCACTGAGCCTACATTAATTTAGGAATTGTATTAAGCTCTATGGCACTGCACAAGACCATTGTGTCTTTGGAACAAGGAAATTGATACCAGACTGTGTTCTTGATGCTATCCACGATTTCCAATCAGGAAGGAAAACAAGAATTTACTCTTTATATGCATAAAATCATGAAGATCAATAGATAAAAGCATTAATGAAATTCTGTATATGAAAACACTAACATAAAAATCTGCAAACCTTGAAATATAGAAAGATTCTGGAAATGACCTTAAAAATGTTGAGACAAAAGGATCTGACTAAGGGAGATTCTTATCACATATGCTTATCAGAATATAACAAATACTCTGTACACTTCTCAGTGATTCTCTTTGAAATCCCAGACTTGATGAGAGTCAGGAGAGAGGCATCAGTTCGACACAGAACAGTTCCCACCCCCACAATGATGGGTTGTTTTGGTTTGTGGGGTTTTCCCTTGTGGGTCTCATATTTAAGGAACAGACCAACTTATCTATTTCTATTCCTGACAGCACAACATTCCAAGGCAGCTCCAAATGTATTCACCACTCAGAAGAAATATTGCAATAAACCAAGAATAAAATTTCCTTAATACTATTTCCTCAGCAAGGGCTGCAATGTTTTGGATATACACCGAAACCATATGGCATCCTCAGCTAATTTAAGATTTAAATCACATATATAGCTGAATGACAAAACCTGTTGCACACAAATGGGGATATCCAGATAACTTTTATTTTGATTACATCATTTATGCATATTTATGCATGTTTCCACAAGCCTACAGCAGAGCTTATTATACCAGCTTATCTTCAAGTTTAGGCTCACATCAAGTTTAATTTAAAAATTCCTGTAATGTTCCTAACAACCCATTATCAGGGCTTTTTTTTATTTCCAGTGGATGTATAATATTACAGAGCAATCCAACCAAGCAGGAAGTTCTTACTGACATCAAAGGGAGAGTTTAGACCTTCAGTTCCACACTGTTTCTACATGAAAAGATTTACAAGTCCCATATAAAAGAAGTGACAGTAAATATATTAGGAACTAAAATTTGATCTAAGTCAGCAGACAGATCCCAGTGGGTGTTGCCCCCCAGGTTCCACAGAGCTATTAGGAAAAAAATAATCTATGGTTAAGAGCTGAGGACTAAACGAGGACAAACAAGTAAATAACATTTCTGCAGGGTGGGGTGACACAGTTCCACTGTGCTGTGCTGCTCTGGTTGCTGCACAGGCTCAGCTGAAGTGTTGGTGGATGCCCCAAACCTGGCAGGTTTGGAAAAAGCTTTACCGGGCTGGCAGCATCCAGAGGGAGCTTTCAGCAAAACCAAAACAGAGAGAAAAAAGAAAAAAAGAAAAAAAGAAAAAAAGAAAAAAAGAAAAAAAGAAAAAAAGAAAAAAAAAAAAGAAAAAAGGAAAAAAAGAAAAAAAGAGAAAAAAAAGGCAGATTTTAATTTTGAAAAGAAGGATTATTTATGGTACTTGCAATCACACAAGCTGTTCAAAAAGCAAACCTCCACCAAATCAACAGCTCTGTGAGCCACAAACTGATCTGCAAGTTTACACCTGAATGACTTTAATGCCTTTTGCAGCTGCTGTGCCCCTGGTCCTGCCCTCAGCCAGAGTCACCCCCTCTCCTGATTTGGGGTTGGGTGCAAGGAAGGTGAGTGTCACATGAAGAGTCTGCTGAAGTGCACACTTTAGCCTTGAAAATAGAATTGGAAAATTTGTGAGCACCAAAGACTTTGTGCTTAATTGGAGCACTGTAAGTTGGGGCTGCTCCTTCAGCAAGAGCAGCAATACAGAATTACTTGGTTCAGCCCTCCCAGAGCTCAGCTCACTGCTCCAGGGGGCTTCACAACAAAGAGTTCCTGCTGATACAAATGCCAGACAAATCCTAGAAGGGTATTTTATAGAAGCCTGCAGCATTCAGAACACTTTGCAAAATTTAGAACTCTTTGGGGTCATTGGACAGGGACAGAGGGACACCAGCAGCATTATGGGCAATCCTGGGTCAAAAACTGTGTATATGGAATGTTAGAAAGTCACACACGAATCTCTGGGAGATTTCCTTTTGGTGCCACTCCCTCCTGAGGGAACCTTCCACATCTGACCTGTAAGGGACAGCACTTGCCTATCAGTGGGCACAATAAACACATCCCCATGAGCAATGCTTTCAATAATTAAATAAAACTGATACTTCAATTTGATTGAAGTCAAATATATTCCCCAAACTTCCCAAGGTTGTAGGCTTAGTGCACTTATTATACTGAAATACAAATGAAGTCTGGTGTTCATAAAATGAAGCAATAGATGTTCCCCTGGTTTAGTCCCTTGTGACAGCAGGTGTCAGACAAACTATTGTGTGAAAATTCCTCTATTGTAATGAAAATATGTTATGCTAAACCACAACTATACTGTTCAGGTTAAAAAAGAAAATCTCAAGATACACAATTACTGGTGTAGATAAACCAGTATAAAAATCTTATTTTAGTCTGGGTATCTTCTACAGTATATTTTATCTTATATGTATTTATGGTTTAAGCTTATATATAAGCACTTATGGTACTTACTGCCCTGTATAAATTGCCAAATGTTGGTCTAAGACAAAGAATTTATGCAAACCTTACATAGAGATGTGTGAGAACTCCTCAAGGGGATTGAACTGAATAGCAATTTCAACCTGAACATTTCTTTGCTTGTGAGTTTCAGATTCTTGTAGAAAATAGGGCTCATGACATGGCACAGTCAGAGCTCTCCAACACAGACAAAAGAGCAAATATTCATATTTATATTTTGAAAACACAATGTGCATGTGCATCTTGACAACAAATAAATTCAGAGAGCTGTGGCAAAAATCAATCTTTCAACAGGAAACTTGTATGAAATATTCAAGAGTAGGGAACAGTACCTTTCTGTGTATATGACCACTGTCTTATCTGAGGAAGCAGAGATCAGCAGTAAGGGAAGAGAATTGAGAGAGAGGTCTACTGCTGCTTTAATGGCTCTTTATTGGCAGGAATTCCCTGGAGAGCCCTAGCACAGGGTAACAGCCATGGGAGACAACAATGCTGGAGAACACCCCTGGGTCTCTCCAGTTCCAGGAGGGGACAAAGTGCCTAAGTCAAGCGCAAGCCCTGCTAAGGAGAGAGGTGGGGTGATAAAATCAAAATATTAATTATTTTTTTAAGAGTTTGAGACAAATGTAGGCTTCCCATTAGTACTGGAAACAGTGCCATGAAGCCTTTTAGCTGGAGGGAAGCACAAGGGATCCCTGCCACTCCAACCTGTGCTCAGGTGACAACTCTCAGCACAATTCTTGTATGTCTGTGGCAGAACAGCTCTGAGCTTTCATGTCCAGTGACTCCTCACTCAGGTGATACCTCACACAGATAACAACTTCCTAAACAATTTTTGACACTTTGATCTTCTTCACAGGAAGAAGTCTGCTGTTTACCAATGCTCCAAATTAACGACTCCAAATGAAAGGCAAGAGGGGTAGGAAGGTTTTCTGTTCCTTGGCTGTTGTTGATCGATTTTCTGAAACAAAAAACATGTGTAGCACTACTTGGAGTTGTTAATATTTTGAAACTAAAATGTCTTGTTGGGAAATCAATATAGCAATACTCAAACATCATGTACAGTAATGTAAATAATATGATGAACTTAAAGAAAATCAATAGAGTGCTCAAAAATGACAGTAAACGACTAAAGAGAAGAACTACTTACAGGACAAGTTATCCACCTTTGAAGTGTTAACCACCGTGCATTGCTGCTGTTCCCTCATCATCTACATCAGTGGGACATCCACCCTTTGAAATGAGACATAACACAACAAACAGGGAGTTCCCTGGATCAGTCTGGAGAGAAAATCTGACCAGCACTGGGTACAAAAGCCTACATTAATTATTCTGCACGCGGGGGAAAAGAAAGCCCATCATACATTCAGGAGCTGAGCATGAGGAGGAATGGAAAGAGAAAAGCCAGGTAATGTTCTATGTCATGGGAGTCATTTTTAACTACAGTTAAAGCAGTGTTGACTGCATGGACAAACAAAACTGGTTTTTGAGGAGTTGACCAGAGAAATTAAATGAATGCTCAGCTGGTCTGGGAGAGCACAGCTGAGTCTGGCACAGGGGATGTGAGTGGCTGCTCTGCCTTCATCCTGAACGTGGCCAGGCTTGGTCTGGACCCCTCTGAGCTCCAGTTCATCATCACATTGACATCTGCTGCCCATAAAGGAACTCTCACAGCTGTCTACAGATTTATAGACACAAAGGCTGAGCCTTTCTCTTTATATCTTACTTTCTGTAATTTTATTTGAGCATGCCTTTGACATGACTACAGTATAATTTACAGTTCCACAGGATGTCACTAAAATAACTGTCATGAATGCTTTCCTCATGGAAGATCTGAGAAGACACTTGCACATTTCTGAACAGCCCAAAACCTTATAAGGTCCACCAATATTTCTGTTTTGACAGAATCACTAAATAAACAAGTAAAAAGTCATGCCAAAGAACATTTTATGGGCTATTACATTGTTTCAGTCATCCTTGTGAGCCATTAGGCTCTTGTACAGTTTAAACATAAATATTTTGTGATTTGATTTTTCTTTTCTTCTATGCAATTTGAGCTAGCAAAGCTATTATTGCAAGCATTGGAATTGCACAATTAGGAAATCTGTCTTGCTGAGAGGAGAATCAGACCTAATATATTTTCATTTATTTTAATATATGCCATGTAGAAAAGGCAGAATTTAAACTAAGAGTTTAATATGCAAAGCAGGGAACAAACTTTTCATTTGAAGATTTCACTCTCTTTTATATTGTAAAAGGGATTTGTCCTGGAGCTTGGGACAGCATAAATACTAAAAATAAGGGTAATTTGGACTCAGGAATGGTTTATTTCTGTTCATTCTGTATTGAAATATCTACTCAGCTTGTGTCACCCAAATAAAAGCTCACACACAAAAATCCCACAGCCTCAATGAGCCAATGTCAGAAGTTAAAAGTGAGTTTATTTATTGCAGTAAATTCACTTAAAACTCAGCAAAGTGCCACGTTTGCATACACACCAACCTTGCACTATTAAATTTTGGGCAGTAAATGGATCAGTCTCAGAAAGAAACCCACATGGTATTTTAATCTCAGCAGTATTTCACAAGTTAAAGTCTCCCAAACTTGCAAAGGACCCAAACTCTGCCAGGCCCTAAGCAAACAGATCCCTCAAATGTCAAAGCACTGCCTTTGCTACCATGGACAGAGAGGACAAAACAGCTCCTGCTTTGGTTCTAGTTCTTTATTTATTTTATCTAAAGTAAACGTGCACACTTTGACACTGCTTCCAGTGTTCTGTTTCCACACTGGTGGCCACGGTGTTGAGTGCATGAAAAGTCATTTTTTTCTAGCTAAAGGAAGGCTACAGCTGCTCACTGCTGCTTTCTCTCTGTCCTGCCCTCTGCAAAGAGCTTGCAAAGCTGAAAGCTCCAGCATCATCAAGGGTGGAAAGCAGTAACCCCAGTGCAAGGGGAGGTACCACTTGCTTGTCACCAAGTGCTGTAAGAGAGCTGGGTCTCTTCCTACAGCTGTGACACTCTGGGAAACAGAGGACCTGTTTCAGCCAGTGACACCTGTGTGACAAAGGGCCACAGGTCTGAGTTTGAGGGGCACAGGGGATGCCCAGCAAATCCTGACAGTGGTTGTGATCTGTCACTGCTGCTGAAATCAATGTGAGCCCTGCTTGCTCCCCTAGATGCCTCCACATGCAGGAACTTCACAGGCTATGGAAGAAAAAATCCAAGTTCTCCCCAGCAGATAACAGCATTTCCTCTTTCTGCACTCCACCCACTACTCCAGATATATCACAGCTGTGTTAGGGAAATGGGAATGATGGGACTCCCATAAGATCAGAAAAAGCAAATGCAAGATGATCCAATTCAGCAGCAGGAAGGAAAAGTGCAAAGTCACTCTAGCAAGAAATTCCACCCTTAGGGCTGTGCTCCACATTACACACCAGTGATTCATAAAGATCAAGTCACTGGGACCTCTTCATGAATGGATCATTAGTAGCTTATTCCTGCACTAAACTTTCCAGGGTGTGTGTGACATTTTAAATCTCCACATCAAAGCAGTGCAGGATATATTAATGCAGCTTCACAGCTTTTGGCAGCTACATCTACAGCTAAGATGTCTGTACATTATTTTATCAATTATTAACATGGAATATCAACAGCCCTCTTTGAGAGTGATTTCTGAGCTTTCCTTTCCAAATAGCCTGACTGATATCTTGGCATTTTGTTGCCTCAGGGCTCATAAAACCTCTCAACTTTTTCATCATCCACTTCTCAGTGACTATAAATCTCTACTTCTGTGTATTCTAAACCCAAGGTGTTCTACTCCACTTTAAGAATATTTCAGGGACAGTTTTTATTGATATGAGTCTCACTTTAGTTTCATCAGCTCTGTTGCAGTATTCCCTGTTTACCTGTTGGGGAATTAGATTACAGCTTGGGAGCAATGTTTTATTCAGAAGACAATATCTGCAAAATCAGGCTTTATTTCACATGGGTGATGTAGATATTGATGGTCTGATTTCTTGTCTGTGCCATGTTTTAGAATTTAAATGATGGATATAACAAGTGAATGTGAAGAATTGTACCTTGTCATAACCTCGTGTAGGAGCATCATGGGAACCTGGAGACCAGCATGGCTTCAATATTAATTGTGAACTCCTTGGGAATTTAAGGCAACACAGAGCTACTTATTTTGTCAGTAAAATCTAGTCCATACTGAAACTGGATAAAATAATTGTTTTACAATGGTTGTAATTTATATCCCTTGGAAAATAGATAGGGATCTATCTATTTTGCATTTCCTCAGCAAATTAAAGATAAGCATCTTGCCTAGTGGCATTGTGATAGTAGCATAAAGGCAGGACCAAGAACAGAAACCTTTAGATAAGCATGTAGTTATGACAAAGAATTCTCCTGGAGGCTCTGGGCCTAGGGATAATATTATTTAAAAGCAGTTCTGAGTTGCTTGACTCTTAACATTTCTAACTATGAGTCAGTTCCAGGTACAGAGCCAATACTGAAAATTACAAAAAAAAATGTTCAGAGTTCTATATAGAAACCTCAATTGCATGGCAGGGAAAGAGTTTTGTTTGATATTTTCCCTGCAGATGTGTCACTACAGCTTTGGGTTCTGTACATCAGAAGATGTTATCATCCAGTGATTACCTTATTTTTATTGTGTCCTCATTCATATCTTCTCCTGTAGAATCATTTCCTTCACACTATGTATTTAATCACCCTCAATTTAACACTTCATTGACCTTTATGCAAAGTCAGAGGCATATTACTCTTGAAAAAAAAAGAATTGCCACATTAATTTACTGCACCTTTCTCAAATACATTTAATCAGCTCTTGAACAAAATAGAACAGTTATAGCTTAGTGGAGCAATGCTGATTTACATCATATGAGTTCTGCTCTTAGATCACTTGTGTTTGGAAGAGTTTTTTTTGCAAAGATCACTTGGAAAAAGTCCTGCAAGAGCAGAAAGAAAAATAGTATCTGTTTTCTTTTTCTTCTTTTTAGCTACCTGACTAAATTTGGCAGAAAAATCTACAACTTTTGATTGCAACTGGCAAACATTTCCACCTCTTACTTCTGAGGTCATGCACCAACTGTTACAGAAAAGCAGAAAACAACACCAACATTTTTTGACTCTACCCTGACCTTTATTGTATGAACTCATTAGAACATAGAAAACGTCATGACATCTCTATCTTGAGAGAAGATATTCATCTTTCTGGTGAAAGATGCCTTATATCCAAGGTCATTATATTTCTCTGGATAGACACTGCAGAAGCACCATTCAGCACAGACACCCTTCAATTCATTAACATTTTTGGAGAGACAAAAGAGGGATCAGCTCTTCAGAACTCTGCGTCTTGTGAATGAGTTCTGTGAGTGCAGCTCAGGACAGTACAAGGCTCTAAAATCTCTGCTGCAAATTAAACACAGGCAGATCCCTGGGGCATTTCAGAGGATATTTTGTTTGTGTTGGAAGCAGCACATCAGAGCCAAACACTCATCCTGACAAGGCAATGATTTAACATGCCTTAACCTTCACCCTTAAGCATCTGAATGAAATACACAGGCATTTAATTGACATAATAGCAAGTTATATGTTTGTTATTGATTAACACACTTACTAAATGTCAACTAGTATTTTAAGCACTTTGCAAATACAGTGTGTATTCTAATTATCCTGAAGGACTTGTAATTATTTTGTTAAATGTCAATTAAATGCAAAAACATTTCTTACCAGCCTGAACCTGTATGTTACAAACTGTACAACTTTATGTTTTATTGTTCTTGTAATTTTCAGACAATTACTTGGCAAATAGATTGACCTCTCATCATAAACTGCAACACACCATGTTCAATTATGGTTTGGCTTAAAATCAGCAAAAGACAGTCTATCAGTCCTGTGATTCACATGTGAGACTGTGTGGGAGAGAAGGGACATTTCCATAGTGCAGGAAGGATTTTGGTAATGGTTCAAACCAAATGATTTACAGACAAAGCTATTTATCACCACCAGTAGCTGTCTGTGGAGTGATTGCAAGTTCTTGAGTGTTCCTTCCCTTTTGGGAGCTCTGCACTCAGAGAAACCTTCTGAAGTAAGAGGTTTTTCTGGGGACAATTATCATTAAAATATCAGCTTGGAGAAATCTAGATGATAGATTGTCATTGAGAGTTTGGGGCCTGCCAAACAAAAACTGCCTAGACTTCTCTTAGGTTTACAAGAGCTCAAGCTCTAGATGTTTTTTCAAATCTCCCAGTGCTGTTGATTCCACTTTTTTGAACACAATGATTTCATGACAGCTTGCATGGGACAGAAGTAGTTTTTTACCACTTACCACAATAAGATTTTAATTTCAAAATGTGGTATGTATGAATTCAGTTCACATTGACTCTTCCTAACACAAGGCTGGATTTCAGAGGATGAAGTGCATCAAGATAGTCTGAAAAGCCTGTTTTCCTCTAAGGCAAGTGAAAACAAGTCAACAGATCTGGAAGTAACATTTACTACCTTCATCTGACTGGTCAAGCTGGGCAGCCAAGCAGAATCAGGGCTGCTTTATGCTCTGCATTCAGCCCACCTTCAAGGCATTGATACAACCTCAACCACAGGCACTCAGAGACCAGTAAAAGTGTAAACCTTGCAGGAAAAGGCACTACTGAAAAAATGATGCTCTTTATTGATTAGCTGCTAATTGTCAGCTCCTTGAGACCTGACTAAACCTACCCAGTTAAAGGTCAAGCACAAATTCCTTCCAAACAGGATTAGCAATAAAAACAACTAACAAAACTGGGGCAGTTTGCAGTGTGATGTTTCATCACAGCTCCCTTGGGATCAGAAATGCCAATGGCCAAAGGGAAGTGAAGCATGCTAATGAGGATTTCAGCTTTGTTTCACTGTCAGGGGTTCTGTGCTTGGCTTCTCCCCCAGTGCACGGCAGGTCACTGGCACCTGACATTTGTCATTCTCACAGTGGAAAGAACTGTTCTTCTGCTCTGAATTGCCACTGGGCTGTGCTTAAGCTCTGGGATTTTCTTTATCTCAGATAAGATGATAAAATTCAGCCTTGTCTTCTTACCTGGGGTGGCAGGATGCTTTACAGAATGACCTTGAGTGCTGTTTTGATTTTATTTTTAAATATTTTTATGTGCCTAAACACTTTAAGTATCTGCTCTGTCTCATATAATGGTTTAAATGCTAAAAAAAAAAATCCCAACCCTTAATATTTTTTAAGTTCTTGAAGATTAGGAAGTCTTTAGAAATTCTCAGATCTCTTCATTGTCTTCTCTATTCTTTGACAGAGCAAGATCAAGCATTTATTTCTTCTCCCTTTCACAATTGCCCCTCCTGGCTGTATTTCTGCTCCCATTTCTGTTTGCATTGCACAGCCCTCCTCCTGCTCCTCCTCATTCCCCCCACCCCAGCCCCAGCCTTTTGAATCTCCAGTGCTTTTCAGAGGAGTCTTTCAGAGATGGCTTTTTGAAGTCAGTCTCAGAGACCAATTTTTGGAAGTACTTTGCATTTCTTTGCATGCTTTCTTCTGGGAATGAACTTGCAGAAGATTCTGGGAAACTCCTCAGAGTCTTTCAGCAGGCACTGGTTAAATGGTGCGCAGCTCCAAAAAGGCTCTCTCATCCTAAATCTTATCAAGCTGCTGCCAAACTGAGAATCCAGAACTGCCTAAGTCAGGTTTCTAACCACAGGATGTATATTTGTGTCTATATACAGTAATTGTAATGCTGATATGAATTAATTTGATTTCTGAGCAGTACCATGAACTTATGATCATGAGATGATAATATTCCAGATTAAGGCTTTCATGGTTATAAACACAGACATATTAAATGAGCAAAATATAATTAGAGATACAGGTAGAAAAATAGATAATCAAGGCTTTCATGTAATTAATTGACCTAGAGGTCAAAATCTGGGCAACATTATTCATATTTTCTTTACTTCTCTTTTCCACCTACTTCCCTTCTTCTCTCACCAGATAAATCAGCTCCTGTGGGCACTGGCCTTTGTGGACATGTTTCTACTGCTTTCAAGAAGATGAAGACCCAGCTCATTGGTATCCTCACAGTGAAATATTCAGTTGAACTGTGCAGTAAATTAGAACTGGAAGTTAGTGCTACAGTCAGACTTAGTTTGGAACAGCTCCTCTCTTCCTCTGCACCTGAAATAATTCTGCAAATCAAAATATGCCCTCAGACCCCCCAACCCCTCCTCTCATGCCCCTAAATCAAAGCACTTCACACTTACTCCCTCTCTGCCATAAACAACACCCCCAATTTTGCTCCTGCTGGATAGAGTAATAGATGTGTTCGATTCCCCAGGTATGACTGAAATCCTGTTTTCATGGAAATGTGCATACTCAAAAATGTACTCCCTTCTGCCAAAAAAAAAAGAGAAAAAAACCCATAAACTTATTCATAAACACACAGAGAAGTGATAGCTGGAAAGACCATTCTGGGTATTTCCAATAGATGTTGACATGAATTGTGTTCATTTTTTAAATGTATCAGTTTGTGCAACAGAGCAGCTCCTGGCACCACCAGCCTGCATTTAATAACCTGATAGAGCTGATTGAGGGGCTGGGAAGATTTGCTATTCCATTTTAGCAGGCAGGGTTAAACTGATGTGTATGTGATTTTCCACACCAGAATTATAAGCAAGTTACCCAAGTGTTGCAGAAAGTTAAATTAATGCTGCTGCAATGGCTGAGGGACCCATGTCATGCCTACATGCATGCTCTTCAGTCCCTCTAAATGTTAATAGCAATTCTTTTACTTTTGTATTTCCACTGTGGCAAGTCTCAATTCCAATATTATTCCAGTTCAAATCTATGACTAGGGGATTACTTTTTACCACTGAAAAACTGTTAACAAAGATTGATGCTTGATGCTGCTCATCCATTTGTAAGTGCTGCTGTGCTGTGATTGGGTTTGGATGGAAATTAAGACTGAGAGGGTAATCTCCCATCCTTCCAAGCACTGTGTTGCCTGGTCACGGTCAATAAAACCAGCAAACCAGCAAAAATCATGTATTTTCTGCCCTTGCTCTCGGATTCCTGAGATTTCAGCCCAGGAGCAGGACCATAATAATTTCTGTAATTGCCATTGTATTGCACATGGCAACCGACGCCTCGTGTAGCATCCAAACTGAAATGGGAATCCACACTGGGAACTGCAGTGCAAGTGAAGAAAATGCATGGAAATAGGGTGAAAAAGACACCTTAACTCACTTCCAAGGTCGGGCAAAAGCTGAAATACACTTTGATCCCAAGGGGTTAAATATTGTCAAGGCACTGGAGTGAGAAAAGCAATGGAAGTCTCAAAACAAGTGACTTGTTTTTCTGCCATTGCTGCTTCTAGGTCACAAACTTTTCAGAAAGTCTTGGAATTAACTCAGAAAGCGAGCTGGTAAATGTGTATGAGAGTTATGTTGCACAATCTGCCCATGAGCTGCTGGTTTTAGGGTTCTGTTATACATGTGCAAACATTTCCAATTTGTACTGATGCTAATTAACCTTGCACTGCAGTTATTGAACACTGAATCATGTCAGTTGTGTTTACTTTGGAATATATATATTTATAGTAAGGATTTGAGGCTGGATACTGAATGACATATTAGATGTTCTTTTTAAAAGCTCCCTTGTTTCTCCTAACCTCTCTCCCTATTCTTCCCAAGAAAGAAAATGGAAACAAACTCCAGCCATCGACTCCCTTATACCATCATTCACTGGTGTAACCTTACCTGTCAAAACTACCCCTTCAAAGTGTTTATTCCTACCCCAGTAAGAAGAAATAAGCTACAGATACACTCCAGGCCTTGGAGGTTTGTTTCATTCTGTCTGAAACTGCAAAGGAAGGATGTGGTGGTGGTTTTGACACCAGCAGGAATTCATTGAGACAGTCTCAAGCAGCACATCACCCCTCTGCTGTCACCTCCAACAGCTGCTGCCTGGCTGCACCATGGAAACCTCCAGCAGTTCTGCCCTTCACTAGACCCAAAATTCAGCCAAATAATAACTTGTGAGAGTTTGATGTAGAGGGAAGTCTCAGCCATGGCAAATGAAATTGTTTTTCTGTGGTTAAATGCAAGCCCACTCCTGGTGCCTGCATGGGCAAGGATGCTCTCCTGAGCTGGGGATTTGTTTAAAGCTCTCACAGCACATGGTGGGCTGTGCATTGATGGGTCACAGACAGCACTAACAATGCCATTGTCAAACAGAGTTAGCTAATATTTAATTATTACAGAGATAACAATAGAAAAGTAGAGACACTCTACCTGGAGCAGCGTTTTCCAGTAACAATTTCTAAAGTATAAACCCTCACTAATAAAGATTTTATAACTGCCATGTCAAAAAGTCTCTCATTGTGGAAATTTTAATGCCATAATTTGCCAAGTAAATTCAGAAAACATGCATGGAATGAAAAGTTGAAAAATGCACCAATAAAGTTTTGGAAACCCCAATCAAAGCAAATTTTCTCAACACTGAAGGATTCACAGTGGAAAGGAGGAATATTGACTCCAACCTCCTGTCCAAGGTCAGGGAAGAGGGGAAAAAAATCATAAATAGAAAACTTTGAGTACAATAGCCTAAAACCTGATTACAGTGCAGGCTTACCTTCAGGAAGAAATGGATTTGCAGAACTCATGGAAGAGTTGCTGTTCCTTTTGCTCCTCAAATATGGGCTGTAAACCACTCCCACCCCAACTCTATTGCACCAGCTGCCTGCAAACTGCAATTTGTTCACATTAGGAGTTACCACATATCAAAAAGTCACTGCAGAATCACTTATCCCATGATTTAACTTCATTCTACTTCCCTCAGGAAAGTTATTCTTAAAAAAGTAGAGTTCAATATCTTTCCTAAAACCACCCCAGTATCTACCAGAGAGCTGAAACCTTTCTTTTCTAAAATAAAGCCATCCAACTAGAATAAACAGATTTGTTTGGCTTTTTTTTAAAAGATCATACCTTCTATGAGGAGCATTGAGAAAGAGCCAGGAAGCTGATGGCTGAATTCTTAAATCTACATCATTGAAATTATTGCCCCATACAGTTCTGATGGAATATTTATTAAGCAGATAGGACCTAGAGTTCAGGCTTTTAATTGCTGGAAGTCGTCAGTTGATTGTAATTGAATTTAATTTTATTCCATGCTTTTTTAATTGGTTGCTTTTTTTTTTAAATTAAATATTCCGTTATAAGCTATTTGCAACTAAACCTTTTTTAATTGCTTTCATTTTAAATGTTGAACTTGTTGGCCTCTATTAATTAATCTCTTTTTCCTTGATGCACACCTGTTTTAATGCCCTTAATGAGAAGCAGTAAATAACATAATTAATTTTCTCCTTATTCAAATTTATTGGCTTTAGTTATTTTGTTGCAGTCAAGTGTATGGTCAGGAAGTGTTATCTTCACCACAAACAATCAAGCACAGTAGACTCAAAACTCTGAAAACACCATTTGTTTGGAAAGCAGGAAATGAAAATAACAAGCACAAGATATGAATGAAGCAAAGAAATTTTTCTGCTTTAAGAGAAAGCGGTTTTCCTTTCAATCAATTTACCTTATTTTTCAGGCTTCAGACTTTTTGTGACTCTTTCCAGGAAACTCTAATTTAACATCCGTGTTCAAGGACAAATCTAATGTTTAAATTAATGATCTCCCTGAAGTGGGACCCTAAGATCACAATCTTGGGAAAATTTGGTTCAGAGCCCAAATCATGGGCTGTGTGGGATTTAACTTGATACACTGCACTGCTGTTTCATTATAAAATTATCTGGAGGGATTGCATTCAAAGTGCATAAGCAAATAAAATAAATGGAAATCCAAACCCAAAGCAGTGCTACACACAAGGAAATGAATCAGCAATTTAAAGCCCATCAGCCATGGTCATCTTCTTCCCTTGTTCTGCTGCCCAGTCCATGGGATTTGAAATACCTGCTCAGGCAGCAGTTCTGGGGTGTTCCATGGGGATTTCTGGATGTCCCAGCTGAGAGCTGTGCTTGCCCCGTGTCCAAGTGCTGCACTGCTGGTGACTCAGCCTTGGAACAGAACAGTGACATCTCCACCTGGACAGGGAGGGGACTTCTGTGAATCCTTCACACAGCTGCTGGGGAGTGTTCCATCGAATCTTGGCTCACATTTATTCCTGTTGGCCTGCAATGCATTTTTTTAAAGGAGAGAACAGAGGTAATTCTTAATGACTGATGAATCTACTGTTGCATGGGAAAAGCACAGTGTCACTTTACAACATAACTGAGCACTTCAGCAATATCTACTTTTTCTTTTTCTTTGAATTGTCTTGTTGAATTGTATTATTTTCTGAGTTATCTTTTTTTTTTTTTCTTGGATGTAAAGCAGGATTAAATAACATTTTCCAGATCCAAATGTGTGCTGTATTTCATCAGTAAGAGATGTAGAAATTCACAGCCACAGACCACAGGGACTCTATGCCATATGCAAGCAACATAAATTATTTTCTAGCTATCTAATAACATTAAGTTTTCAGGATGCTTGTGCAAGATAAAAAAAGTTAATACTTTTTACTACTAAATGCTTTATTACAATCTGCGATCTTGTAAGGATGACTGGTTATCTGATGTGCAAATCTAGAGCATGTGGAAATACAGAGACAATATATTAAGGGTTCTATTCTGTCTAGCACTGAGTACTGGTCTCACTTTAGATAAAGCCTTATCTTTATGCATGTGAGTAGCTGAACTGATTTTAATGGGACTTTTAACATGCTTTTAAATGCCTTGACAAATAAAGGTCTCAATCTTCCCTACCTTGCAAACCCAAGCTAAATAGCAGGTTTATTAATACTTAATACCTGCCTCCTAGATACACATCACCATGACAAGTGTGGATTACAGCAAAGCTATTAAGGAACCAGCCTAAATCTCCAGGCTCCAGGCAGGAGATAAAGGCAGTGTGGCACTAGGTGACATTCCCTGGAAAATGGGAATATCCAAAGGTAGTGACTGCTTCCTCCAGCCACTGCCACTCCTGAGGAACGAGGCCACCACTCTCACAGTGTCATTAGCCTGGCAGGGCAGCTGAAGTGCTTTAGTTGCCACCTGTCTTAGCCAAACAGCCAGGAAGTTGTTTTTCTAGAGGGTAAAAATGTGGTGCACATGGGGCTTTAAGGACTTTGAACCTCTGGAAAGGAAAATTCACAGCTCACACTGAGCTCTCATTCAAAAAGCAGTTTAAACTTATCACTCAAAACACAGCTAGGGTAAAAGAGAGGGTTTTTACTCAATTCTGAGACCATCTGAGATTTTAAAACAAGAAAGAGAATTACTTTTTGCAAGGTTTCAACACTTTCATATGTTATATGTGTTATGTGTTATATGTTATATGTTTATATGTGTTAAACTGTTCTGCTTTGACAGGGCCAGGCTGGATGGGGCTCTGAGCAGCCTGGTCTGGTGGGAGATGTCCCTGTCCGTGACAGGGGGCTGGAACTGGATGGTTGTGAGGTCCCTTCCACCCCAAAACCTTTCTATGATTTTATTCTAGGATTCTATGGCAGTATTGAAAGATTACATTGCAATGCTAAATTTTGTGTTTCTTTTGTGATGGAATGTTAATTAGTTTCTCCACTCCCAATGAATGTCCAAATATTGGCTAAAAATTGTCAAAAATTACAGAGCTTTTTAGTTGGTGAACTCAGTTCAATGACACTTTGTCTTACAGCTCTTTGCAATGTTTGAAGTAAAATCCCACTACAACTCAGTTCCCATTGCAAATGTTTGGAGAAGGCTCCTCACCCCTCATCCTTCATTCCCCATCTTTCATCCCTCATCCCTCATCCCCCATCCCCCATCCCTCATATCTCATCCCTCAGACCCTGCTGCACATTTGCACAGATCATGCTGCTTAATACAAACAGAATTATGATTTACACACACTTGATCCACTTAATAAAGTGACACCAGGTGAAGTTTCCAGGTCTTGATCAGACAGAGCCCATCAATTGGGTCTTTCCAAAATAATTACAGGATCTGTCCATTGGAAATTTCCTTCCAGATCAGCAGCCTAGTGAACTTATTAAAAATTATTAAAGTTGGCTGTCAATCACAGCACTGTTTTAACAATCACCTCTGGGATACAAAAATAGCTTTCCTGACCAAGGGAATCCCATGGATGACAGCACCTGGGAGTGAGACCACAGGAGCAGCACAGAATTGTCCCCAGCAAGCCAAATGTGAGTTTCTTCTGGCCAAAAGTGTGTCATCACCACTGATCTTTCCAATGTCAAGTGACACAACAGTGACACAGCCAGAGTGGATCCACATGGACTCAGCATCACCTCCAGAGAATCCCAGCCTCACAGACACAATGACTCTCTGTAAGCTTTGGGATTATTTTTCTTGAATTGTGACTAAGCAAGGGTGTTCCAAATGGAAAATTCAACTGGCACTGACAGAATGTAAGCTAAAACCTGGGAAAGAGGAAGAAAGCATTCCCCAGGATGAACTAACAGGTCACTGCAGGAAAGCTCAGCCCTGGAAGCCCAGCAGGACTTAAACCAATGGAATGTTATCAGCTCTGGGCAAATTGCCCTTTCCCCATGTTCAGTAAATGTGCACACCCTGAGTTTAAGACTGGATTTGGATTCTGCTCTCTTTAACAAAGCACTTCTCCAAGTTTCAGTAATTCAAATCCTGCAAAGTACCTACTACTACAATTTCAATTTAGTTAAAAAGGGGTGAGAAAGCTCAGCCCATCCCAGGAGATTCCCAACTACTCTTTGCAGGAATTAGGGAATTTCTTAGACTTCCCATGCAGCAAAGCTCAAATGTGCAGCTAAAAATTAAGTTCCTTCTATAGGTATTTTTTATGTATCCACTAATTTAAGGAAATAAGTTCTTTACAGCAAGTAAATATAAGGTATGTGCAATGAATATTAGTGCTTAAAAAGGAAAACAATGCAATATATTTTCTATGTGATTGGAGTATCCGCAGTGCTTGTTTTCCAATTAAGTGAAAAACCACAGAAAAGTAAGGATATATAAAAAGAGTATCTCTACAGTCACATCCAGGATATTGGTAGAAGCAACTAACAATACTTTTTTGTCTCAGAAGAGTGTTATGAGAATTAACTCATATCTGAAAAAAATGCTTTTAGTTCTGGGATGAAAGAGCCTGGATAAATATAAACCCTTTCAATATTTTGAACCAGTCTGGCAAAATTTCTTCTGCTATAATCTAATTCCTCTCTGCTGTAACTACTTGTACTAGAAGATGGAGATAACAACAAGGATATTAAGGACATTTTATTTTCTTATTTATGTAAAAAGTCACTGCTTTATTCAACTAAGATTTACCTGTATGATTAGATGGGGTTATTGCTGGTTAGTTAAGCATTAAAATGGTTCTTGCAATCAATTAAATCATCATCTTAGGCTTTTTATGGTACCTGATATGATACTTTTCACAAAGAAGTCAAAATTTGACAAAAATTTAGAAATTGGTAGCACTGGTGTTGGTCTCTTAAAGCTGCACACAGAAAAAACAACTGTGTTAAATAAATATAATTTTGAGGCCTAAATGTAGAAATATTCACTTTCAAGGTGGGATATAAACTAACTAATCTTCTGGAGGCTCTGTTGATTTGATATGACATTGCAGAATTTTTATCTCATCAGTGAGTGATAGTTTGCATATGAAGTTTGCAAACACAATATGTTTTTGTCATATAAAATACAGTTAATTTTGCTCACCACCACAAGGGAAATTTTGGAGTAATTTTATCAACTTGTTCTGCAATGAAATGAATTTTGGGGCTCCCAGGCTCAGTAACTTTCTCAGAAGAAGAAATAACTCTTCTTAGTTTCATTCTGGCAGTTGCTGGCAACTATAAAAGTCTATAAATACTATAAACAGTAACATTTTAAAAGATTAGAAATTCACCTTGGTGAAATTGGCTGCTCCTTTCTCTCATTTCAGAAACCTGAAAGAGTAAAAGCAAAGGGAAACAGGTGGGGGGAGAACACAGAAGCAAAGTTAATGCAGAAAATTAATCCAGCTCAGAGTCAGGTGCAGGAGCTTTAACAAAGATTGTGACTAAACCAAAATAATTTCTGCAAGGATGGGTGATGCAGGACATTGGCAGCATGCAGCTATCACATGCTGAGTTGAGTGGCTGCTTTGCTGCTGGGTATCCCAGTTTTTACTGCATTCACCCCAGCCCATGCCTGGAGGAATGTCCAAGGCTGAAATCCAGCAGCTGCTTTGAAAGAAACCACTTAATTCACATAAATGCCAGAGCATGAGAAGTGGTGTGAGATGTTTTGGGCAGCAGCAGGCTGGCACTGCAATTCCTGCCACATCCACCTGTGCAGCTCAGGGAGAGCCTGGCAGCTTCCCTCACAGCCTCAGCTCCCAGGCACAGCTGGATGGGGGGATTTTGGTGTTTAGGGAAGGGAGCAGGTCTCTGCTTGCACTGGAGCATGGCCAAAAGGAGGGTAGGGGCTGTGTCTGCACTGAAATGGACGCCTTAGGATTTTAGCTTTTGTGTTTTTCATGTATTTGTAATCCTGCAGTTCTTTAGTGTAGAACTCTAAACTCCACACACAGTGTGAGCTGCTCTCCCATTTTGGTCAGACACAACAATTCCTGTCCAGCCTGGGAATCAAGGACACCTCACTGCCTCAGGCCCTGAGAAATGGAAGTAAAAATGACTGGGGAGAGCAAACTTGAGTAAATGGCTTCATTACCTGAAGCTGAATTTGGAATATTAGCCCCCAATATGCAAATAGACCAAACCTATAAAAGTGTAAAAACCTGTGACCCATCTTCCATTTTTTAATGTAGCCCCTGGAATGCTTCATCTGCCCTAAATGTACCTGAAGACCCTTCAATAAATAGAACCACTTTTTTATTTTATTTATTTTGTCTAGCCTCTATTTTTAGGTAAGCTTAAAAAGGCATCTAAATAATCAGTGTGAAGCAGAACTGGAGGCACAGCCCTGGTGAGGCTGAGGACCAAGTGCTCCAGCACAGCCCCCAGGAGGGAAATCAGCTGTGCAAAATGTCCCCATCCTGTGTGAGAGCAGGGGAAATAACCTCCAGCACAGCCCCCAGGAGGGAAATCAGCTGTGCAAAATGTCCCATCCTGTGTGAGAGCAGGGGAAATAACCTCCAGCCTTTGTGAGGAATGAACTGCCCCTGATCCAAGCTCTGATCACCCTCTTTGGATGGAGCCCATGGAAGGAGCCAATAGTGACATTTTTATAACACTCTTATTTTTAAATGATCTGAAGATTACTGAGATGCCTTCTAAAATAAAGGCTCTGGCAGTGTCAGGCTCAGATGAGATGTTGCTGGCATTTCTGTCCTGCTGCTGCTCAGGGGACAGGGGGGATGCAGGAAGCCTGGATCCCTGCAGTCTCAGCCTCTGCCTCCACATTTCCTCTGGGAGTTTGGACTTAATTTTTGCAGCTTTTACAGCAGTGAGAGATGCTATAAAAGGAAGGTTCTGTAAAATGATGATGCAGAGAGATTAAAAAATCCTTATACACAGATGGAATGAGGTGAGGCCCATGTATTTCCATGCCAAAGTTGCATAATCTCAGGCAAATTAATGTTTGATGATTTGATTTATTCAAGATTTGTAAGTCCCACTTTGGGCTTAAACTCTTTGCTCCATTGGCTTTAATTAAACTCCTCTGCATCTTATGAGTTTTGGTGAGCTCATTACAAAGCCAACTAAACAAACAAAACATTGCTCATGTGGATGGATTAATTACTCTGAATTCCCCATTTCTGCATTTTTGCTATTTCACGTGATCTTGTGAACAAAGAAATTAGCAGTAAATGTTTGCAAATTATTGCAATGAAGGTATTACTCTTGTCAGGATCGATTGAAGGGAAAAGTGGCTACATTCTGATTTTTACCAACAATATGCTTCTGCCCAGAAGTCCTGGTAAGCATGAAATGAAGAATTGAGCACCCTGCTTTCATTGCCAGTCTGGATCTCAGACAAAAATTCTTTCCAGAGTCTGTATCTGATAAATTATTGGAAACCAGAGTGGCATTTGAGGTGCCTGGATAAAGAGGCAATAAAAATATTTTCTATTTGTTTACACTGAAAAATATCATATACTGAACTGTCAAGTCTAAAAAATTGATGCTTCTGACTTCACAAATATTCAGCAGCCTAATAGAAATGTCAGATGTGTGAGGTTCTGAGAGAGGAAAAAGAGAAACAAAAGAAACAATCAGCCACATAACAAATGTTCATTTATTTTCATCAGATTTGATACTTCATCATGCAAGTGATAGATCCAAAGACTGAGAAAGTTTATAGAGCTTCTTTTCTTGTTGATTTCAGTGATTTCTGATTAAGCACTATAGAATAGCAGGGTTGAGTTGCAGCTAGTTAACATCACCAGTTCTTGCTGGAAAATTGGTGTCCCATGGATGGAGATTTGTGCTGCTAAAAGCAAGAGGCTGGGGCTGCCTTCCAGCAAATTCTAACAGGAGGAGCACGTGGGTTTGGGCATCAAACAGAACTATTTTGGTTCTGCAAGATTTCCCCCTGTTCATGTGCAGATTGGAGAGTTGTGGTAAGAGTAGGAGGGGGAGCAATCTACATTTTCATTATTTTAAAATTTTTTATGTTACTTACTGTTTTCTGCTTTAGAAAGGGGAAAAGAAAGTCACGTAATAATGGGAGGGATAAATGGATTTTTCATCTCTTTGGCTGAAATTGCAAAGAGTAGTAAAAATGGAACTTTTGAACTGGATGGTCCAAATCTGGGAATGTGGAAACTCAGATACTCTGTTCACCAAGATGGTCCTTGGGGGTACAGCAGCTGCAGGTGGATATTGGAATTTTTTGCTGCCAAGAGCTGCCAGAGCTGGATATTCTGCAGTTGTTCTTGGCTTTATCATGTGCACACAGTGAAAACACAGGAAGGTACAAAGTCTGAAATTGATGCCTACTAAGATACAGGGAAAAAAATCATTCAAAAAAATATCATACTTGCTTCTTTCAATTTCTTTGTAAACAGCTTTCAGTCCCTAAATTCTAAGCCAAAGCAGATCAGTTTTATGATGGTCTTTGTTTTCTTGGTAATATCTTAGAACAGATTATCCTTTGGGCAATAATAGCTTTGTTTTGCTGTAATTACAAAATTAGAGCAAATGCATGTAAATCAGATAGAGGGGGCATAATCAGCTGTAGGATTTTTGGCAAACATACACAGTGCATATGGAGTGCATGGTCTTGAGTGCAGCTAATGGAGCTGTCAGCAGCCTGTAAGGATGATGGAGTTGCAGCTTTCAAGACCTGGCTGTGAGGATCAGGAAGAATTGGATATGCATTAAAAATGCAGCCCCAGGGGGCTGGAGCAGTCCCTGCATGCTCTGCTGTCCTGAAAGCACAGGAAGAGATTCAGCTTTGAGGAACAAAACAAATTTCTGGGGACACCCTGGACTTTAGAAGCTATTTATTTTCAAGGGGCTATTTTTGCATCAGACTGATATTTAATTGTTGGTGTTCAGTGGAAGGTTGGACTTGGAGCTTGGAGATCTTTCCAAACTTGAATGATTCCATGATTCTGAATTTCAAAAGGAGCATGGTATCAGAATATTAAACTAGCTTAAAGTAGTATTTTCTTTTCTGAGGCAAAACTCATTATTTTGCTCAGCCCAAGGAGTCATCTGTCCCTGGATATAGGAAAGGCCAGGAAAACAAAACACTGAGACTACAGCTGTGAAGAATTTTGTCCTTATTTAGTCCTTATTACCACTATGCCCCATGATGTCAGCATGGGAGAAAATACTTAAAATGTCTTTGAATCCCTGGCTACCAAAAAACCCACATTTTTAAAAATACAAGATAAGAATTTCATTCTCTTGTGCACATGAAACTTGTGCACATGGTTGTCTATTTTCGTATTTGACCTAAACTTATTCCTAAATCTTATGGATTTAACAGGAGTTAAGTCAAAACATACAAGTGGAGAAATTATTGTCTGTATAACTGGTACTCATTTGCAGAAAAATGAAATTGCTCATGTAAGAAACAACAGGAAAAGGAAACTGGTCTCAGATGAATGGGTATTGCTGTGGCATAACAGTCCTTGATAGTCTGTAACTTTTGTTTGTGCAAGCTAACTGGTGCAATTTTAATTACCATAATGCTCAAATCACTGTAATGGATTTCAGAATGTTTGTGTTGCTGAAAATCTAATTGTTTAATTTTTTTTTCAATTTTTTAAGTGGGAACTCGTGAGCAGCCATATTGTCATTATGCTGTGGTTCTTTTGAAGAGCCTTGGGATTTGCAGGAGAGAATGAAGATATTGTCATGCCACACTCCTGCTATAAAGAGCTGTTTGGGGTGGGTTTTGCTTGCAAGCCTGGGCTTCAAAAAGAATTTTGATATTTCTTTCTCTGAACATGGATGGCTGCAGAGATGGAAAGGTACAGGAGAAAAACAAATGTCACTGAGATGCTTCTGGCTCTCCTGTGCCCTGGGTGCTTCTCCCTGCCTCTCCCATGTAGGTAAACCACTGTAGTACTTTAAAAGTACTATACACTACCCTTGGGAAGAATGTCCTAAGTTAAAAAATGGGTGCCTTGGACTTTAGGATTATTAAAAGGAGGAAAATGGGAAAGATTGAGGCAGGTTATATTGAACTGCCTGGAACTCTGTGGAAGTGGTGCCTTTGGAAAACCAGCAGGGGTACAACAGATAAATAAACCAGCAGTAGAATTGCCAGCAGCTGTCAAATCCAAACCAGCAGTAAAGCAGAAATATACAGTCACTATCAGTCAAAATAAGCATTTGTTAAACACACCAAGGACAGAGAGACAGTTGTGCAGAGCCATAACATCAGTGGTGCTCTCAGAAGATAATTGCTGTTTGTAGCAGCTGGAGCTGACACTCTGTTCTGATCACTATGTCTATCTTAATCAAATGAGTCAGGAAAAAGAACCACGGAATCATTTTTAGGAATAAAACCCCAAAACACTAACGTGTTACTTTTGAGTGATGGAGTGATCCTGCCATCCTTTTTCCCTGAGTTTCCCATAATGGAGTCTGCTAGGAACTGACACAATCCAGAGGTGACTGCAGAATTTAGGGAGGTATCAATCAGGTGGGGACCTGACCTGGCTCTGCACTCAGGGAGGGGCTGCTGAGAGCTGAAAACATTTTGTTTCCCCACCAAATCCTTTTCCACACTCAGCAATGCTGAATTCTCCCAGCTCAGCCTGTGCAGCTTTGGGAGTGCTGATCCCAAAGTTCCTGGGTTTTATTAATATTTTCGAAGATAAATGTTGCCTTGTAAATCCACACAAACCAAATGTGTGGTAGAGGGATGACAACACAATACAGAGGGATTTAGAGCCTGTCCACAAACAACATCCTCTGATTCCATGTGTGGGTAATGGATGGTGTCTGTGACCAGTCCATGGCCATAATTAAGTTTTTGAGTTTTCCAGGTTATTAACTCTGGAAGTTTCTAAGGAACTGTATGTTACCATGGCTGCAAACAAGGACCTGGGAGACAGGTCTGGGCAGCAGTGAAAGAATAACTGCTGGAAAACAACTGGGCTTTCAACCACTTCCCCTGCCAGTGAATTCTGAGCTGTACTTTATGAAAATTAAAGTAATTTTAGTTGGATGAACTAATGATACTAGACCATCTTTCTGTAGTTCTCCAAGAGTGACTCTCAATTCCGCAGGGCATCTCTTAATACACATGTTCTAATTCCTGCAGTTGATGTACTCTGCAGGAGCAGGTCAGCTGAAATGCTCACAGAATAATCCTCCCCAGCCCTCAGACTTGCTGCTTTGATAAGTGTGCTCATGAAGAGCTTTTGAAACAGGAGCCAGCAGCTGCACACTGCTGCTGCCTCCATGGCACAGGGAATGTTTCATCAGCTCCTCCTTAATGTGCCACTGTGCTTTCTCATCTGGGATTATGTCTGATAAAGACAATCTCAAACTTTCTCTAGCAGTGGCAGTGAAACTCTAGACAGAGATGCCTCTCTGTATGGGGGAAAAAAAACCCCTCTCTAAAAATGTGCAGTTTCTAAAGCCCAGCCAGGTTGAGAGAAGCTGTTTTATCAAATGTGCATCATCAGTGCTCACAGGGCTGTGGCTTTCTCTTCCTTCCTCTCATCCTTTAGGATTCTGAAGCAGCACACTTCAAGGGTTTGACAAGAAAGAGGAAGACAGTCCCTTTTGTGCAAATCTGCTTAATGCTTAGAACACTCTTCATTCAAAAACTCCATTAAGGAGTGGTGTGGCTCTGACAGAAACAGAATTAGTTCCACAGCAAGGAAGAAGAAAAAAAAAAAGAAAAGAAAAGCCATCTTGCAAGTTTGTCACTCCAAAGAATATATTAAGTTAGCTTTAATTACCATATCCTGTAAATAGAGTATACTGATTCTTGTCTAAAGGGGAAAAATGTGCAAAAATTCAAATAGGACAGCATAGACACAGATTTCCCAACCAAAAGTTGTGTGCCTCTTTGGAGTTTGGTCCAGAGCCATTTGTATTTCAGAAATCATTCTCATGTGCAGTGCAAGGAGTGAAACAACTTCCTGAGTTCTTCTGGTAGAAATCTGGTCAACAGGAACATAATACAGGCTTTTCTGAAACCTAACCTCCCACTTTAGGTGCTGGAATATTCCCATAATTGTGGAAAATTTGGGACTCTCTTTTGGACTAAATTCATATTTCTATCATCCCAAATTCCTTAGAAGACCTGCTGGCCAAGATTTACAAAGCTTGGAAAGGAAAATTGTATTTATTTTTAAATTTAATTTTATTTATTTATTTCTTTGCACGAGGGCAGTTCCTCGCAGCCCAGCTCCACCCATTCATCAAAGGCACATTTTATGTGGCTTTGCATAACAAAGAATGAGTTATTCTTCTGGCCCCCAAAGCTTCAAGTTTACAAAAAGGGAGACAACAGGCAGAGTCAGCAAGATGAGCAGTTAGACATGACAGAGCATTTGGTCAGCATCACTCAAAATCACAGAGCTTAGAAAATGCTTCCTTTGAAAAACAGTGTGTGAGAGTGGAACAACTCCTTTAGCTTTGAAATTAAGATATACAATAAATAGCTTAAAAAGCAAACAGAGATGTTACTTGAAGACACAGAGGACTTATTTCACTCTGACAATCAAAATGTTTCTGCCTTATTGTTTGTCTTGAAATGAAATTTGTCAAAACTGGTATATCCTGCAGAATTTTTCAATTTTGCAGAAAGCTCCTTTGTTTCAGAAAACTAATCAGATTTTTTGTTCTTGTTGCCTTTATAATCTTGGTATATCAAAATTCTATCATCTCCTTAAAAATGGTGGGATAATATTCTGATCATATTTATGTTGTGAAAAAATGGGTATAAATGTACAAAAATCAGATTATTCTGGACTTCAAGTTATAAAGCAGAGTTTGTGGTTTTTGATTAAGTTTACTGAGCTTGCTTGCTCAGTTCTTTTGGAGAGTTTTAACAGCTTTTTGTGACTAATGAACCTTTCCATTAAGCATGTGTCATTGGGAAGAGGTGGCTCTCCATGCATTCGTAGTTACACATCAAGCAACCTCTTTTCAGTTTAGAATAAAACATCTGTTATCATATTTTGAATATGTGACAGCTAATGCAACATAGTAATTGTGCTAGGGAAAACATAACTTTAAAATACACTGCTTGAAAACCCCAATAAACTACTGTCTTTGTATTTATTCCTTATATATTATAACTGCTGTGACTTTAGACAGCACTCTGAATAATTTGCAAGGTTAAATTTTCTACTATTGCAGCTTTGCATGTCTGAAGGCACAATTATTTTACAATTTTTAAAATAAATTATCAAGTGATGATTCAGAGAATATTTTCTGCCAAATCACTGTACCTCTCCAATGGCATGTGAGTAAAAAAACACCATGCATTGTATTTTGTACAATACTTTTAATCCAAAAGACGTAAGAAAGCAGCAGATATACTGAAAGGAGCTGTAAAACAGACAGGCAACAGAGAATTGTGTCTACAGAAACAAATGCTGGCACAGATTTAGTCATACAAGCCAGGATACCAGATCACTTCCATCTCAAAATGTACTTTGCTACAAAACAGTGGAATTAATTGGCCACTCTACAATTTGTTTAGTGGTTGGGATCCAGTGCCTGATCTCTGCCCGCAGTCAGTGAGGCCTTTGTACATTGCATGGGGAGTTTCCAAATGGTGTTATGTGAAAATTTACTTCACAAATCCCTCACCTCCCTTTTAAAAATGAAGGGAAAGCCCCAACACACCAATCATTTCTTGTATTTAGACAGAGGTGCAGCTCCTGTGTGTGGTTCTGGGGGGTGGGGGAAGGATGAGTGATCCCTGCAGCACTGGGGTGCTGTGAGCTCAGGGCACCCTGATTCTCCAGTCCATGGTTATTCTCTACCTCAGCAATCAATCTGTCAATCTGCAGTGCTGCTCTCTGGTTTGCCATAGAGACAATCAGAACCTGAACTTCTATCAGCACTAATCCACCTGCTTTGTTGATAACATATGCTATCCAAATTAATAAAGCCTTTCCCTTTCCCTGTGTTAAAGCTCACATTCTGAGTTCATCCCCAGTACTTGCTTCTTAAAATAGGAGGACTCAAAGGTGGATGAATTTTTGTCATGACAACCTTGGGCCTTGAGTTTTCCATAACTCATACCATAAATCATGGCTTAGGCACTGTGACAATTCTGGGGGGGAATAACAGAATGTGGGATTCTCAGCTGCCTGTGGCACATCTCAGGAACGTGAGATCTTCCCTTTGAACAGCCACAGAGGAGCAGTTTTTTCAGGGATCACACTGTGCAATTCCTTGGTTTACTTCTCCACATCAGTGACAGACACACTGAGTTTGGTTTCCTTGCCCTCCCGTGGCAGAGGATGGGACATCCATGTGTCTGCATCCCTGGAGCTCTGATTTCTGCTCTGCTCCTGGCTCCCCCTGGCACTTCTCACTGGGAACAAGCACCTGGGGCTCTGATACCCAGGGGTTGGTATTCATTCATTCATTCATTCATTCATTCATTCATTCATTCATTCATTCATTCATTCATTATTTTTGGTATATCACCAATTGCCCAGATGACAGGAGACTGGTACATGCCAGTAAAGGCATTGCCATCCTTTCAGCAGCTGTGGTGATAAAGCCATCATTTCACCATGTGATTGAATTATTAATTAATTATCTCATTTCCCGTGTCTGTACATCTCCTTTCATTCATTCATTCATTCCCTCCTCAATGCTTTCCCCTGCATGTGTGTAGTTATTATTTTAGTAGCACCTCAGAGGCCTAAAATACAGCAGGCATCCTACTGTTTTAGGGAGAGTTAATTAAGTTTCTCTGCTTCCATGTGTTTAATACCTATTAAATGTGTATTATCTGGCACATAAGAGTGCCTGGCAATGATACAGGACCCCACTGTGGCAGGTGAGGCTGTTTTCTCCCTGCTTTATAAATTCTGAGTAGATGAGCTGGTTTAGGATGGGAAGAACAGTCTCTTTGTGGGTACAAGCACTTGGAGAGGCATGGAGTTAAACAGAGTAAATCTATGAGAACCTAGCTGAAAATGCAATTCTCTAGCAGTTAAATGAAGAAAAAAAATTATTCTGAGTCCCTCTTGCAGTCCCTTTCCACCATTGACCTAAAGAATATAGTCTAGTGCATATATTGCATTGGGATTTTTTTTTCCAGAAGTGACAGCTTAAAATCTTTTTTTTATTAGAATGGAACTCATGGAATTTTCTAATGTTATGTGATTCCAAACATAACTGCTGCTACCAGGAAATCTGGGTTAGAAGTTCCTGAGAACCACTGCCTGGAAGAACTTAGTCATTAAAGAGACTGGGGTGAAAGAAAAGAATTGTGTCCACTGAAGGAAAACTAGCATTTGATGCAGTGAGAAGTCATGAGTGACTGCTGATCATTGTAATGAGAATTTTAGCTCAGACTTCTTCAATCCATTCATATGATCCTTTTGTAATCTTGCTAAAGTAAATTTATTTTTGAGGACCATGACCTGGTTTTATCTGTGCCCACACCCTGAATATTCTCAGCACAACAAATTGTTGTCCCAAATCAGGACCCACATGGTGGCCCAAGGGATTAAATTTTATTTATTTATGTGCATATGTTTTCTCCTGAAAATGCATTTGTTAGACAGGCATTAAGTGACATGAGTGAAATGGGAAATGTTTCACTTTCAGAGGCAGTCAGGGAAAATAAATCTGTATTTATGAATTTGGTTTTGTTTATGTTTCTAGCTAAGATAAATACATTAATTTGTGCAAATCCAAGAAGTTGCAAATAAGAATACAGGCAACCTTAAAAGGTCAGGCAGAATATGATCCTAACAATATTTTCTGCCTCATACCTACTTTCTCCCTAATTGGAAGGGTAAGCAGATATTCTGAGGCTGCTTTTCACACTGTTTGGGTGAAAACACAGTTGGTTTTGGTAAAAACATTACCATCCTAATGATTGCAGTGCCAGCTGGAATCTTTAGGATGTTTATGTCCCCTGCACACATAATAACTTCCACTCTTCTCAATCCTTCTGGTTTCACTGGGGGACAGCAGGATGGCAACCCAAATGCCAACCAACATGACTGCTAATTGATTTTTGCAATTTCCAGGGAATGTTCCTGTTTGGAAACTAGCTCCTGCTACCAACAGAAATGTCAGTTAAAATTGTGATGATTCTTTTGAATCTTTCATTGTATTTCTATCCCTTCCTGGCCCAATGGTGTGTGCTGACATCACCTGTAGGTCTTTAATTGCATCCTTTGAAGACTGACATGGGAATTTCTGCTCTGTGACTTTGTAAAAGGAGTGAAAAGCCCTGGTGCTCAATGACAGCCTATTTTCAGCCATTATATATTACCTTTTTTCCTATGTGACCATACGAATTTTCTGACTTTTGCTGTGTCTCTCCTCTCCTGACTGTGGTGTTTCCTTGCACTCCTGGATTATTTGTTTGGCTGAAGGATAAAGGAGTGGAACGTGGCCATCCTGGGAAAATACCAGGCTGCTTTTGGCTCCTCTTGGTGCACGTGCTGGAAAAATAGAAAGGAGGAAATCCTTCCATTGGGCTCACCTGAGAAAAGCCTTCTAAAAATGAGTCAACAAAATGAAATACTGGGAATGCTGAAGGAGAAGGATGCACAGAGGAGCTGGTGATAGCTGAGTGTCACTGCAGAGGAAACAGACCTGCTGATCTTTCTTTTAATTTTTTTTTCCTTTTCCGTAAGAAAAAATATGCAAGGAAAGAAAATTAAAATATTGTTTTGCTGGCATTGGTGAAGTGAACCTGAATTCCTTTACTCATAAGCCCATACAGGATCTTTGTCACAGCACCATTTATTTTGACTGGTTTACAGTGCAGCCTGTGGATTGAGTTCCACATGTACCAGGTCCTCGTGGATCTCCCAGAGAGAGAAACCAGGGACTGACTCAGTCCTTGATGTAATTGTGTATAATTTGGGAATCTTCTCATCAGGAAGGCAAGTGCCAGCTCATATTTGTAAATTTCTGTCATATAATTATCAAAGAGAATATCCTGAACAAGTCTCTGCATTGGCTCTTGAATTAAATACAAACAAAACACCTTCAAAATAGTTATCCTTCATGAACAGCACAGAAATCCCAATCCTGTCAGACTCCCTTTCCTCCTGAATGCCTGGCCAGCCATAGAGATGCATTTCAATCTGCCAGAAATCGTATTTTCCATCCTTTTTTCTTATTCTTTCTGAAGATGGTTGTTAATGAACCTTCTTGAACAGTCACAGAGGAGGATGAAAGGCCAGGCCACTGGGTGGAAAAGCAATGCAGATTGAAAAAGAAAGAAAGCTTATTTAATTCTTTCTTTTCCTGATCTCAACTCCCTCAAGTTATTTTTAAAAGGATGTTTAAAGCTTACTGGTAAAACTTTTCTACATTTAACTGTAATAATTAGAAGCAGATAAGGTAGCACTCAGAGAAAAGGGGAAATATTCCACAACTGATTTCAGCCACTGCTGGTCATGTGTTTGGGGGTGGATGAGATCTTGACCAGAGTTCACAGCTGTCTTTTTTTTACTTGGATTTTATTTTTTAATCTGTTTTGCTTGAATTTCACTTGTTAATAATGAAAGTCTTCATTTTGTGCCTGTTACTTGCCAACCCTCTGAATTCTAAATGGGCACTAATGACTCTCAGCAGCAGTGAGTTGAGCTTTATTTGAGGATGGAGTTTATGATTCTGCCAGTAAAGTGAAAGGTATGGGTTGAAAGAAGGAACTTGGGATGTGGGAAAAGCAAAGTGGTTGTAAGAGCCTTGATCAGGTCCCCAGGAAGTGGCACTGCACATTGCATGCTGCTCACCACATGGATCACCCTCCCAGTGGAATGATCAGGATTGATTGTTCCTAATGAGAACATAAACCCAGGAAGTCTGGTATCATGCCTACATCAATGACTAATTCCAGTCATTTAAAGAGGGCATAAAAACCCTCTAATGAATCTACTGATTCTGTAAGGGAAGGGAAGTGCTGATGTGATATTTTAAATACCAAGATCTCAGACATAATTAATATTCATTCTCAGCCCTGCTTTTTCTCAGGATTGTTAAAATATCTTAAATGTAGACTAAGACTGCTACAGGTGAATGTCTTCAGCTTTTTCCAGGTTAGATGGAAATCACTGTGCTAATGGCTTCTGGTCAAGCTGAATTTTTGATGTAGTAGTTCCTTAAGGGCTCAGTTAATTCCTGTATCATCTTAGACTTGAAGAAACAGGAAAAGAGTAAAATACTTCTGGACAATGTTCACTAGAATATGATATACAGAATCCTGATGTTCAATGATTTCCAGGTGCTGTCTCCTCTGGCATCAGAGCATTGCCAAGCCTGTGCCTTTGTTGGAACTTGAGCTTGCACAGGTTGTTCCCTATGCACAATTTATCCCATAAATCAGCTTTTATGGATAAACACAGACCTCTCACCCAAACTGAGTGGGTACTGCAAAGGCTTCATGATTGCAACACTAAAATTCAAGGGAGTTGTTTTAGTCAGATTATTAATGTTTAAGAAGAGTAATTCTGAATTTCTGACTTCCTTCCACTGCCCTCCAAATGTTCCCTTACCTAGTCCTCAAAAGTTTATGCATGGGGGGTTTTTCCCTTGATTTTACAGAGCTGAATGGCAGAGGACTGAGCTCACTGATGCTCAGAGAAACAGGCCCAGAACCACCAGTTTTTGTGAGTCAGTCTGGCCATGGCTTTGCCTGCAGGCTTGTCTGCTGCTCAGTCCTGAGCTGCTTGTCCAGGGAAGGCATCAGGCCAGGTGCAGGAGCAGCAGGGACATAAGGGACATGACAGTGACATCCTTCATCCCAGCTGCTGATGGATGCACAGCAATGAGGCTTTTCCCAGGCTTTTCCTTCTGCTGCTCCACTGTGGACATTTCCAACAGCAAGAACTGGGCAGGAATTAAGGGGGAGGTGTCATGCATTTTATTTGTATGCAGAGATCATAAATAATGCCTCACTAATTCCAAAGAGGACACAAAGTGTTAAATGACATCACTGAACAAAGCCAGCTTCCCAAGATGCAGATAAATGTAATCTCTAAACCAGAAGCTCTTTGTTGGGTCCTTATGCCAGTTCAAATGCTGATGGATTTATACTGTGAAATACTTCAGCCTGCATTCCCTCTCCCCACTGTGCTTTAATTCCAACTGCACATATCACTGTCTCTTTATGCAATAATTAATAATAAATCTTCAAAGTAATCTGGTCGCAACATAATTTCAGTCTGTTACTTCCATTATTGGTGAGACAAAACAAACCAACAGATGATTTGGAGATTTCTGAAGACTTCGCTGTGAGGATTTTCAGTCACTTCAATATGGAAAGATTTAGTTAGAAATTTGGATTATATCACTGAATGTGTGTCTGGCTGCTTTGGCTGTTATACTAAAGTAACCTAGGGATAATTTTAATGAAGTCATGAGACTTTCCTTAAGGCAGGAATCTTCTCACAAAGCTATGTAGGTCTTGGAAACATTTAACAGCAGCTCATTAGTCAGCCTTATGTTAGATATTAGTGATAGATAAACATTTTCTGGATCTCTGCAAGGTTCATGGTTACTGCCATGGAGCAGCTGAACACCACACACTGCCCACACATTTATCACAAACCATCAAGTTGGTATTAAATCAGGTGGCTCCATATGTGGAGCTCTGCTGGCACCCCTTCCCCAGTGGAGGTTTGGTTTCCATGTGATCCATCAGCCAGGCTGTTCTCCCTCTTGTTCCCCTCCTTTCAAACCCTAAACTGCCCCATTTGCAAAACTGGGGAAGTGTGGTAGGTCCTATTTGGAAATGCTGCACATGTGATTTGGCATCTTATTCACAAGTGTTGTCAAATGCCTTCTTGCCTTGGATGGATTTTTTATATGAGAAAGCAAATTTGTGGATTTGGCTGGCTAGAAGAAGAAGTTTCTGAATGTGTATAAACTGACATCTAATGTTACAGTCTTCCAATCCCTTCCTGGTGCACGTGTGTCCCAGAATTTATCAATGCAGAAGAGAGAAAAAGGGAGAGGAAATGAAGCTGACTCTATCCAGAGCACTGGTGTAAAACTGCGACCCGAGTATCTACACAGCTTTAATTTAGGGAACTGTTACAACTGGAAGTGAGGGTAAAGAAGGGATATCTCCAAAGCTTGGAGAGTTGTTTGTATTTGCTGAATAATTTCTAATGAGGGCAGAAGCACTTAAAGGAATACAATAAAGGTACATTTTCTCTTTTCATTTGGAAACATAATCATTTATTAGCAAAACACCAACTCTGTTTGCACATTTCTGAATAGAATGTTAGAACAACTGAATTTTAATTTTCATGTCTGTAATTTGTTAATACAACTACTCTACAATGCAGTTAGGTGCTTTCAAATCTTTCAGTGTTAATTAAAAAGTTAATAACTTGAAAAGCTATAAATACTGAGGTAGAGGGGCAATTTCTCCAGGGAGATAACCCTTTATTTGTCATTTAGTAGAGATCCCTTTACTGGAAGGCCAGGCTTGGTATGCATGTGGCACTTTGTTACTCCACTCCTCTGTGCTACCTGGCAGATATTCCCACAAGCAGTGCAGGGGCTGATTCCCTAGAACAGATCAGAATATTCAGAGTTAAATGCAAGCAGAAAACAGAATCAACCCCACCACTTCAGCCCATGAACTTTTCTTCCTTCTCTGCTTCCACCTCCTCTAACCCATCCAGACCCATCTGTCTGTGGATTGACTGATGCTTGGCATAGGGTGAGAAGATCTTTTCTGACTCCTAAAGCATCTCCAGCTCCACTTGGAGTCTGATTTGTTGGAACTATGAGAAACTCTGAAATGCCAACCAACTCTGAAATGCCCTCCATGAGCAGTGTGGTGTATTTGTCAGAGGATGTGTCCTTGCAGCTCTGAAACTCTGGGCAGCAGTTTTGGGAAATACCCCTTGATCAGAACTGATTGTGGTATTTTCAGTTTTGGGGGGAAATTCATGTCCCAAATTTAAAAAGAGAAAGGAAAATTTAAAAGGGAAATTCAGGGTTTCTCATTGGAATCTTTGCCTCTGTGAGTCTCCTGAAACAACTCCCTGGGGCTCCCAGCAGCACGTCCTGGGGCAGTCTCAGGGATGAAGTTCCACTTGCATTGCTACCTCGGTGTGGATGGGCAGAGCAGCCCCCAGAGGGCTCATCCCAGCTAAAGGGCAAAGTGCTCTGTTATCATTGTGCAGTGCTCAGAGCAGTGGAATTCATTACTGCTGCAAACAAATTGTGGTAGGCTGGAACATGAACCACTCATTCCTGTGCCATGTCTACTCTTTAGTCAGTGGGACTGGGAGGAAGATTTTATTTAAAGGTAACAAATTATAATAAATTAACTTTATCTGTAACCTGGCTTTAGCACAGTGACTCCTGACCTTACACTGGTGGGGGAGAAAAATGCTTTGCATTAGACATACCATGGTCTAGCACTGATTGTTTTAAATCCTCTAAAATAAGATATCTGTTTTAACCAAAAATGGACTTGCTCTGCAGTTATGTAAATGCAGCACAAAAAAATGAGGCTCAACTCACAGATGGAAAAGCTGTGTTTTAAATTGTAATGAAATGGGAACTTTAAGCCCCATACACCCAGCCAGCACCACACACAGAGCACAAAGCATTTGAGGCTGAGTTTTAAAACAATCCAACAAGACAAATGCTGGAGCTGGGGAACAACACACCCTCTTAATGGTGCACCTCAGCACAGAGCCATTTCCCTCATGGAAATCATTAATTCTGCCCAGCCTTTCTGATGAATGGTGCCATGATGAGCTTCCTAAAAGGCACTCAAAGAAGCCCTGCGTGCTCCAGTCAGTTCAGATTGTTTAATGTTTGTCAGACCTGAATTGTGTTGGAAGGGGATGTTGTGAGTAATGGATTCTCTTGCTATTTCCACATGGGCAAGGCTGCTCAGCAGCTCCATGCGCCGTTTATTGCACTGCATTATGGATGAGGTGGTTTTGCCAGCAGATACATAAACACAAAAGAGGGGAGGGAAGAAGAGCACAAGAGAACAAATTAATGTATTGCCCAATATACAACTCTCAGCAATAATTTAGAAAACTTTAAAACACTCATGTGCAAATATTTTGGTACTGTACCTCTGAAATTGGTGCTTTGCTGCATTCTTGCAGAGAGCACAGTGGCTTTACCATGAAACCACTCTTCCTTCTGTTGGAATTATCTTATAGCCACTGCACTGCTGCTACAGGACACCTGCAATCCCAGCAGCCTGCCCTGAAAACGTGATGTCACATCCTAAAACAAGAGCTGTGCTCTTTCACTTTAAGGGGATTTTAGGGGCTAAGTCCATTTGTAAACCTGCTGTTCAAACTGCTATGATGTAGTGTGTAGTGAACGAGAAATGCCAAATATCTAAAAAGCACCCACCAGGCACTGATTTCCAGGCACCATGCATGGATTTCCAGCAGGCATTAGGGAATGCTCTGCTTAGGGATTTATTGGTAAATCCTACTGGGTTTCCCTGTTGGTAGTGAAATCCCTGTGCTGTTCTGTCTGTGAGCTCTCACAGGAGATGTTAGACCCTCTCATTGCTGGGTTCTGCCAGGCTGGCTGTAAATTCCTTTCTGATCAGCACCCATCTAGTCCAGAGGTGTTCCAGCTGTTCCAGTGGGGCCAGTTCCAGTCAGCACAGCCCCTGGGGGATGCCAGGGGAAGGATGAGGCTGCTGACAGTCACTGCTCACCCATGGGAGAGCACAGCCCTTCAGTCTGGAACTGCAGTAGTAATCAGAATAAATCACCACTTCAAGCCAGGAAGGGTATCAGAATTTGGCTCTTTATTAGTTGTTATTAACTGCCTTGGAACTTGGCATCCTCGTAGCTGGGAATCACCCCTTGTATTGACCACAAGACATTGGCATTTTGTCAGGGCAGTTTCTTGGCTTTCAGAGTAACACCTAACTTGGAAGGGTTCACTTCTATTTCTTTAAATCTTGTGAATGCTGTGCAGAACTGAAGGTCATTACGGCTTTCCTGGATGAGCTGTCATGGAGAGCAAAAGGAGAGACAGCACATTGCAAACCAGAGGTAATATTTAGACATTTTGTCTCTGACTATGAAATCCAATGGCAGAACCTGTGATTTCTCAGGCAGGCTGTATGAACACAGGCTCATTGTCAGGGTATAAATGGCTGTTTGTTAGTTCTGGAACAAGCTCACTGATGAGCAGTGCCAGGGCACTGGAGCCAGGGACACATTTCATGGAGTGAAGGAGACCTGACAGCCAGCACAAGGTGAGATACCAAAGCTGCTTCTCCAGACAAACTTCCCTTGTAGGACACAACATATTCTAAATATCTGTAATATTTTTAGAGTCAGGGTTTTTTAGCATCACCTAATACTTACAGTGTGCTACTTCACATGAGACTATTTTAATATGAAGCACAAATATAGCCCTTTTAAAAAATTAAGCCTTTTGAAGACCATGACAGATGCCAAGATGTTTTTTCTATGATTTGCATAAGATGGGTAGAGATGTGAACTACCTGTCCTGAGCTCATGGTTCTGCTTTGTTGGGATTAAACCTCAAACTCAAAATATTACTCCTTTCCCATGCATCCTCCCAAAATTTCTAGACCATGCTATCCCTACTGAGAAAGAAGCACAAAGAGAACTCAACAGTCTCTTAGGTGAGCTCTAATTCAGATCCTCATAGGCTTTTGAGACTATTTATCCTCATATATTACATCCTCAACCTGGCAGAGAAAATAAACTTAACCAGCCAAAACCTTTTCTAAACTACACCTGGCAGGTTGGATCCATCCCTTCTGCATGTTGGAATTACTACTAATGTACTGTCTTGGTTTGAAAGACAAGTATCTGTCCCTCCTTCCCTGAGGCTTGGCCATTCTTTTGTTTTCTTAAGTACCCAGTTGTTAGTGTTTCCTAGCAATTTATTGGAAAAAATTCTATAAGTAAACAGGAACAAAAGGAAAGAAACCAAACCTCCAACATATATTTACAAAATGCTAGTCCATGGAAGAAGCAGCTTAATTCTAGATAGTGTTAATATTGAATGCAAGAGTATGAGGATTGACAGTCCCTGTAATCTCTTGTCTAAACACAGAAGAACCTGCATATGCTGTTCATAAAGCACTGAAATCAATCATCATAGTGGCAGGCAGGTAACTGGGAAGCAAGCTCCTGCTTGTGCAGACCAGGAAAGGATAACAGCCTTCAGCAAGTTTTTGTGGTTTTTTTTTTTCAAAAATTATTCCCTGTGTCAGGTTTCAAACTTCAAAATCTAAAGCAAGTCACTTAAAATCCCTGAGTGTGAGCACTCAGAAAGCCAATGTGGCTTTCAGAACTGCACAAACCTTGTGTTCCTTGCTCACCTCCAGAGAGCTCAGTGCTGGCTGCTGCTACCTGGCTGCAAGGAGAGGGTTCAGAGAGTGGATCCTGGTCAGAGATAAAAAAGTTATGTCTGCATGGCCCTCTGAGTAGGATCAGATCTTAATTAAGTCCTTTGAAATGGTAAGATTTAAAACAATTATGTGACTGCACAGCTCTGCAATTTGACAATCAAGGTTTTGTAAGAGGGATCTTGGAGCAGTTAATAACAGCTCTGTTTACGTGTTTAATCAGATGAGGATAGTCAGAGAGACTCCATAATTGGAGTTTGTTACTAAAAGCCTTCTCCATGTATTAAACACTAACAGAATGTTTCTAACTATGAAATGAACTAGATCTAACTAAACTTGTAGGAATTAGCACTATTCACTGTTTGATTTTTTCAGATTAGTTACATTAATTTTAAATACCGCTTTCTGCCAGGAAGAGACTGGTAAAAACACAATTCTAAAAATTGACTGTGCCTCATTCAAACATTGAGAAAAGAATATACTGTTTGCATTTTTTAAATTTTGAGGGGTTTTTGGCAACTCATAATCCCTGACTTTCATTGAGATTGCTCATTTATCCTCTTTTATAACAACACCAATAATTATTTTGCTTAATTTTTTATAGCTTCATAATACAAATGGAAGTTGTTTCCATTGCTTAGAGAAGCACAGTTTAGCACTAAGAGGTGTCTGTGGAATTGGCAGTGGTTCCACTTCTCTACACGACATCACAGTCCTATCAGCCCCTCAGATGGGAGAACTTATCCGTGCTTTCCTAATTCCAGAACAGCAATTGTTTCCCTTAGTAAGGCATGTGGTTTCTTTGGAGGGTTTCCCTTATTAAGCATGTGTTTTGTTTGGAGGGTTTATGCTCTGTTTTGTTTTGGGGTTTTTTGTTGTTTGGTTTCTTTGGTTTTTGGTTTTGGGGTTTTTTGGGTTTGTTGCTTTTTGGTGTTTTTTTTGTTGGTTTGGTTTGGCGTTTTGGTGTTCTTATATTGTTTGCTTTTGGTTTTGTTAGGATTTTGTTTGTTTGTTTGTTTGTTTTTTATTTCCACAAATTGTGTTCAGGATCCTGGTCTTGCAAGGAGTGTGCGTGTGAGCAGAGCTGTGCATCCCCTCCTGGCCCTGAAGTGTGAAATGCAAACTGCTGTTTGCTGTTGTCACATCCCATCCCAGTGCTGGCTTTTGGCAGGAAGGACTGGTGGCATTAATGCTGTGGGTTGCAGTCACAGTTTTCTGCAAGGAGAACAAGCTGACAGTTGACTGGATGGCAGTGGAAAAGCAGCAGAAGAAATGTGGGAATTTTATTTCTTTTTTACATCCTGTGATAGCAAAGCATCTTCTTTTAACAGACCACACATTAAATCTTTGCACATTGCATTTATTCTCTGATGACTCATAGCAGGATGGCAAATCCTATATTTTCTTCCTTAATATGGTGGTATTTTTAAAAGTGCAAACAAGAAGAAATCTCATGTAAGTTTTGAAATTACTTGAATAAGTTACCAGGTTTTAAGCTGTTGCATGGTATGTGTTAGCATTTGTTTCAGAGTTTATGTGTAGATAGACATAAGGCTCTGGAAAAAGGTTGGCCCTCTGTTCCTTCCCTTCCCTTCCCTTCCCTTCCCTTCCCTTCCCTTCCCTTCCCTTCCCTCTCCACTAATTGCTATCACCCAAACAGAAAACTCACCCAAGAAATCCTGTTCTAGAAGTATTTACATGCTGTCAGCACAGCAGAGTCCTGATTTTAACCTGACATCTTTAGATGCCACCTTTATGCTGGTCAATAAATAACCATCCCTAAAAATACCCTTGGACATGAATCTTGATTAAATGCAGCATCTGGGTCTGCATCAAAATTTCCTTTTGACAATTCTTCAGCTGTAATCCAGCATAAACTCTGATTTATTACAGAATAACTCCCTGGTACCACCATAAGGACTCAGCCTGCTCTGTCCAGCTGTGTCTTGCTCCTCCAGTTACTGGGGCAGTCATTTCATCTTAATTTTCTACTTGAAGTCTGAAACCCAGATGAAATTTGCATCAAAACATCCTCTTGGGTATAGGTTTAAAAAGATGCTTGGCAAGAACTGGAAGGGGCTTTGGTCTCTGCATGAATTTGGGCTGACATGGGAAGCTGCTCTGGTCTCCCAGGGTGGTGCTGAGAGAACCTGGGTCCCCTTGGCTCAGATTAGGGCCAGGCCAGAGCCACTCCACATTTGCCAAGGATTTAAGCAACTCCCTAGGGGTGCATGCAGGAGCCCTTGTTCTTTATGAAGAGGATTTTACACCTTTGTTTTAAATTACAGCTTAATTGATCATGGTGTTGATTTAACATCTCATTTTCCCCATTCGTGATAAAAGCTGCTTGTAAATGTACAGCCATCAAAACTATTGACATTATCAGAGTTTAAAACACATAATCTCAATCTGAGTACTGTCTTTTCCCCTTTTAAAAGCACCTTCTTTATAAAGAGGCACTGCCATAAATACTGGTTCTGTTTACAGAACCCTACATGGTCACTGCAGGATTTAGGTGCAAGGCAGTGCTGGGAGAGGCTCAGTGCAATCCTTCAGGAGCTGGTGCTGCTGGAGCCAGGCTGGGGCTGTGAAATGCAGCAAGTGGGAACTGCTGCACTACAACTCACAGGCTCAGCTCTCTTGTTAGAATTAGATAATAGCCCTATGCAAATACTGTTTGAAGATGCAAGGACAAATAATCAGGCACAGCTGAGGCCACACCTCAACTAAGGATCCTGAAATCTTGACTGGTAACAAGTTATCACACTAGAAAAATAAAGGGGAAAAAATGGGTTATTTTAAATTGGTTAAAATGTTTAAATATTAGTGTATTTCAAATGTTTTGTCCCATGGGAAATTCATATTTAAGACACATATTTGGATGTTTACGTTCTCTAGACAGTTTCTGTCAAGAAGGTAAAAAAATTGCTCCCGTTTTCTGGGTTTATTTTTTGGCAAGTTACACCACTGACAACTTGCAGGTTTTGTAAATAAAACAATATGTAGCAATTTTATCTTTTAGCTTCCTTAGCATGTTGTCCAGCCATGAGAAATACTGGCATCTTTATCTCCTTTTTTGGATCAGAGGGTTTGAAGTGTGGTTGTCTTGTTTGCTAAGTATATCATCATGGATCCGAAATGATGCTGGCCCCACACTGAGGTTTATTACCAGGTACAGGTTGCCCAGATAAATTGTGGATGCCCCAACCCTGGGAGCATTTAAGGTTGGATGGAGCTCGGAGCAGCCTTGTCTAGTGGAGATGACAGGGGAGCGGAAATGGATGATATTTAAGGTCCCTTCCAACCCAAACCATTTTATGATTCTATACAGGAAATGTACAACTAAGCATACTTGGAAGTCCCTTGTTTTCCTTCAGTATTTATTTGGGCTGAAACTGATTATTATCAGAACACTGGAAGATGAATCTTGATCCAACTGAAATTCAGCAGCAGCCCCCAGTCAGTTGGACTCCTTTAAGGAGCCACCCTTCCCTGAATTCCCTGAACTTCCCAAATAAAATTTATGTCACACTTCCTTGAGGTTATTTCAGTGCTTCTATGGAATTGAGTCATCTTCTCTTTGCAGAGATATCAATAATTAAACCCAAGATGAGGATCTGCTTCCACAGCCTGGTGGTGGATGCTTGAGCACGTTGCAGCATCTGTGTCCTCCAGGAGCATCAGATGGGTGAATATTGCCAAGCTGCCCTAGAGCAAGTGTCACATTCCTCAAGCAAGAGCTTGACTGAACTCTGATGCCCATCTGAGGTTCTGAAAAGGTCTCCAGACATTAAACAGAAAAGGCAGCTTGCCACGAGGATTGATTTCATCCCACCCCTCCAGCACTGTTGGCCTCCGACCTCTGCATCTGACAGAACTCAGGCAGGAATCTCTGCTGAGAGAGACAAGGTTGCCATGGAAAGCTGAACAAGCTTTGCTCTGCCCTGTGTCCCTGGTGCTCTCTGTCTCTCTGGTTTATCTGGCTGTGTACATGGCAGGGTGGAGCTCCAAAATCCATCCAACAAGATGCTCCCTAGATTTACAGCAAGATTGACTGCTCCACATCCAGGCTGGCATTTCCTGATGGGCACCCAGGACCTGGGTCTCTCTCTCTCTCTCCTCATATATTTTCTCCATGTAAAACTGTTTGGAATTACACTTAATGCTCATGCAAAGGCATGAGGCCTTAGTCAAGCACAAGGAGTTGAAAGCAATTGTTGTCATGGTGCCTCCATTTCCAGGCAGAAAATACGAATATTAATTGCTCACCTTCCAGAAATTATTGCACACTTACTTTAGTGGTTTGGGTCCACAGGAGGGTTGGTAAATAAGGACATCTGAGATTCTCTGTATTTTTAAGTTTTGGTAATCTCAGATTGCCTGCTTCAAGTTAGCAAAGGCAATTGGAGATAAACAATTACCTTCTAAAATAGACTTTCTGCACTGATTTTCTTTGCTTCAATTTTATGTAAGTTCACCACTGTTTCTGTAAGCATTCTTCTCAGAGCTGTTGTAGCATTTGAATATTTTTGTAAATAGCAGTCCTCTGGAGGTCTGAATCTGCTCACCAAAATGAACCAAAAATCTTATGTAAGCCAAGATGTTAAAAAGATTTCTGGCAGCCAGTACTTTGAAATTCTGTATTTAGAGAACCGGACTGAAGAGCATTACAGAAATGGATTAAAAACATCATTAGCTGTTCCAGTTATCAAAATGGTGTTAAGTTCTTCCTTGTGGATGCACAAACACCCACTGCAATTCCATTTTTCTTTTAAGCCAAGCAGTATTTCAAGGCATGCAAAGCCTTTTATAAGAATTCAAAGTTTACATTTGAGGCATGTGAAAACAACGTGGTGTTTTCATCATTTTTGTGTGGTCACTGCAGGACAAAAACACTCTCTAGAGTCCCTGTGTTTGTGTCACTGCTATAAATTGCTGTGTCAGTGGCATTATCTTAACACAACGTGACTGATCTAATTAGACAGAGTGTCCCAGCTGCACACCAGGCTGGAGGCTGGGAGAGGCTTTTCAGGTGATGGCAGCTTTACGTGCTCCTTCCACCTGTGATTAAAACACAGCCTGGGAGCCAAGCCCTTTGCACAGTCCCCTGGGGGGTGACAGTGACACAGAGCTGGTGCAGGCAGTGCTGAGCCCCGTGGGTGTTCACAGCCCCACCCACAGCTGGGCACAGCTGGGCAGTTTGGGGGCACCCAGATGGGCACCTGCACAGAGACCCACCTGGCACTGCTGATGGAGCTCCAGGAAAGCTCTTCCAGCACCCCTGTGGAGGGGATTGAGAAAGCAAAGGACAGCAGGTGGATCTCCACCTTGTCTTTGCCCTCAATGCTCACCTGGTCCCACAAAGCACATCCATGAGCAGCACTGAGGCCACCTGGCTGTAGTGGCAGCACCCTGCCAGGACATGGTGATGGGTACAAGGCTTGGCAGAAGCTGGACCTCACATGGTACCTGCACAGCCAGGTTTTCCTCTTTGGCCACAGCTTTGATTATCAATGTTTATGGGAGTGAATTGTATGACCCTGTGAAATGGAAGAAAAGGATAAGAGTGTGGGAAGATGATGCAAATGATGGGGCTGTCAGAGGAAGGAGCCACCAGTGTGGAAGGTGTCATGAAGCATTTCAGGCAAGACCTGTGCCAACATTCAGTCACAGCCAGGCCACCTTCCAGACCATTCCCAAGAAGAGAGAAAATTTTGTATGCCAAGATTTGCCTAATTGATTTGGCTGGAAATGAGTGAGACATGGACTTCTCCACTGCAGATAAGCAAACCAGGCTGGAGGGGACTGATATTTATAAAACCTTCTTGGCACTTGAAAGTATGGGTTAGACACATAGGAAAATATTACAATGTTGTTTCCAGTTATTTTTCATTGTAGAAAGTAATATTGGGCAGTTGTGAGGATCAAAGTGCAGGAAAAGGCAAGAATTTACAGAAAATGTGTCTCAGTTTTACAGGCAGGTTTTCCCCTCATGCCTGTAAAAGGCACACACACCTCTGTAACTCCCTAGATGGGGCCTGCTCCAGGGTTGTGTCAAACAGCACCAAAATCAAAGTCGTTTTTCCAGGGCAGGAGGCATTTGGAGTGATTTAAAAAGGCGTTGGAGTGCAAAGCACTGTCATCTCTGAGCAAGATACATTTAGGAAATGAGGGTTATTTTGTCATGGCATAAGCAATGGCTTTATTACAGCATCAGCTCACGTTATTCTCTCCTTCTCTGCTTCTTTCTTAACTATGTTCTCATGAGACATTAAAGGATGCTGCAACCTATCTTCAGAAAAATGAGACTAAAGATGATGGCAATTGCCTGGCCGATGGGGAGAGGATGTGCCTGCTTTGCAGAGGGAAGCAGGGAGTCAGTGCCCTGGATCAGAGGCCTGATGAGAGATTTGCCAGATCAAAGGGTCAGAAAAGTTGCATCCCAAAAAGCACCATGTGATAGTGCTTATCAGTGCACAGCCCAGATTGGGGCATCATTCCCGAGGGGAAATGCTGCAGAAACTGCTCTTTGCAGGGAGGTCAAAGCATCAAGTATATATCTATGATTACAATTCCATTTGGAAATTAATTAGCATAAAAGACTGAAAGGATAACAAAGAAGTGGATGAAGTTAAACTGTATAAATCATATCTAACTAACTGATTATAATCATCTTCCATTTCCTCACATTCCAACTATTGGTCCCATGCACCAGTTTGTGCCAGCAAATATTTAAATATCTGATCTGAAGTCTGATGAAAACAACAAAAGGAGTTCAGCAGCCTTTGAACCAAACCACAGATTTATTTTCAGTGACGATTATGAAACAGCAGATATTGTTTAAATGCTGGTCATATCCTAGTAATAATACACCATGCTTTTCAGCTCCAGTGCACTCTACAAGCATTTATTCCTTGGCATCTTATCTCCTTTGGCAGTCCCAGCTTCAGCAGCTCGTGGTGTTCAGAGAAACAATGAGACATAGGTGCTACTTTCCAGATTGAGATAAAAATATGTTGTTTACACAGGGGATTTGCCATGAGAGGGTTTTCTCTTTTCTGAAAAGAAACTTCATTGAGGTTCCTTGGAGTTTCTCCTGGATTCTGGTGTATGAAGTGCTGGATGGAGCAGGGCACCACAGGGGCATGTGCAAGCACAGGGTCTCAGTCCCTTGCCTGGGACTGTCAAGCTGGCTCTCTTTTCTCTGGCTATAGGAAGTGTTTTCCACACAAGGCATGAGATGGATTCTCACAGATGGATCCTCTCTTTTGGCTGCCTGTGCTCTGGTCCTCCCTCCAGGGCTGAGCTCCTGCTGTTCTCCTGCTGTGGCCGTGTGATATCTGTAACTCATGGGCACGAACTGCTTTGGCAAAGGGCTGTGAATAAACTGAATCGGGCACAATTGTAGAAACACAGCGTTAATGAGCTGGAACAAGGTCGTACCGGGGTGGGATGGAGTGCAGGGAGCAGGAAAATGCCTTTCATTCTGTCCCTGCTGGTACTCGTGTTCAGGCAGCTGCTGCAGCTGAGCTCTGAAGGTGACTCTTGAGCACACCCTACTGCTCCCCACAGCACGTGCAAAACGAATTAACCAAATTAGCTTTTCCTCTCAATTTTTTGTGTTTAGGTAAAGTGTTGATTAACCTCTTTTCCTTCTCTGATCAACTTAGATTTCATATTTTCCTTTGCTTTCTAAACGAATATCCTGTGTACATAGAGAGTGCAGAACTCCTTCTTCCCATTACCTGGACTTAAATGACTTCTGCCTGGTTTCCATGAGTTTGTAGCCACAGAATAAATAGCCCTCTGTATTTTGAGTTTGGAAATGCAGTTTAACCATGTTTACATGTGACTACAGATCCCAACTCATATAGTTGCAGAAATTCAATCAAAATTCCCTCTAATTTTTACTGGCCTTTGGAATGAAAACAGCACCAAAAATGCTGTGGTATAGGTTTGCATCACTCTGGTGACTATAAATGTTCAATTAAGCAAAGATCCCTAATTACTTAAAGTGAGGTCAGCCATTAATTAGCCTGTTAAACAACTGAAACCCTTTTATGGGATGTGTTTTTGTTTATAACTGACTGTAGCTGAATGAACAAGAGAAGCAATGGCTGTATAAGTAGGACCTGGTTGATCTGATCATTTAATGCTGATAATTAACTATAAATACTGCTAGTCTGCTATGCTTCAAGGACTTAAATCTGTTCTCTTCCTTCCTGTATCATTTATAGGGGGAGATTTCATTGCTAGTGAGATATTTTACTTAGGAGCTTTACACATGCACATTTCAGATATCTCTGCTTGACTTCAGTGCTTTATAAGGACTGAACACAGACACTCAACAAGTCAGAGCAATTCCCATTGCAAAGACAGACACATAAATGTTGGTCTCATTTTCGAGCTGCTGCCTTCCTAGTTCTGACCTCAGGACGGCTTTGGCTGTAAAATACACTCATATTTTCCACACTTCTCAACTGTTTGCCAATTAATTTTGTCAGAGCAGCACTGCAGTGGCTCCACAGCTTGACTGAACTCCTTGTTGGGTTTCCTCATGGCTGGTTCCAACTCCTGCATGTGCTCCCCATGCAGCCCTCAAAGGCTTGAATTTCCTCAGCTGAGGGATGCCCATATTCTCCCTTGAACAGGCAGGACAGTTCAACCCATCACATGTGTGACAGCTGAAAAAGCAAAATTGATTCACCTACAACGATTTTGAAGCATTTAATTGCTTTGCCCTCTGCTCTCACACCCACTTGCTCTCCCATCTCCCACTCCTATTCAAGCTGCCTTTCTGGCTGTGACACTCCACACCAGACAATCAGCTGCAATATTGTTGTATGTATCTCAGAATCTTTCATTTCAAAATTTCTGCCAGCAGTGCCAGCTCTCATCTCTCACAAAGTGCAAGTTTTTTCATTCCCCTTGTGCCTTCCAGAACTGTTCAATTGTCAGAATTATACCTAAAGTGATTAATCTTTTCGACTTCCTGGTGGCAGAAACAACTTGGAAAGATACAATATAAATGTTTATGAAAAGCATTTAAATGCTGAAAAGGTATATACAGAAAGTTAATCTTGTGAGTTTTGGCACCAGATATAAAACATTTGAAGGCTTGGCTTTGGCAATACAACTCTGCTTAAACTTCTTGGTTCAGGCACTTGAGATCAAGCCTGTGCAGGGCTCTCCTCAGTGCCTTCGATAAACATGGACTTTATTGACCATTTGAAGGCATTATTATTTGGCTTTGTTTCTGTGCCAGTCCAGAGGAACAATATCTTTTCTTGGGGCCCAGAAAAGCCACATCTTGATGTGGTGCAAGGGCTCACCTGGGGCACACAGCAGCTCTGACAGGAGGTGGCCCCAAGCTGCTCTAGAAGGGTTCAAAGATAGAACTGGCAGTGAAAAAAGTGAGGTTCAACCCCACCAGCAGCCCCAGCTTCCCAAAGTGAAGCATCTGGAGTTTCTAACTCAGTGCTGAAGTTTCAGTCAAAATGGGAGCTGTGAAGAATGGATCAAAATAATCTGTACCCTGCAAAGACAGTCTGGGAGAACAAGACACCTTCTGGTCCTGCCTCTGTGACAGCACTGTGCAATTTGCTCCAGTCAGCATCAATTATAGCTGAATTTAGCCCTGTATTTTTGGCTTTGTTATTATCTGAGTGTTACAGCTCAGCCTGTTAACATGAGAACTCACATGGTTTTATTCAGATTTTTCTCTGCTTTCTGCTCAGACAAAGCCCAAGGCAACTGGGATTTTCCAGAGGAGAGAATGACTTGTCACTAATAATAGCTTTAGTCAGCCACGTATGTTCAGTGATGCACATCAGTACTTGTGTTTTCACAGAGATTAAGATTTTGCATTTTCAATGTCATCATGTCCATGAGCATCCTTTATCTCAGTGCTTTAAAACTACCTGTAAAACACTGGATTTTTATATCTGCATTTCCCACTGGCTGAAATTCCTCTGTGCTATCAGGCAGCATCACATTGCAAACCATCCCATTTCCAGACTCCCATGAATCTTTGAAATATGTACCTTAGCTATGATTTATGAGATATTTGTATAATTTTCCTTGTATTTTTCTACAGAAGCAGGCAATACCTCATAGGGCACGTTGAAAGACTTTTTAAGCAATTCACCTGGTGTTCTGCCTCACTCACTCCTTTTACTCTAGAAGGAATATGCAATAAAGCAATGTAGTTATTCCTCAGATTGTTCCTTCAAGTTTTCTCTCATTTCTACTTTTTCATTGAGTTATTCTGCTTGTGACCTCCTAATCATTTCTTCAGCCAGAGGCTGGAAGGTGACATTAGGAGAGATGACTTCAAGTGAAGAGGAAATCTTAGACTTAAGGATCATGGTTACATGCAAAACTTGCAGTTCTTGGCTAAATAAACACAAAAATGTTTAAATTTGTATCACTGTGTTCTCCAAAGCAAGGACAGTTCTGCCTGAAAAACAGAAAATTCCTGATGATTCCCTGAGGCATTAGACAGGAGGGAGGAGTTGCCCTCCTCGCTGCAATACTGGGGCTTTACTGAGTAGGTGTGATCAAGTCTGCATGGTGAAAGTTCAGCATCTTTTCCAGAGCATTGGTGGGTTTGTTTGCAATAACCCCTATTTGTGTGTGCAGTTCAGGTGTTCTCTATCAGCAAATGGTAATTGGCCCCCTTCACATATTGGAGGAAAGAAGAGGTTTAATGAAAATCTGCCATATGGCTTTCATTTTTTTTATAGACTTAGGTTTTGCTTGAAGCAATTTATGTTTCCCAAACTCATGGTAAGATGCAAAACATCAGGAACCTCCTGCTCCTCCTGGGCACTGACTGGTGACAGTACCATGCATCAAAATGCTTGTCCACCTTTTCTGACTGAGTCTGCTAGTCACAAAGAAGCATTTTGTGTCTTGTGCTCTGGCTACAAACAGGCTCCTACAACCACTGAGCACAGAGGTTTTGTTTTCTCTGCATGAACTGTGGTCTTGATATTAAGGAGTAGAGAGCTAGCTGGTGAACAGCTGCTGTGTAATAACCTGTCTGGTTTCCTCTGTGTCTCACCCTGAAATTGATGTTTAAATTCATTCTCATTTGTTAGACTTCACTGGTTTTGTTCATCACCCAAAAGCTGGCTCTGCACAGCAGCTGAGCAACAGGGTACCACACTGCTCTGGAGCTTCATATACTGCTCACAGTCTAGTTTTCATATTTTTGCATCATTTCAAGCAGTGTTAAGAATTTTGAAATAGAACTTTCGAGCTCAATTTGCTTGGATACTTAATTCCATCCTCCTGTAATGTTGCCTGTAATGCCTCTTTTTCATTACTTTTCTCTCAGTGCTTGTAACTATGTCCTTTCCTTTTGGTCAGTTCTTATGTGTCATCCTCCACATAATTATTCCACAGAGAGAAGAATAAATACACTGCTCATCTCTTTGAAGGAAAGAAGTCTAAGCATAACTGTTTCCATCTCTGGTACTTCCTCTGTTAAGCTTCCAACATCCCCTTTGCTTTTTCTCCCACTTATGGGCAGGGGTGCTATTCTTGTGTGACTAATTTCCATAAAGCCATAGCAAAACAGATTTTTTATTTTATTTAAACTGGCTTTTATTTTATTTAAGTATTTCTGTGTGTAGTTTTATAGGTGAAAAAGCACAAAGAGGTGCAGAATTCATGTTTAGAAAAGCATTGTGTGTCAGTGAGTTCCCTGGTTTTACTCTTTTGACTTAGCAGCTTTGTGCAATGGAGGTTGAAACTACCAATAACTGCAAATATAACCCATTTTTATTGGCATAACAGTGACATCTATTGTTTGATACTATATACATCTGTGCCAGTCTTAGCAACTGCATACAGGTATTGAACTATCTCAATTTCATAAGGTACAAGCATGCAAAGTCAAATTATTGACTCAAAGAATTAGGTAACGGCACATGCAGTAATGCCATTGGACAGCTATGGAAAATTAAACCTAATTTGTTTTGTCACAGCCTAATTTCCAGATCAGTGTGGGCTGATGCACAGAGAGAGGTGTCTCCTGTTCCAGAGTGTCAGCAGATGTTGTTTTGATGTCACACCAGCCATGCTCATCACCCCCCCAGGGACAGCCAGAGCTGGCAGCACCAGCAGAGGATTCTCCCAGGAAATCTGCCTTGGCACTGCCCTTCAGTGCAGCTGCAGAACATCTGGCCTCTGCATCCCCACACAAAGCCCTGCCCATGGATTCACTGAGCATCTGCTGCACGGCAGAACCACAACCAGGGCTGGGTCCTGCTTGAGCCAGCAAAGCTGAACCTTCCAAGGCAGCCCCAGCACAGTGTGAGGGCTGCACTGTGCCAAGTACCAGCACCAAGTATCTTCAGGCCAGCTCTTGCACTGGAAAGAGCATTCTAAAGCATCAGGCTGGGGGAGTGAGGAGAGTTACTTTAACTCCCTTCTTACTGCCCTCATTTGATTATCTCCGTTATTTCTCACTTCTTTTAATAGAGAATACAGAATCCAAATAGAAAAGATTATAATATAGCAGTAATAAAATACAGGGACTATCGAGTGTGTCAGACTCTGTGGCTGATTAGACTTTCTGATTCGTGGGCTGGCACTCAAGGGAACAGCAACTGTCTCTTTTACTGCCTTGTCTATGAAAACAGCAGAAGGCTATGTATGCTCATTACTATTTTATGTGATTCTGAACATTAGAAGAGAAACGGAGAGAGCAAAGCTATAGAAAGATATTTTTAATAATTTTACTGGAATACTGTGTTTAATTCTTATATAAGCAAACTCTCGATAAGCAATTACTCTCAGCAAAAATATTTGGTACTGGTAAGTGAAGCAACATAGTTCCCTTCTTTTTAAGCCATAAGCTGTAATATAAGGATGTAGAATTGTAAGAAGCATGGGTAAAGGGAACACATTGCCTATAGACCCTGCTGTGAAAATAGCACTGAAATATGTGCTAAACATTCAGCTTACACTTAGAGTTCACTTGGGTACATAAATGCTGTCTTCAACAGCCACAGCACATTCCTAAACTGAGGATATAAAGTTGGGCTGTTGTGTAACCCACCAGGTTTTCCATCCTAAGGGAAAATACTGTCTACTTCTCCATGGATCTGTACATAAAAAGACATCTCCAAACATCCAGTCAGCTGTAAAGGGTGCAGGATGAAATATTCATATTAAAAATCTTGGATTAAAGTCTCCAGTCTTTCAGGTATTGTTGTCCACTGTGATGGAAACTTGCTTCTAATTTCCTACACTCCAGCCTCCCTTTTAAGATCTCTCCACAGAATAGCACCAGCTGAAAGGTAACAGCAGCTGCATTTCTAAGGGTCTGTGCTGAACTTCTGTGCTTTCCAAAGAGAGAAAAAATAAACGTTATAGGAACAAGTAATACAGACTTCATAAATAAACAGGTTCTGGAAATCTCACTGTTCCCTCAGTGGAGAGGGAAAATAAGAGTGTGGAATGAAAGCTCTGAGTCTGTGCAGTGTTGGAGGCACCAAACCCCAGAGGAACAGATTTTTTTTTTTTTGTTTCCAAAGCACTGCAAGATGTCTGTTCAAAAAACTGATGGTTTAATGGGTGAAAAACAAAAATACCTCAGGGTGGCTGCAAGGATCTGTGGAGGGGCCAAGGAAGATGGCTCTGCTCTCCCACCCCCAGATGCCTGAGGGAGAGGACTCTGGGTTTGCAGCAGGCACAAAAGATAAGCTGCAGAGTTTTTCAAAAGACCCAGGGGATGTGGGAGCCTGTGTCATACTGAAATTCAGAGGGCACTGTGCTGTTAATTCCCCACACGTCCCCTTGAGGTTCAAGTCCTCTGTATTTATTTATTGTCTCTCAAGTTGCATCCCTCTAAATGGCAAAAGCTGAGAGTGAGTGATAGTAGGTTCTGAAAACTCAGCAACAAGCAGGCAGCCCCCAATCTGAGTGGAGGGCAGTAATTTATTGTCCATTAGGTGCTCTGTCAGTCAAAAAGGACTAACAGAGCAATAAAGTCTGAAGTGATCAGTTGAGCTCAGCCCATACCACTAGCTGGCTATCAGAAAGGTCAGGGTGGCAAGATGGATGTTTCCTCCTCTCCAGACACTCCATCTTTCTGTCTGGTGACACACTCAGCTCTCTCTCTCCCAGCAAGTAAGATTGTCAGATATCTCCTGTGCATGGAGCCAATTCCAACCCAACTGCATATTTAACTGTTTCACAGGAAATAATATAAAGGTTTTACATTTTGCTGAAACATTTTCAGATGAGGACAATTGGCCCTGTTCTGGTGGTGCTGTAAATGGGCTGCAGGACCAAACTCACCCTCCTTGCAAGGCTGATGCTCCCCAGCTATGCAGGGCTCCAGGGCAGCAGCCAGCTACTGCTGCAGGGAAGTTTTGGGGAGACTGTCAGAAGTTTTTCTGTTTCTCCACTATAATCAGTGTGCCAGGGCCTAGATATGAGTCTTCTTACTTAGGACTCAAGGGGTGCAAGCTTGTTTCTTGTCTTTCACCTGATCCATCAACCTGTGGGCTCCTCCAGGGTGAGCCCCTGATCATCCTTTAGAAATAATCCTGAAATTCTGGATTCATTAAGCCAGACAGAGATTCAGAGACTCCATCTCGGGGAAGGAAGAAAACTTAGATTATGGTCCAAAACTGTGTCAAGTCTTTCATCCCCCACTTGCTCCAAGGAAAACAGGAATATTCCTGGAGGCAGCAAGTAATAAGTGTTTTTAAAGGCTCCTCTGAAGCAGGTGCAGCTTTCCCAGCCTGCTGCCCTGACACATTAATATTTCCAACAGACTTCCCTAAACCCCAAGCAGACAGTCTCGCTCCTGGGTGGCCAACAAAACACATTTCTCAGTCAGACTTGTAGCTCACTGGAAGGCTCTCTCCAAACACTGCACACAGCAGCCTGGAGCACACTTGTGATGGGGAATTAATCCACACTCTGACACTCTCCTTGGCTCCATCCTTCCCTCCTCACTCCTCATTGCACTGACAGTTGTTACCAGTCTCTGCCTTGCAGCTACAGGCACGAGTGTAACCAAACTTCCAAGCCCCAGGGAGGCAACTGGAAATGGTCCCAGCATCAGATTCCAGACCAAAATGCATTTCTGGTATTCCCCACCCCTACTGTCACTGCAATATCATGCCCATGTTTATTTGTTGTGCTCTAACAAGCTGTGTGTGAACAGCCAGCTAGTTTGTTCTCAGAGGATAGATTAGAGCAGCCAGTCTCCTCCTGGAATAAGTGGAAGCTGAATTATTTATTTCCTTTTCTTCATAAGAAGCTTATAGCACGCTGGATGGATAGTCAGAAATAATTAAGAGAAATGCTCTGCATTCAAACAGAAGGAACTCTCAGAGAACAGCTGAAATGCTGGTCACAGCTGCTCTCAGTGTGGGCTTGGGATGGAAGGGAATCTCTCCTTGGTGTTTCAGGAATCAGCCTGGAAGCATGTAGTGGTTCTGTGGATGCCTGACATTTTATCTGGACTCATTTCTCCTGTTCACTTTCAGCAGCACATTTCTGGGTGAGGCTTTTTCCCAGGTGTGGAAATGTTTCACCTGAGAGGCAGCTGCTGTCATGGTGGGAGTTTTAGAGAAGGGGATACTGAGGCACAGAGAAGGGATGACATTTGGGGGCTTGGAACATCTTACTCCTTTAATTATGCTGTCAGGTGTGGCTCTTTATTTTTAATATTGATTTAATAATATTTGTTTTATTTTCCACACAGAGAGAAAGTTTGGAAATACTCTTTCTCTTTATCGATGCAACTTTTAAAAAAAAATTTCTCAGAGGAGAAATACTGCCTTTATGAGTTTCTATTCACTGGTCCCACACCTCAGGCTGGAATTCTGAGTAAAAGACAACATTCCCTGATAATGGAAGTTAGAGCTGGTTTATAAGGGGTAAACACACATCCCTTTAAAACACCAAACAGCTGTTGCTTTACAGATACTGAGTTGCTTTTACATTGGCCAAATACAGGTTAGATGTGTCAGCTTGGAAATATTACAAATACTGACAAGTCCTTTAGTTGTGATGCTGATAATACATGCCATAGGATTTTCTGAAAGAGATTTAAGGTAAAAATAGATTCCAGGGACTAAAACATCAGTAACATCTATTGCTGGAATTCTGTGTGGGAATAAACAGCCCAATATACCCACTTAGAAAGAAATGCATTAGTGTAAAGGTGTTTTGAATGGAAAAGTAATCTCCTTTCCTTCAACACAAACTGAGCCTGGCCCACCTAATCATACTTTTTACTACTCACAGATCTGTGATTGATCATAAAAATGTCTTCTTTAGGTTTAAAGCCAATTGCTGCTCATGTTGAAGTGAAACAGCTCTTTCACCTGAGGTTTGGCAGAAAACAATCTCTCAGCCTATTACCAAGCCCTTAGAGTTTAATTAATGGCTGTGAGTGCTTGGAAATCATCAGGAAAAGGTAAATATGTGATGATGACTGCCTTGGCTCACCTGCCCGGGGGTGGCTGGAGTTGAAAGTGGAACTGCTACAATGGAAGGGGAAGAGCAGGGCTGGGTTTTGAGACCTTCCCCACAGCCCTGTGGATGTCACACAGCAGGGACTGGTAACCAGGGAATTACCCAAAAGTGCTATTCAATGCCATGGGAAGAGTCCTACAGAATCCTCTAGGCAATCAGCTTAAGCACCTACCCTTGGATTTGGATATTTTTGAGGTTAAAATCCTATAAATAATACTCGAAATACATATATTTTTTCTGGAGCTAAGCAGAATCCAGCTGTTCAAAGAAGCAGGGATTTTCCAGTCTCTTCAGGATAGCTGGGTACCCAGCCTCCACTGAAGCTCACCAGATGCTAGCCCCAATTTTCTTGGAGTGCTTTGAAAATCCTGGAGCTGGCAAAAACTGATTTACAAAAGTTTTTTAGATTTTTTGGAAATAATAAAGAGTAGTCTGGATACTTCAAATGAGATCCTCTTACAGCTGGGACTGATTCTTCTGGTTTTTCTCATTCAGGTAGAAGTCCTGAAATTGTATTCAAATTCCATAATTTATTGTTGGTGCACTCCATAAATTACTATTCTAAAATTCACTGAGTGCTTCCCAGGCAATGCAATATTCTTTGACCACCTTTCTGGGTATCCTTTTGCTGGTGGCTTTCACAAGTTCTTTTAAAGTAGGTCAGTGAAATGTCCTCTCTGCTGAGGGCTTTTTTTCTTTGAATCAACCTCTCTAGAACAACCTCAAACCGCATTGTGAAATCCATCCAGGACATAATGTATAGCAGTATATGGGATACAAGATTCATTGACTTAGCAGGGTTTAAAAAACTAATCCTTGTTCCCTAAATCTTTGATGAAACATTATTTTAGCTTGAAATGTTGTGTTGTGTGGCATGTAGTAATTCTTCCTGGGGTATAAAATTTTATTTCTGCTTCAAGCCTGTTTTGGAAACCTTGGCACTCTCAGCTTACTGCAGTCAACTGCCACAGGATGAAAAGTCCTTTGTGATATTGGAAAATCAAGGTGCCACAGTGCTGTGTGATGTGAAAACTCAATTAATTACAGGAAGGAACAATATAGGATAATTTCAGAATTAAAACATTATCAGTGCTGGAAACAGAGAGATAAATCCTCTGCTGAATTCAATATTCAGAGCAAAGGAGTGACTGACAGATTCAGAGGATTGCTCTAATCCCAGGTCTGTGGGAAATCCGGCACTGCATGGGTCAGAGACTGAGACTGGTGTGACCTCAGGAGATGATGCACCAAGCTGAGGGACACTGTGCTCTGGAAACCCTGTCAAACACTGGAGACCCTCCCAGGCAGGAATGTGGGCAGCTCCACAGCAGGAGAGAGCCTGGATGCTGTCAAGAACCCATCCCTGTTTTATCCCAGTTGGCTTCTGATAGTTGGATCCCCTAATCTGCTTACAGCAGATCATATTTCCCTTACTTTGAAAGTTGAGTTAAAAAAATTGTCAGAAGTCTGCAAGCTGAGTATTTTGGGAACCTTTTAAAGCAAATGCTGTTCTAAATGCAAGATGGGAGATTTGGAGATTTCTCCTTTCTTGTTTTTGTTTCCCACTTAATTGCTCAGCATCATCTATTTTTGATTTCTGATGCAGACAGATGTCCTAAGCTCCAGTATTTGTATTATCCTTATTACCTTTGCACATTCTTGTTTAATTATTTTTAAACATCCTGACCCATTATAGATTAAAAGTCATGAATGAGGTTAATGTATAATTAATGAGAAAGGGTGTTCATGGTGACAGCTCAGAATAATGATGAATGAGCTGAACAAGAGATCTGACGAGCTGTCCAAGGTCAAACTGCACATGGCAGTGTTAATGTTGCCTGACACAGCTTTATTTCTTTCTGATTTCCTATTTTAAACAGATTTGTTATTCTTGCAGAGCTGTTAAGCCATTTAAAGGGATGCCAAGGTGTCCTCTGACCTCTAAGTGAGGAGTGCTCCTTGCTGGTAGTCCTTTATACCATCTGCCATGAAGTAGAGATCCAAAATCCGCTCTTTTCTCTTGAAAATTTCTATTAGATTCAGAGGACAGTTGATCAGGGGGGAGAGGAGGGAAGAAGGTAAGAAAAAAACACCTGAAAAAGGACTTAATTATTGACTCAAAGAAAAAAACCCCTTTCCCATTTCCATACAGCGAATACTCCATCTACTAAAATAGCTATTTGGTGACAGACTGTAAACAACATTCCTGACTGAGTTCTCTCACTATTTTTGTCAAAATTGTGGCTGATACCATGAGAATCTTGCTCTTTTCTCCAGAGAAATCATGACCAAAAATCTGATGTGGAATAGCAGCTGACTGGTGAGAATGGTACAGAAATAGTATGTTGAAAATTGGAATTCATGGAGCTGAGGCATCCTGTGATGCAAGGTCCTGTCCTGTGACCCAAATCCCAAGGCTGCAGAAGAAACAAAAAAAAAAAAAAAAGATTTTACAGCAGCAGCAATTAATTCTGCCCTTTCTCCTTACTTCAAGGTGGGTTTCTTCAGCAGCAGCTTTCCCTGGAAAACAAGGAGGATGGATGGACTGTGTGTTAGGATTGCTGGGAAAGCCATTTGTGCCTGCTGACTTCAGGGTTTGTTGCTCTGAACCATGGACCCAGCCTTAGAAATGGGCAATTTGTCTCCTTGCCATGTTTTCCACCCAGTCTTAATTTACAGTTGCCTGGGGGAGGAAGGAAAGGTTTTTATGTCTCTCCAATCATTTGCTATGTAAGTTGCTGCCACTTAATTTGTTTTCTTTGGTCACTGTTGTCCAAGTTTGTGCTCCTCTCTCAATCATGCATGGAGTTAACTGAGTGCACCCCCATCTTTCTGCCCTCAGCATTCTGCTCTATCAAAAGGAAATAGCACAAAAATATTGAATATTTTATTTTTTTTCCTGGCCAGTAGAGATTCTCAAAACACTGAGACATTTCAAGCCATTCAGGAACATAAACATGAGTTTCCCTCAGCGTTAAAAATGAAAGAGAAATCCCACAAGCTGTGGCCACGTATCAAATGTGATAATGATAATATTAAATCACTCAAGGAAAAGAAAATTACCACAGTATATGAATTAGAAATATTTAGAAATTGCTTTTATTTTGTCACATTCCTAAGTTTAACGTTTACATAGATTAGGATGTTTTTAGCATGTCAGGAAAATTAATCTATGATGTCAGAAGTTTAAGTCCAAAAAGGAGACAGAGAAGTCCTGAAATTGTATTCAAATAAAGGGAGAGGCCATGGACATTTCACATGAGGTCTCTCAGGTTTTTGGAGGATGCAGCCTCCTTTTTATCCTGATTTTCCTGCTGCATTTCTCTCTCTCTTCCCCACTGGCTGAGGTACTTGAGAGGTGCAGACTTCCCTCATCACCTAATACAGACTCCCTTCCAATGTGCACCCCCCCACTTTTTTTTCTTTGTGTCTCTGTTCTTTTTCTCCAAGTCCAGGAATTTAGCACGGTCTTGGGTGAGCAACAGTCTGTGTCAATTTGTGGAATTCCTGTGGAATTTCTGGTTCCTCCCCATTGCTTCTTTCACCTATCAGTGTCTGGCTTTATTTACCAGCAGGTCCACAGTTTGTTTGGGAAGACACCTCCCCTTTCAGGCAGAATATTTATCTGCTGGTTATTGCCCATAAATAGGATTAAGGCAAGCTAGAAACAAGCAACCCTTTTATATCCCACTGTGCCACATCCAAAGTGTGGTAAGTCACTCTTCACATGCTGTACCTGTGTGGGGTTTTTTTCAGTTAAAGGTTAAAAAATATCTGGAAATAGGTAAAAGTTGCAAAATACAGCACAACTGTGTCACATAAATAGAGCAGCCTGTTCAAGTCACTGAGAGCATGTGAGACCTGCCCCAGGCTGGACCCTTTTCAAGCACTGAGTCCCTGCAAGGCAGGAGAGCAGCCCCAGCAGCAAACCAGACAACTGCCCCAGCCCATGATCTGGAGTTCAGTGTCCTGGTTTAGGGCAAATTTGGCAGAAAACCTCTGAATGGGGTCCCTCCAGGAAACAGGTTCAAGCAGTCCCTCCCCCAGCTGGTTTGGGGAAATATTTGCTTGGAGAGAAGTGGAAAAAAAACCTGTTTATTTAACAGGCAAAGCACTCCCCAGCATAAAAATGAACAATAGTAAACAGCAAAACCTCCTGCTGCTCTGCAGAGATGGCAGATCCAGAATGTCCCTTCCATGGGTTGCAGCCTGGCTCACTCAGGCTGTTCTCATCCCTCCATCCCTGGGAAATGTCACAGCCCAGGTGAGCCACAGCTGTGGGCTCCCAGTGCTCCTCTGAGTTCTCAGTCCAGAGCAGGTTCAAACAGTTCCAAGAAAAAGGGAAAAAAACCAGAATCACAGTCCAGGGAGCTTCTCTGCCTCAGCTAGCCAGAAAAACCAACCAAGAGCACAGGAGAGGTCTGTGCTGCTGTCCCCTGCACACAGCACAGTCTGTGTGAAGGATGTGGGAGCAGTGCAGTCTGTGATATCAAACTCTGCACCTCTGCTCTCCCCTTCACTGCTGGAACCAGGCTTAGAGCTGCAGAACTCAATATTCAACACCAGCAGAACAGATGACTGGGGACACAAGCATCATAAAGTCACCCCAAGACATCCAGAAAGTTCCCTTGTTAAACAAGCATGTGTGCCTTCACCTCCATGGGTACCACCCTGGAAAACACCTGCATGCTCCATGCTCACACCCAGGGCACACCTGGGTTCAGGTGCTCCTGTTGGGAGCTGCAGGCTCCCTTTGCTGCCTGCCAGAATTAAGATTTCCACGGGCAGAGCAAACTCTGCTGGCTCTGCAGCTCCCCTGGCTCTGCTGGGCATCCAAGGAGTGTTCCTTTGTTTGTGCCCCAGGAGAGCAGAGCATTGATCCCACCCAGCTCTGCAGCTGGGAGCAGGCAAAGGCAGCCAGGAAATGAGTTCCTCTGCTTTCCACAGCACTTTCTGTCACTCTCACAACTTCATAGATAAGAAATTTTGCCTGGAATAAAACACAACTGAGCCACACATCTGGCATTAGGGACCAAGTGTCCAAAATATATTTCTTACTTTCTCTTGCTGGATTTTCCCTTCTGCTTCCTATGTTTTCTTTCAGCTGCTAGGCTTGAGATTGACTCAGTATTCAGGTTAGAAAAACCTCACATGTTCTTCTTCGAAGGTGTAATGCTTTATTCATGTTTATTGTTTTCTTGCAGTACTGTTTCCACTACCATTCCCCCCCCCCTTTTTTTTTTTCATGAAGCCTGCTGAAGCAAAATCTTAAAAACAAAAAAAGACAAGATAAGCAATGGCCTTTCTAAGGAAAACATATCCATGAATTCTGGCAAATTTTGAAATGTGAGTTTAAAGAGCAAATGTTCTTATTTCTGAACAGAAACTTCCCTGCCCACTTGGGAAAAGGCACCTCCTCTGACATGATTTATTCTCATTTCTTGATGTCCTTCAGTAATGATTGATCCAACAACACCCTCCAGGCATAAGATTTTACCTTGATTGGGATGAATTGCCACCAAGCAGGGTTTTTTTAGGAGGAGAGAGCATCTGTCCCACAGGTACAACCCCACCTGGCACTGTGGAAATCATGACTGCAAGAACTGATCTTTGTGAGCAGTAACACCAGTGTCTGAATGGATGAAAAAAAAAGTTGAGTTTTGGGTCTGAGTGGGGTTGGTTTTGTTTCCTTAGTTCTGATTTTTGAAGGCAGTTGAATAGGAGGAGCTATTGGAAAGCACAATAAGCAATGTCCTACTTGGAGAGGGTGACAGCATTTTCATGTGGGACATGTGGTGTGTACTGGTTGCTAACTCATTAATTCTGAGCAGAGTTTTAAAAGCTGCTTTGAAGCCTAAATGGCTGATTTGTGCCCATCCATCTGTGCTGCCTCATGGCAGAAGATTTTGTTTTTTACCATTCTTTTTAGCAAGTGAATCTTCCCTTTACTTTTTGTGTTGGAATGAAGAAATCCCCGTGTCACCAGACCCTGGGTCACTCCTCAGTTATTCCACAGGGCCACTGCAGGAACTTTTGCTGGGAAGGGCTCTATTCATCCCCTCCCATCATTTCCTCTGCACTGGGTATCCACAGCCTCTCCCCCTCCATGCTGTGTCACCCCTGAATAATTTTTTCCTTTCCATCTGAGCAAGTTTGAGGCAGGCAAACACTTGTGTGTGTAATTCAGGGGCTGGAAGCTGTCACTGTCTCTTCCAGCCCAGTACCTGGTGTGTTAATCTGGGCAGTAATTAACAGGATGGAGTGTGACACTGATGGAGTGAGCCCTGTGCCAGGCTGGAGCACACAGGAGGGAGGGGAGCAGGATTCTGGCAGGCTTTCCTCCTCTGCATATGTGCCACATCCTGGGCTCTGCCTCCTCAGTAAAACCCTGCCTTCTAAATAACACTTTAGGGTATTTCTGTCAGTGATGCTGTCAACATTTGCAACAGCCAAAATAATTTGGATAAGCTTGTATTGATTAGTTACCATGGTCACCTAATATGCTGTGGCTTTGGGAAGCCTTTGGTCAGGTGTAAGGAAGGTTTTGCTGAGCTTTCTGCTGGAAAATACAGATGGAAAATGTGTTAGGCTGTTTCAAGTAGTATTTGTAGTTTTGCAAATAAAATTCCCTTAAACCAGACTGGATGTTAGGATTTCAAGGAGTTGTAACAGAGATACAGACAAAGCTGAAGTTGCTTGTCAGTGAAATGGCTTCATGTTAGAAAACAAGACTGAATGTTTTCTCTTTCTCTTGATACTCAGTTTTCAGATAAAAGGCTTAATGCCCAAATTAGACAAGTCAAGTACTCTGTTTATGTTTGTCATCCTCAGCATTGAGTCACAGAAGCTGTAGAACATGTGCACACATATTTTTGCATTACAATTTATTAAAAACATGATTTTATTTTTTGCAAGAGAAAAACAAGAGGCCACTTGTCCAGCAACAGAATCAGCCAACCTTAAGGAGTGGAGGGCAGCTGGAAATGACATTGAAATACCCTGTAGGATGCTGGGAGAGGCAGAAAAAGGGAAATAAATCCATATTGCTTGCTGGGGTGGTGGGCATGTTCTCACTGTCATGTCCTGCTGGAAAGGTAGAAAAAGGGAAATAAATCTAAATTCCTGGTTGGAGGGGTGGGAAGTTTCTCAGTGCCTCGAACAATGTTTGGTGCATTTAGAGCAGGGACAGACCTTGGTGCCTCCCAGGCAGCTTTTGGCCCCTCTGGCCCTCAGCCTCCTCTGGCTCTGAGCCCTTGGGCTCACAGCTGCCACAGGGCTCTGGTGGCAGGACATGAGCAGCCAGCTGTGTCACTTCTGTGACTGCTACACGTGGCCCCTACATAACCCAAGGCAGCTCATCCTTTACTCTCCAGCTCCCAATTTGAAGATGACCAGGCTCATCCTGGATTTCTGACTGCTAAAAGAAACATTTCTCAAATCATCCCTCATGATTGTTTCTTTTTCCATATCCAGAGAACATTCCTGTGCAGTTTGTTTCACAAAAAAAAAAAAACAAAAAAACAAAATATATTTGAAAAGCTCCACTATTCAGTATGGAAGAACAACAAATTTTAGCTTGTAAAACAGAAAAGCTTGAAAATCTCGTTTTTGGGCCAGCTGTACTTGGCAGTTTCTGTTCAAGTTAGGGGATGCTGAGCTGGTGGGTAGAGCTTGGCAGAGTGAGGCAAAGCTTGTCTGTGACACCGTCGTTATTGTCCCTGTTCTGTTCTCTCACTAATTTTATCTATTAAACAAATAAATGAGTGATTATGCCAGATGAGTTTTTTTGTGTGAGAGTATCTTCTCCTAGCATTGCCATCTTTTAGTGGTAATTATGCAGTCATACAGCTGTTGCTTGCAGGCAAGTTTGAAATAATATTTTTATAAGCTGTATAAATCACACCATAAAAATAAATAGAGACAAGAGTCTGGTCTGAAGACAAGAGAAAAAAAGCTGGGGATCTGGATTATGGGGTACATGGAGAAATACAGTCAGTGCTGACTAAAATTGGGCTATGCAGTCACATGGTTGCAAAATAGAATCATTGAATCGTTTGGGTTGGAAGGGACCTTAAAGCTCATCTGGTTCCAATCCCTGCAATGGCTGGGACACCTTCCATTGTCCCAGGCTGCTCCAAGCCCATCCAGCCTGGCCTTGGACACTCCTAGGGATGTGTCACATCCCACAGCTGCTCTGGGCACCCTGTGCCAGGGCCTCCCCACCCTCACAATGAAGATTTTCTCCAGTGAATCTAATCTGAATTTCCTCTCTTTCAATGTGAAGCCATTCCCTCTTGTTTGTCACTACAGCTCCTGCTGAAGAGCCCCTCCCCAGTTCCTGTAGCCCATTCAGATACTGGAAGGTGCTCTGAGGTCTCCACACAACCTCTTCTTTTCCAGGCTGAACAGCCCCAAATTTCTCAGCTTGTCAAGCCTAAACCAATCAATTAAAGCTCTGGAGCTTAAAAAATAATTACACAGATCCTGAAGTGTCCACACCATGGGCAAGTCAAGTATTTTTTCAATTTCTCTGCTCATAATCACAGTGTAGAGCAGGGGGGGGATTCTTGCTGCAGAAAGTCACGTAGCTGTGTCATGTTCTGGAAGATAAAAGCAGAGCAGCATGAAAATGCTGAGGAACCCAAGCCCCAACAGCCCAAGCTCACGAACTCCACATGCAGCACTTTGCTCACACATTGACTCACACATTTGGATGTAGCTCCTTCCCAGCATATGGTCTGAAATGGGTCTCTCCTGTAAATTTCATGGAGTTATTTTCTTTATGGCTTTATTCTTCCAAAGCCCAGTAAAAATGCCTGTTATGTGTTTATTCTGGCTATTTAGGCTGGCAATTATGTAATGCTCATGAAACAGAAGCAGCACATAATTTTTATGGTTCACAATATCTCTCCTCAGGAAAAAGGTGGCCACTTAGAGGAATTTTCTTCTCCCAGGATGGTTTTTTGGTGATAGCTTTTTGGCAAAACCAAACTGCTGCATCCTGCAGGGAGTCATTTTGTGACTGATGTTCTGTTCTTGCTTATGAGCATCCAGAGCTTCCATTGCTTCACTCCCCTGTTTCCCCTTTCTTCCTGAGGCAAATAAGAGATAAATGTCTAATTTTGGATTTTAAAGCTGCCACATTTCAGGATGGTTTGGTTGGTTGGCTTGTTTGGGGTTTTTTTGTGGGTATTCTCCTTTTCAAGAGAGAATTGAAGAGACTGCAGGTGAAAAAAAAAGAAAAAGAAGAGGAAGAATTTTGTGTCAGTTTAGCATTTAGAGGTTTGGAAAGTTCATGGAAATTTTCTGTCTCCTGGGTTACAGTTCAGATGTGTTTTCACCATATAGCTGTGCTTATAATATCATGATGATTTTGTTTAGAACCACAGGACACAAAGAGAAAGATGCAATCCCAGACTTGTCTCTCATTTTCATGGAAACCCACAGCAGTTCCATTGAAGCCAAATTATTAGTTAAAAGGAAAAAGACAAAGGAAAACTAGAAGACTTTTTTATGAGAAAAGTTTTACATCTGAATTTTAAGAAAATATAAATTAATTGGAGGAAAGAGCTGGAAAATTCAATTTATTAGGCTTGTGTATGGCTAACGGACATGGATGAAGACGAAATCTTTATTTGAATGAGTACTGCGGTTACAGGAATAAATATTTATAGGAAAGGTGTGAATTATTTATATGTGTTCCAAGATAGCAGAGTATAATAGCATCTTTCCCCTGGATTTATTACCCTGTGAGCTGGGGATTGCATGCACAGTGATATGGTAACTGATATTAGAGGATTTGTGTTTGACATGAGGAGATTGCAGTGCAGGGAGGGAGCAGCCCTGCTTTTGAGTTTGTATTTGAAATTTGTGCAAAGGCCCAACAAAAGCTCACAGCTCTAAGTAAAGAACATTCAGGGCCCCATAAATCATCCATCTAATGTTATTATGCTATAGTGGCAAATTATGCTGGGCTTGTCTCTGCAGTTAGTGCAACAGATGGCAAAGATTTGCACAACCAGTTAAAATTCTTGGCAAAGCACATTTTTTGAATTTGTAGCTGAAGAGTTAGTTGGGATACACTGGAATATTTGTACCAAATGGGGAGGAAAAAGCCCAACTTTTAATAGTCTCTCTTCCACTTAAAAAACTATAATTTTACACATTTGCCTAACAAGCAGTGCTGTTACACCAGCAGGTCCCATTCATGTTTGCACTGTGGTGGAGAAAACTGCCAGCCTCAAATTATCCAGGAAGCTGGTTCCAAAGGGGAAATGCAGAGCAGGGAGAAATTACCCCTTTTAGGGCTGTTCAGGAAATTGGTAATAATACAGGCACATGGTGTTTGGCTGCACAGAACAACAGGCTCGCTCTGCTCCTCATTTGCAGATTGGTTGTTCCCAAATCTTCCACTCTGGGCCCAGCAGGTGTAAAGGAAGGTCAGACAATATTCCTGAAAGTGGATTCACAAGAGGAATATGGTGGAAGGTCTGTCCTAAACACAAACTGCTCTGTATGCTTATTTCTCATCTTTAATTCATCATTGACTACACTACAAAGGCTGTAATTACGTTGTTTAGGTAAAAATTACAACACATTTTCAGTGGATTTTAATACACAATTATCTGTTAGTTAATAAAGCTGAACAGTTAGGTGTTTAGAGGCCTTTTTTTTATTCCAAAGGAATAATTCTGAATATGTGTACCAGTAAAATCCAGGTATTATAACAAAACCATACTGCTCCCTTGTTCATTCCCTGTTATCCAGTGAGGGGAATTGGGGTTAATTTCAAAGTCAGTGCAAATCCCTGTTTAACAGCAGTGCAGTTTCCCAGGGCTGTTGGAGGGCATTTTGCTTTGCTGGTTGATTCCTGCACTGACTCACATGTGCAGAGGCGTGTGGGACGTGGGTTTGGGCCTGCTCTAATTTGCTCTTTCTTGAGTGGGTTTTGCAGTGAGAACTGTGCTGAGCAGCACATCCAAAAATGGAGTGGAAAGTAATTTTCAGTGCCAAAAGGTGACCTGACCTGCCCATATTCCGTGCCAGGGCTGAAGGCACTGCAGATCTGAACTGGAGAAGCTGGCACGAGGCTCACACAGGAGCTCTCCCCAGACATTGAACAGAATCATGGAATTAAGGCTGGAAAATAATGGAATCACAGAACCATTACAGCTGGAAAAGACCTTCAACATCATCAAGGCCAACTTTTGACCCAATGCAACCAGCACCCACTAAACCACGCTGTGAAGGGCTGGACATCACACAGGCTGCTCTCATTTCCTTCCAGAATGCCAAAAAGAATCAGCCAGAAGGTTTGGGGAGGCTCATTCAGGCTTCTCCATGTATGTGAGATGCCTCAGTCAGGCAGCCCTGAAAGAACTGAGTGGACCTAAAAAGTCCCCTGGAGCACCTGAGCCTTCCAGCAGCACCCTGAGCCTGGCAAGGGACTGGGGAGCAGTGAGGCCAGCAGGACCATCAGCTCCAGGAGGTTTCTCCAAGGGGATTTTCCTTCAAGGGTCCTGCCAGTGCCCTGTGGTCATCACTGTGCATGAGTGGGGCTGTGCCAGACAGACTGGCACCAAAATATCAGAATACTCATTCTTTGGTGCAGAAAAAAATGGGCTGTTTTTCCTCTGGGGGCCATCAAACCTGTCTTCAAGCTAGGGCTGCATGGATGACTCGTTTCTCTTTGGTTTGGATTTTATTTTGTCAGTAAAACACTGCACTGCTGGGGAGGGGGAGAGCCAGCCCCAAGATAAAACAGATGAATGCTATTTGTTCATTTCTCTACCAACTCACCCTCAGTAAGGAGAGCGACGAGCAGCCCAGCCTCACTCAAGAGAGGGATTTTTCAATACTTTTGATAAATTTTTTACAGAATTTCTCTCCCAGTTCTCCTGTATGACTCCTGCATACAAAGCAGCACTTGGAGCTTCACTGAGTGCTGTGCTCTGTGCTGTGCTTGTCCAAAAAGGCAGCACACCCTCTGCCCAAGGGACAGCAACTCCTTTCTGGCTACAGCTGGACTGAAGGACCAGCTCCCACTGAAATCAGTGAAACCTCGGGATCAAAAAGATCTTTGGGAGGCTGCATCTGCATCAGAGCACGTCCCTGGGACAAAAGACAGAAGCTGCTGCCTTGTAACATGGTGAAATAGGCAGCAAAAATATTTTTTTTATTTAAATAAATATAAATAATTAATTCTAAATTGTCTGACTCCACAACAACACAAAGAATTTTCCTGCTTAATATCCCATATCCCTCCTCCTCACAGAGTGTCCATGAGGGCAGACTGGATGTTTTAGCCTTTCGTTGCACCTGACCCTTCCTCCTGGATTTATGTGGTGCTATGCTATTTGTAACTTTTATATTTTTAGCTGTAGTAAATGTTGAGCCTTAACTTCCCTTTGCAGATAAGCTGTAGGTGGAAAAAAGCCTTGCTAATATTTTACCCATTTTCTTTAATTGGAACAGCCCTATGGAACAGCTCAGCCTCATGGATTTCTACCTAATACTTTCCACAGCTTTAAACCTCTTCTCAGCATTGCTTCTCAGACAGAAGAATTAAGTTTTGGGTTTCCTCAATCATAGTTTAGTTACAAACTAGTGATTTCCATGCTCCTGGTACTACTTTTTAGTTTTATAACATATTCCTTGGATTTTCATCCGACATGTTTGTTATTTTCAATTAGTTGCTGTGGCCTTACATTGCCTTCTACTGAATATGCAAATACTTTCCAGCCATATTCTGGAAACATAATTTAGAAAAAAAAAAGTAATTTTTAATTTCAACTAGAATTTTATATTTACTTTTAGCAATGAATTAACATGATATTTTCCCTATCATCTAGCTGCGAAATGAAACATTTCACCTTTGCAGTATAAAATATTCAAAATAATTCAGAGTAATGGAAAATAAAATAATTTTAGGCTGGTTGCAAGAATCCCTAAAGCTTTCTGGGGCAAATGTGCAACTGGAATTCTCTTTTTAGCTGAGAGTTTAAAAACACTCTGCTGTTTGTATCACAGGATCTCCCAGTGAACTGCTCTCATTAAAAATCCACTGTAAAAGCAGAACAGACATTGCCCATCATCCTCTTCTTCACTTGAACTGCATATAAGGCTTCTTTTTGTGGTTGTTATTGCCAGAAGCTGGAATAATTTGATTTGATGGCATCACAGGAGTTTCTCAGGTTCATATGGAATCATCTGGGTCTAATATGATCCAGCTCAGTTTCCAAGAAAAAAAAATCTGATCCTCAGACTTTTCTTGTTCCATTTTTATCACCAACTTGGTGTGGAAGGAATTTATCAGCAACCTGGTCCATTTTCCCCCTCATCTGATAAAGGAATATCTTGACATGTTCACGGGAACAAGTAGGGAGAGATAAAAAATACCACAAAATGCAAAAACTTACTCAGCTGGCTGATGTTTTTCCAGTATTGTCATGAACTCCATTATGCACAGCTGATTCCTCTAAGGATATGTATTCCAGTTAATTTGAGATCTTGCCCAAACGTTCAGTGCTATGATTGAGGTTTCTGTTGGGTACAGGGGAAAAACAAAAAAGAAATGTACACAAAGCAGTTACCTAGATGAGCAGGTATTCCATGACAACACTTCTTTTTGGTAAAGTAACTTTAGAAAGAAACTATTAAAACTGCATTCTTGTGCAATTCAAGAGATGGAATTGAAAATAGTTCTCTTATAGGGTCGGCTCCTCTAAATTTGTATTAGTGCTTAAATCAGTTTGATTTTTGGTTGGAAAAGTGGGACATCCTTCCTGTTTTTCTGCTACTTTTTAACTTTAAAAAGCTGAAAACCATCCTTCTTTCGAGCAACTCATTAAAAGGGTGAGAGAAACAAATCATTGTTTTTCTTGGGGATGAGTCAGTTGAGAGAGAAAGACTAAAAAGAAATCCCCAACCCTCTTATCTGCTGTAAGTGGGTAACAAGATCAAACTGAACAACATGACCCAGGAAGCCCTGGGGAATAAATTGGGGAGTGTACAGGTGTGAACCCTGGAGTTAAAGAGAGCTGAGAAGCATGCAGGGCCACAGCTTTCCCAAAAAATGAAAGCTCTGAGGGCTGGGAGATGGCTGTTCTGTTGTTTATCAAAGGTTTCTTTGATGGGCATCCTTTTAGGAAATAAGATGCTGCCAGACCAGTGGTTTCTTGTGCTGCCTTAATGACTGTTTAGTTCTCCCAGTAAGTGCTGGAAATGTGAAACTGGGAGGGAGGGGGGAAAAGAAAGGGAGATAGCTGAACAAGATCAATGACTTTTAATTTTCTCTGGTGTGTCTTTGGATAAAAAATTAAATCTCCTGGAACTGAATTTGTTAAAATAGAAATTGATACTGCTATTCTTCATCTTGTGAAGAACACTTTATTTACTACAAGGAGTAGAAAATCTATTTCTTCCTATTATGGCAAGAGTTCCATTTTTAGCCTTATTTCCTAAAGGACCAATACTTGTCTCCTCCTTCACCCCCCACTCCTCTCCTCCATGATTTGAGCCCGCTGAGTGGGGCCAGCCCAGCTGGCAGAAAGGCTCTCAGGGACAATCAGCAGCTGGGGATGTCACAGGAGGAGGTGGCTGGGTGAGCACTCTTCTGAAGAAGGGGCTTTATGGGAGTTCAGACCCTTTCTGCTGTCAGACAAGCAGCACAGACAGAGGTGCTGGGGTGGATGCAGCTGCAGGAGAGCCTGCAGTGCACAGGCAGCACAAGGAGCAGGGCCAGAGCTCTCCCCTGTCCCTCTGCTCTGTGGCCAGGGCTGTGCAGGGGCTTTGTGTTTTCACAAAGCTTCTTGCTGTCCCTTCCTGCCAGCCTTGTTTGGGACAGGCTGCTAACCAAAGTCCCAAGCAGGATTTCAAAAGAGGATGTTGGCACAGGTGGAGCATCCAGTTGTTGCAGAGGAATAGAGGGAGGCTGGCTGAAAGAGGAGAAACCACTTTGGGACTGGGGGATTGATTTCCTGGCTCACAGGAAATCCTTCTCAACTCCTCAAAAGAGACTTGTTATTCTTTGACAGTGTTTCCCACAATAGAAAATTTGCTAAGAGCACCAAAAGCCCCCCTAGGCAGAGTTTTGGGTCAGCCAGGGTTGATTTTGGGGGTGTCCAGGACTTCCTGGCAGGAATGGCTCTGTTCTCCTGTCCTGGCAGTAGGGAAAGGGGAAATAGAAAATCTTTTCTCCCCACTGCATAATCATGAAAGTAACACCACTGCCCTGCTCTCCACTGCATGGAAACTGCAGGGGCTGAATCCCTCCAGCCAGAGCTGGATAAAGAGCTGGAAAACCTTGTCCAGTTATTCCTTAAGCCAAAAAGGAAGTAAGTCTGTTGTAAATGGGTAAAATTCTCCAAGTTGAGTGCCTGGGAAAGAATAAACTAATAAAAGTGTCTACCCTGAGGAAGAATATTTATCATTTCTGAGGCTGAAATACTTTCTATGCTTTAAAGGATGGGGCATTTTGAACAGTACTTAAGCTAAATTGTCTGGTTTATAATATGAGATGGTAAATCCTATCCTCCTCACAAATTAAATCCATGCCCTGAAATATGTGAAGTAGTTAGCTTTTGAGTTGGGTCTTGTTAGGTCAACAATCAAATAATATCTTCATATCTTTTTTTCATGTTTCAGAATAATTATGTTTATAAGCATAAATATTAATTTCTGCTCAATATGTATGTGCTTTCGAGTCCCTAGGTGTGAATAACATTATCTAATTGCAGAAGCTAGAATATTAATTAACTTCTGTCAGATAATTTTTAGCTGGGTGTATTACCAGTCAGATATGTGCCAGCAGGAGGGTTTTCTGCAGAGCTGTGGAATGCTCTTCGAAGTTTCCCTCTGGCCAGGAGGATATCACAATGTACAGCTGCTGGCAGAAGGGAAGAGAAATAGAAATAGAAAAGGGCTTTGTGGGGCAAGAAAGGCTTTACATTACTGAACTGTAGATATGTTCTGTTAATTCTACTTCCCTAACAACCTGATTAGTATCTTACAAGTGGTAATTTTCAAAATCATTACAGGTTGAGCAACGCTGAGATAATAATGTTTATGTGATGATAAATCAGGGCTGTTATAAGAATGTCATGTGGGTTTTGCTCTTTTCTGTCATTACCCAAAATCTCCAGAAATTTTGCACACTGTGGAGAACAGCAATAGTGGACATGAACTATGTGCACTCATTAGCTTCTTAGCAACAGATTAACATGCTAAAGCCAGTTTTGGGAGTGTTTCCTGAAATCATAGGAAATAAAACCTGTTGGTTTTACCTTCAGGAAGGAGCCAGGGTCAGGTCTGTGTGTTACTGCTCTCTAATATTTGACTTTGCTGTGTCACTTCCTTTGTATTTATTGAAATACACAACTTATTCATTTGCTAATGAGCAATGCATGTACATAATTAATAGCCCCAGTGTGTGTTTTGTCTCTCTCCTCCCCCAGTCCAGCTTCCCTCATAGAAAAGCTCATGAAGGAATCCCACCAACTCAGGCACTCCATACCCTCTGTTTTCCAGCTCCTGAGGTTCCTGCCTGAACTCCCAAAATGTTCATTAATGCTGGCTGAGTGTTTGAGCTCTCAGAAGAGCCAGGAGGTGTTTGTGACTGGGTAACATAGCCCAGGCCAGCAGCACATCCCAATCCACACCACTCCTGGCTGCTCTGTGCTGGCAGCAGTGCCCACTTTGTTACGGCTGACTCATCTTTAAGAGAGATTCATTGATACATCATTTATCTGCTTTTTCTGCTGGAAGAAGCATTAAAGAAAAAAGAGATTCCTGTGCCATATGTAATGCAAAAATAGATTCGTTTAAGACAGGAGTTTTAAGGAGAACATCTGCTAGCCTAGCTTGGTTTGGGTTTTTTCCCTTTCTTAAATATGCTAACAACAATGGTTATCTGATTTCAAATGGAGATGCATCGTGAGTACCAGGCTGTTCATCCATTTGGACCAGTAGTCACTGTTTAGCTCTCTTCTTCTGTTCACAAAAGACTTAGATTTTTTTTTTTCCCCTGGATTTTTTTTGCTCAAATCTTTACTTGCCATACCTGAATTTTGTTCCCTTTTTACTGTTTGCTGCTTGTGTGTGGTGGCATCCAGCTGGTTAATTGAGTCAGGTCGAAATGTTTCTGATTTCTGACTAAATGCCCCAAACTTTTTAAACAAGGAGTTAGTGGTGAATTAGCAAACACTCTGGCTCCCCCAGGAATATCTTTGTTTGCATGAGAATATATTCATCCAGGAACAGCTCCCCAACCATTTGTGCAAACAAAACATGTTTTCTTGAATATTCATGAACAAAGCAGGGCACAAACACGGCTGAACCAAACAGCTGCTTAGAATTCATGAACCCTTTCTGTAAACAGAGTTTGGCAGCGTTTGACCAGCTCTAGGTACTGCTGTCAGACAGGAGCACAAACGAGCTGAAATGTTGACAGTAGTAACAGCAGATTAAAAAATAAAAGTAATCAACGATGCATTTACATGCCCACTAAATCTTACCGTGTGTAAAGGCCAACGATGATTATGAGCCTAATTCCACTTTTTTTGTCTCTTTGATGATGAAATGCACTAACAAAACAACACATCTCATTGGGAGCCTTTTCTCAGGCTACTTGGCTGTCTCATCTTTTCAAGTATTTCCCTCATTATCTTATTTCCATCCTTCAGTCTTAATTGCTGGGATAAATTTGTTGCTTGAAAATGGCTCCTAAATTAAATATTCTGCTTGGTTTCTTGGTCCTTTTCCACCACTGGTGTCTGTTGTTTCCAGCAATGAGCAGAATGATGGAAGTGGAGCAGAAATCCCCTCTTTGGTTTGGGCTGTCTCATCTGTGTCTGGTGCTGCTCATTTCTCTGCTCAGAAATCCAGCATTTCATCTGGAGAGGAGCAGAATGGGGCTCTTCATCAACGAGCAAAACTCTCCAGGTTAGGGAAGAAAGTGGCAAGGAAAAACAAGTCTGTGAGGGCTGTGATGATTAAAAAGGCAGACAAGTTTTGAAGAGTAAACTGGGAAACTATCCTCAATTAATTCTTGAACTGCTGACTTCCCAAACCAATTTAGCCATTCATCCATGAAGCTAAAGAACTTAGTTGCTGTTTATGTCTAGGAGAGTTGTGGATGCTCCTTTTTGTTCTTGTGGGGAGGATTTTTGGTGGGGTTTTTGGGGGGATTTTTTTGTGGTTTGTTGTTGTTGTTGGTGGTGGGGTTTTTGTTTGTTGGTTTGTTTTTAAAATCTGCATGAAATTGCTCTGCCTGCTGTGGGCTTTTTGTGTACAAAAGTGCAAATTAAAAGTGGTTTCTGTGATTTCTGGAGCTGTAAGTGAAAATCTCTGAGAGAGAAATTTAAGTCTGTTGCCCTAAACTGAGAAGATCCTAATTTTCTGGTATTTTACAAACAGAAATAAAATCAGTGTTGTTACCTGTGGAATGTGACATGGTTCAATTGGTGTGGTTCTGAACTAATAATGGGAAGGTCTGTATTTTAATAATTGTTCCCTAACCAATTTGCTGTGTTGGCTTTTGCAAACTGTGGTTGCCCCATACACAAGAATAGAGAGAGAACTGTAATTTTCTTTCTTTTATTATTCACATGAAGCTAAATTAATCATATAATTCTTTGTGTGTGCTTTCCAAAATGAGTGAAAGACAAAGCACTGCATGAATCTCCCTTGTGACCCTCTGGGGCTTTTTCTTCCCTTTCAATCCTCCAAAGTAATCTGTGTTAAACAGGAAAATTCTTGCTCCATCCCCACTGTCCACTTCCTGTGGAGCACCCCACATTTTTTCTTATTGCTCAGTTACCCTGCACCAATCTTACAACAGAAAGGCAAATGCAGGCACTAACAAGGTGGAGATTTGTACAAAATAATACAATTAAGATGCTTCTGCTCATGCAGTTTGCCACATTAAGTAAACATTCATGGGAATTATTCAGAAGAAGGTGGAATACATTTGGAAAAAATTGCATATTTGCATAATGCAGTGAATTTCTCAGCTTTTGTGCCCCGCTGAATGTAGATGAGATACTCATTTAAGGAGTTTACAATTCTGCATCCATTCTAACATCTGTTTATAATAAATAGCTGTGACTAGTTTGAAATGAGGAAGGTGTTCTCCACAGCCTTTGGGCATTAACTGCTGCTAGCAGATACATTTTTAGCCTACCCTGTTTATATTGAAATAAGATGTTTGCCATGGAAACCTACAACAAACCATCATTTTCATCATTTTCCAAAGGGCAGGAAAGCTTTTCAGTGAGCACCAGGAATGTATCATCCAGTGCTTCTTTTCTGAAATTACCTGTTCTTAATAGGATTTCTTAATATTTCTGATTGATTTGATTGTTCTGACCCCTCAGTTTGTGTGGAGAATGGGAACTCCCATCTACAAAGCATTAGCTTCCTTTTCATCCTATTTTCCCTCCAAATTCCAGATTTTTCTGTAAAGGAAAAGCCTGAAAAATATTTTGAAGTAGATGGATCTGTTTCTTATGGACAACAAGAAACAGTTTTACATTTTATTTTGATTTCCCATGAGATGATGTATAATTGAATATTAAAAAGTACAAAATTATTGACATTTTCAATTTGATAAATATGAACGTGAATTGTTTTGGATTTGCCCTTGTGTTTCTCTTGCTCTCTTATTGAAAAAAAGTCTAGTGAGTTTCACATAATTCTTTTTCTTTCCCTTCTACTTTATATAATGGAAAATCCAACTTCTGGAGGGCAAGGGGTGCTTATCAAAAGAATATAATAAAGGTTGAAACAATGGGAGCAAGTTTTTCTTCTTTTTCTTTCCCTCACTTCTCTCCCCAGTGCTCATTTTTTGTCTGTAGCTGTGTGAGTGAGTCAGTCTGTGGAGATACCTGAGTGGGTCTCTAGTGTTCTGAGGATGCTGTGCAGCCCCACAGCCTGTGCTGGGAGCTGGAAAGAGCCTCACGCTGGGATTGCAGCCCCTCCTGCACCCAGGGGACTTTTCCTGAGCTGCTCTGGCTCAGGGCTCTGTGTCAGGATGTGATCAGGGGACTTTTCCTGAGCTGTGTGTCAGGGTGTGATGGTGCTGCTGAACAGTGAGCAGGGAAGCTCCTTTGTGAGAGATGGAACACCTGAACCCAGCCCCTCGGAGATCCCAGCAGCCAGGTGAGGCACAAAGATATCACTGATATTTCTGCTATTATCACTGATATTTCTGCTACTCACTCCTCTTTCTGCTGGCTTACACCTCACTTCTGAAATAGTCTTTTTCAGAAAGTGTTTCAGTGCATGAAGGGGGCAAACAGGGCTTTGCTGCAGCCAAAACAGATGAATAAATTAAAGGCACACTCTTACAGAAAGCAGTTTAATAACCAGTGTGGCAGACACTGCTGATGTTAAACCTGCTTTGGAGTCTGTTATGTAGTTAAACTGAGATTTCACATTAAAAAAAAATGTTATTTACATTTGCACATGCTAGCCCAGCTTTTGTTAACAGCACTAGAAGATTAGATGTAAATGATCTGAGGCCAGTAATATAAATGCAACAATCTGAAGACATCTCTCAAGGAGGCTATTACAAGACTGGGGGGAAAAAAAAAAGAATATTCAAATTCTCAACCATGTTCCAATCATCCAAAGCATATTTCCAGATGCCAAAACAATCTCAGCCAGCAAAAGTGAAACTCATTTGCTCAGGCTTCCCATTTGCTGAGCTTGCCTAATAAGACACTTGAGACCTAAGTTTACATTTTTACAATGAAAATTGGATGGAATGATGCAAAACCCTTCTTGATGTCTCTTCCCTTGATGTTTCTGCTTCTCTGACTTTGGATTGTTTAACTCCAACATCTGCATCTTCCCCAAACCCTGGGCTGCTGTTCTGATTACTGCAGGGGAGGAAATAATTCTGGGAAGAATTGGGATTTTAAGAGAATAATGAGTCAGGTATGGAATCTGTCATGTTGATTTCCCATTTCAAATCTTGGACCTGGGCTGGCTAAGACAGATGTGTTTGGATTTGTTGCCTTTAGGTTCAAACATTCAGGTCTTGGATGAGGTATTTGGTTTTTTCACGTGGATTGAAGGAGATCAGTCCTCCCCAGCAGTGCCTGTGTGGAGGCAGGGACCTCTCCCACATTTTGGAGGGGTGATGTCACTGCAGACAGGCAGATCAGCAGCTGAGGGGGAGCAGGGTACAGCCTGTTCTCTGGGATAATTGTGCCACCAGTTACATTATTGCACTGTTTTTCTCCAAAGCATTAGAGAAATGTCATTTTTTTGGTGGTTTTCTTTGTTGTTTTGGTTTGGTTTTGTTTGGTTTGGTTTTTGGTTTTTTGTTTTGTTTTGTTTTTTGTTTGTTTGGGGTTTTTTTGGGTTTTTTTCTTCACAAAGGACAGTCAAGATGAGCAGGGCCTTGGATCATATTTTGGCATGAAATCACTCTTATTTTAACTCTGGGCAACATGTAGTGATTTTTCCTTTTGCTACCATCAAACAATCATACTTGGAATTAGACCTGCTCTATTCTCTTTTGCTGATCAGTAGCCACTTTCTAGATACCCCAAGAAGGGTTTTCTATGCTGAAAATACATTTGATTTTCTGCAGTGTTTCCTGCTTTTTAATTTAATTTAATTCCTTCAAACCAGAATTTTGACCACTTTTGAACCACACACCAGATTCTTCATTTGAGACCAATCTCAAGAGAAAAACAGAACAAACCTAATTTTTCTTTCAATGGGAACAGTAAGGAACAAAGGATTATTTTACTAAATATAATTCAAATAATAGACATTTTCTGCAATGATAATTGAATGTACTATTAGGAATTAAAATTAAAATGGAGAAATAAGAGCATATTAAAAAAAATAAAAGCCATTTGAGGTCCTTATAATCTGGTTTTGAAAGGTCTTCTTCAATCAAGCTCTTCTGGGCTTCACTGAGAGCCCTGGTTCCCCACTACTTCTGATAATCAAACCACTACTGCTTTTAACTTTAAAGCAACTATCAGATTTTTTTTTCTCTGGATCAGATTAAAATGAAAAAAAACCCTGAAGGAATTTGCCTCTCACTGATTTTAGCTTCATTTGAAAAAATCTTAGCCTCTAGGTTTTACTTTAACTTTAAATACTTTAAATCACCTTTTCTATGACTATTTGCTTTTTATTAAGGTGAAATCTGATATTTGAAGCACCTAATTAAATTAAAAGTTCTTATGTGTGAATTTCTGGGATTTTTAGACTATACTTTTGTTTCTTTTTTTCTTTTTTTTAGTGTACTTTCATTATCAGTGCACCTTCTTCCTTTGGGGGGGCTAGGTTGGTTTCTAGCCCCACTCTATCCCTTAAAAAAGTTTTAAAAGCAGAAGATGCAGCACAGTTTTCAATAAATATCTTGATTAAAATCCCAAAATGGAAGTTACTCGCATACTTTATCAGGCCTTTGAATAGCATCAGATGAATAGCCCAGTGATTGATTCTGATCACAATCCACATATTAAAGAGTTTTTCAGCACTCTGGAACTCGAGCAGCCTTTCACAGGGGCTGTGTGTGTGTCTGTTCCTAAAAAGTTCATCAAGTCAGGTCTTTGGAGCATGGCTGGTCTGAATACAGAGGAGCAGACCACAAAAAGATGTGATTGTTTGGGTCAAACTGATTTTGTACTGCACCACTGTGAACCTGGCCACACAAAGGATAGAGGCAGCATAGAAGGATTCTGTCCAAAATCTATTGGAAACACATCTCAAGCAAAATCTCATATCACTGTCCCTGTCTGAAAAGCCAAGGCTGTGCCCCTGAACTGTGTCTGTGCCACGTCCATCAGTCCCCAAAACCACACTGCCAGCAAGGGTGGATGCCCATTGCTGTAAAGCTCCTTTTTGTTATAGCTCTCATTGTACCCAAAGTGGTAAAACCTCACTTTGTTAGAGAAAAGTCCCTGGGATGGGGGGATCACTGATCTCCAGTGGTTTGAGAGAAAAAGAGCTTGGGATTTTCAACAACTCACCAATGTTAGTGCCTGGCTCCCAGCCTTGGGCATCACTTGTTCTGGACTTTTGAAAATGTCAGCCCCAATGCATTTATGCTTCTTCTTTTCCTGTTTGTCAAACTGAAAGAATTTCCACCTTTTAATTGTCAAGATGAGCTCAATCAGATAAGCATGTGTGGAAATCCTTATTTACTGGACTCTAACCGTATAATGCATCCATAATGTTTTAGCAGTTAACATTAAACATAATGGTCACTCAGCTATTTTCAGAAAGCAATGCATTGCAGGAGGGTTGTCTATTTGATTAAACTGAAACATGGCTTAAACTGAATTTGCTGCTGGCTGGGAGGCAGAGCAGCTGGTGTGGAGCATTTTGGCAATATCCTGCCATGGCTGCTGAAGAGCTCCTGCTGACATTAAACTCCTGATGCTCACAGAGATGTCACCAGCAGCACTGCACAAACACCAGAGGACTCCTGGTGTAATTCCACACCAAACCAGGTGGGCAGAACTAAAGCAGTTGGAACACCAGAGACAGCATTAAATGCCTTGTTGCCATTGCAACACAGAGAGACTCACACCTGACTCCAAGGAAGTCAGGCAGGAAAAGAAGCAACTTTATTTACATTCCATGTCTATTTATAGAATTCCAACAATGATCATGGATTGGACAGTGATGGTCAGACCTCTTGACTCCACTGGTTCATCTCATGTCCCTCAATTCTCTCTTCCTCCAAGGAGGAATGCAAAACATCCACTGTTAACAGAAAGAGTGTGGGAAAGCGTAACAGAAACCCATTGACATCAGAAGGCCAGAACACAGGTGCAACAGGGCTTATCCTGCAAAGAGAGAAATGTCCCTCTGACATGAGGCTGGAGTCAGGCTCACTGAGCTCACAGCCACTGAACACACTCCAGTTTAGGCTTTCTGGTGTGTTTCATGCCAAAGGAGAAGAAAGAAGATAACAATTCATTTTCTCTTCTGTCTCTTCACTCTTCACTGATGACACATAACTGATAACTTTCAAAAATTTTCTAATGTAGAAATGTGCATTCATATCTTTGCTGACTGTTCATCCATAGTGGATGATAGGAGTGATATCTGAGCACATGTTAAAATATGTCTTAAACCATCTTTTTGTCTGTTTTGTTTGCTCTTCTTCATTTTAATTTGCAGCAAGTCTTGCAGATTCTCATTTTTCCTCCTTGGCACTTCAGTTGCAGTATTTATCAGCTTTAGCTACGTGAAAGAAATATATTGGGTAAAGAGATCCATGAGCCATATTGATCTCCTACTTCTTTCCTTGTCAGTCCTGGGGGATGATGACAAAATTGTAGCAAAATCAAATGGAAATTTACAATTGTCTTTTCAGAGCATCTCTGCCTCAGACTTGTCACATGTAAAATGTCAGTGACACTTTTGAGTGTCCTAAGGGCCAGCTTTGAAGTTCCTCCTTTGATTTACTTAAATTGAGCATCTCACATGATGTTTATGTATCAAAAATAAAACCAGCATCAATCTTTCATTTAAAAATCAGAATGTGAATCTTCATGAACAGTATCACTGTCTCCTTAACACAGGTTAGATGAGAGGCAGCTGAAGGGAAACATCCATGCAAAGGATCTCCATCAAAGACACTAATTTTAAAAGCAATGGGCATTTGCTATAAATGTCTTACAAAAAATTTAAAAAATTATAGAATTCCTCTATTAATCGATTTCTGACAATAAAGATTCCAACCATTGCTGCTGGCACTAAGAGTAGTTGTTCTGTGACATGTCATTATTCCAGGAAATGAACAGAAAGAAAATAAGAGATATGATATCAAATTTCTCTGAAATCAGATTTCCTGGAAGCAACATTGCTTCCTTGAAAAGACAAGAGTTTCCCTGGAAATGACAAGACAGCACAGGAGAATGGTAAGCATGATTTTTATTTTTTTTTCCTTAGAAGCTAATGGCTCCCTTATAACTATGGGCTTTCCCTGTGACAGAGAGCAAAATATAATTTAGTGATTTGACTACTCCTAATGTAGTTCCTCCTTCCTTCCCATGAGATGGACCTGGTCACTGCAGTGATTATATAGGGTTATTTATTTCCTTTAAAGTAAGACAATAAAATTAACATTTTTTTTAACAAAACAATTAGAGAATTTACAAAGTGTATTTCTCAGGGGTTTATTTTCCATGTTTCTCACATGTTTTTTGCTCAGACCCTTTTTACAGCTCTGACTTTGCTGTGTTCCTGTGTCCTCTGCCATGGGACCTGGCTGTGCTCCTGCCAAGCACTGGGCATGGGCTCCAGGCTCTGGGGTGGCCAAAACCTGTGGAGGACTCCTTCACGTGTCCCCACAAGATCTGTGCTTTGGAGCAGGGCTTGTTTGGAGCTCTGTGGGCACACACAAAGCTGGAGCAGCTCTCAGCTGAGCCTGGGTTCATGGTGCAGAGCTAGGCTCACAAAGGCACCCAGGGACACCGTGCTGGGGGAGCCAGGGCTGGCTTAGAGGGCTCCCACAAATTCCTGTCTCTCTCAGGTGCTGTGGGAGTGTGAAAATCCATCTGGGTGAGAGGGGAGTTTCAGATTTCCAGACAGGTGCAAAGGGAAGGTGCTTTAGCAGCAGCTGGCACAGGAGGGAGAAGCAGAGGATTCCCAGCCACTGGTGGGCAGCAGCTCCTCCAGCCACATTCTGCATTTTTATATCAACTGGAGTGCTGCCAGCTTGGCTTGCACCTTCATCCATGGCACTCTTTCAAACAGTTTCTTCCTTTTATAGGGCTTTTCTCTTAAGGAATAAACAAAAGTTGAAGAACTCCTTCTGGAAAATATTTCCACATTTCCATTTTATTAATCTAGCACTAGCTGTCTAGTATTTTGTTTCCTGTTACAAATAATCCCTAAAATTCTCTCAGACATTCTGAAACTGCTACAATAAAGGCATAACTCCTGCCCTTTGGAAGAGACAAGAACCATTTCTGTCTGCAGCTGCATCTTGCCAGTGAAGCTGAAAAAGCTTTGGAACCTTTTCCATAATAAAAGTTGAAATAATTGCTCTATTCTGGGTGGTTTTTCCTTGTTGTTCTAGTGCTTTTACTCTCAAACACCAAAATGATGAATGTTTTGCTTCCTCTTCCCTAAAACACATGGCGATATCTACTGGAGATTTCTAATATTACCAAAAATGCATTTTCATGATCAGTTTTACATTCATTTTAAATAATCCTTCCTGGGATATGTAGGAAATTATCAAATCACATGGAGCTTTTTTTGTGTGTGTGTGGCTTTTTGTTTTGTCTTGTTTGTTTGTTTGTTTGTTTGGGAGTTTTTTGGGGGTTTTTTTGGTGATGGTACTCAGTCCTGTAAACTGGGATTAATAATTTGGGGTATAACAGAGTAACCAGAACCCTGTTCCGTGGCACAGTTCATCCCACAGCAATCCCACCATGGATATAAACACTCCTCTGCTCCATGTTACACTTTTTTTGTTGCACATCTTTATGTTCAAGAGATTTAAGTGATCATTTGGGTCCAGAGTGTGGGATGAGTTTCTTTAAACTGTTAATTTCTACTGCCCTTTTATTTTGAATAGAAATCTCAGATCATTTTCATTCCTACTTTGCTCATGTCCCTGTCTCTGTAAATCTCCTGTCCTGCTTTGACTTTAGATGGATGTAGGGGGACCATTACATCAGCCCATACTGAAATAAGGGCAGGCTAAATGCACTGAAGCCACATCAATATGTTGTAGCTAATACAGACCACTTACAGAAAAACAAAGTAACCTGAGGGTGCTATTAATTTTAGACTAAGAATGCATCAAGGAATGAAGGCTAATCCATTAAAACAGAATTGTTTTGCTATGATTCTAATCTAAATCAATGTCAGAAAAGTAAATATATTAGCAGCAACTAAGCAGTTTTACCAAGATCAAGCCAAGGTTTGAGAGATGTCCTCCTCATTCTGGTGGGTTTGCAATTGTTTTTCTTATTCCTCATACAAAATTAATCAGTAGCACAAGAAATAATTCAGTTCTAGACAAAAAACAAGCCAACTCTATTTAAGACTCCTCTAATGTCTACACAGAACTCATAGAAACCCCCTGAACTAGGGTAATTACATACAAGAAGAAAAGTAGTCATGAAACAAGAATCAATTTTATTTCTTTCCTGACAGTTCTTTCAACTCTTGGTGCAAAGCTATAGGGAGGAGCATGACTTTTAAGTCAGAAATATCCTTTAAATTTTTGCTGTTTATTCTGCATTAGCTGCATTAACTGCTGGAGTGCATCACACACACACAGAGCTGGCTCTGAAGGTGAAGCCCCACCTGCCACCACAACACCCAGGCTCCACAAGGACAGCTACTCCTTGCCCTTTTTTTTTTTTTTTTTAGGGAGAGATGTCTTCAGGAGGAAACCCTTATTTTGACTATTTTCTTTTATCAGAGCATTTCTAGCAGTTTCCCTTCAATCCTGATGCTGCAGCACACTCAGGCATTGATGGGATGAGGTTCCAAGAGCCAGAGCCTTTGACTGGGCACAGAGGAAGAGGTTTCCTTGGCAACTGCAATACCAGAAAGGTCCCAAAGCAGCACTTCTACCTGCCTGAGATTTCTTTTTAATTTAGGAGTTTGCACGTTGGCTTTGCATGGAGAATTGGGTTCTGTCTTTAGGCTTTATTCATAACACAAGTTGCTTATAGGAATAAAGTGGTTTTTGCATATGAATTCATTCTTTGGGCTGGCTTGCTGTGAAGAGTTTTGACTTAGGGAGTGACAGAGGATGCTGCAGTGCCACGTGGTGGGATTCAGGAAGGACATACAGCACTTCAGCTACAAGAATTAAAGCACTGCTTGGGAGAAAAAGATTCTGTCTAGAGAAGAATTAGTTTGTTCCTGTGTCTGTGTTAGACATTATGAGATATGGGAAAGTGCCAAACCAGCAGAGATCTTTGGTGTTTACTAGATTTGTGAACTTTTAAGGTGAAACAGCCAAGAGAAGGTTATGGCATAAGGAAATAAAACCCCAGGTGGTGTGACAATATTAACACAGGGCCAGGCATTAATCTGTAATTGCCCCCCCCAGTTAACCCAGAGCTGGGCTGCCACTCCTCAGCCTCACTGCCAAGGTCCCAGAAGGATGGGCACTCCATAAAGAGAGGCTCTCATGCACTTCTGGAGCCACTCACAGCCACTCCAGGCAGTTTTTGGATGATCATGGTGGATTTAGCAGAGCTTGGCTCTTTCACCCTCACAGGGTGTGCCACCCACATGGGCTCTGCCCAAAGCTCTGGAGCTGCTTCTGCAGAGAGCAGGATAATAAATCCAGCCCTGCTGCTGGCTCCTGGGGAGCTGTGGATTGCTCTAAAAGCTCTGCTACCCAAAGCCTGGGAAGAGAAGGGATGTTCCTGCAGCATGGGCAAACATCTGGGGCCAGCAGAGCCCCCTGGTCCTGCAGGGCTGGCACTGGGGAAACTGGGGATGCTCCTCTGGCCTCAGCATCTCCATGAGATGTTTACATCAGAGACATGAACTCAAAGATGCCATGAATGACACAAAGAGCTGCAGCAAGGAGGGGCAGGGGCAGCCTGAGGTACCCAGGACCTGAACTGAGGGAGAGGAGGTGAAGGAAATAATCCTGACACTCAAATGTATGTGGAAGCAGAGCTTGGATGGGTAGAGCCCTGCTCATAGCTGTGAGCTAGGCTTAGGGGTGAAGGTGAAGCCCAAAGTGTTTCTTTAAAAGACAGCTGTTCCTCACAGGTACATCACTGCCTTCCATGTCGTATTTTTAGTTTAGTTTTGTAGGATGGTTCTGCCAGGACAGGGCCCCTCAGCTCAGGCTGGGGCTGCTGCTCTGGTGATGCCTGTTTCTGCTGTGAGGTGTTTGTGTGCTCAACACCATGCTTGTGTGGACTAAAGCTTACCAGGATGTGTTGGGATTGAGAGCCACCATCATTTTATTCTCCTTTTGATGTCAGGCTCCTTCTCCACCTTACTGTATTTTGTTAAAGGTCTTTGCTGCAGTGAATTGTCTGTCCCAAGGCCATTTTCCTTTCTAGATGGTGTGTCACCTTCAGATTTATCACTCTCCAATTTCATGACCAATCATGGGGGTTTTGCTGTTGTTTTATGGGGGTGAAGTTTTCTCCTATGTAAGAAATGTGTCTTTGTGCAGTGCCTGGATATCAGATCCTAAGTAAAGACATTTTCAGTCACTGCTTTTAACACGGGGAAATGAAATCAAAAGTCATGTTGTACTGCTTTGACAAAACTGTGTTTATTATAAATTTGTATCTAATATGTCCCTTCCCATGAAGTGCAGCTGGAGAGGGGCAGTTTGTGCTGTCTGGGTTTATGTATTGCACTCAGGGCAGGCAGGTGACCCCTCCAGCAGCTCCTCCCAGGGCCACAGAGGTGCAGGTGCCAACCAAAGCACTGAAGGAAATAACTAAAACTAAGTGGTGTGACTGTCCCTTTACCAGCCCAGTCCCCAGCATTAATATTTTAATATCAATTGATTAATATTTCCTGAACCTGAGCGAGGAGACTCACAGTGCAGTCCTGTGCTGAACAGGGAGAAGAAAAATTCCTCCCAGCTGCAGCAGCTCTTTCCATCCCCCTTTGCCAGAACTCTTTTAAGGTGACACTCTTTTCTCCCTGGCAGGGATGGATCCTGCTGGATGGAGATGTCATGTTGTTCAGAGACTTTGTGACCTTGGTTTTGTTGCTATTATGGCAATAATTAAAATGTCACTTATTGGTAACACTTGGCAACATAAGTGGGTTTTGGTGACTGAAATAAAGTCAACCCCAGCAGTAGATTTTCAGACTCCATGTTTAAGTGAGGGTGGAGGGGTGGAGACATTTCTTCTTTTCCAAGCCTGTACTTGGAGAATAATTCTAGTGCCCAGGGGAAGTGCTTTGTCAATAGAGAAAAACAAATGAAGAGGAGGTTCTCAGGTGCAACAGGAGTCCCAGCTGTGTCTGCTATCCAAAGCACTGATTTAATCAGCCTCTCCCTTCCTGGCCACCCTTGTAAGCATTTATTATTTTCATATTATGCTTCAGTAGAACTTGTGAGTCCTCAGGCTAAATACCAGCATGTGTGATCTCCATGTATTAATGTCTCCCTCTGGTTTCCATGTCACTAAAATACTGCCAGCCTGCTGTGTTGTTTGGTTATATATGTGTGTGTATGAAAGAATAAATCAAAATAATGAACTGAGTGACAGCAGGGTAAGGAGGAGGCAGGGAATGCTCAGCCTGACTGGAGGGTCAGAGGCACATCCCCATAAATAAAGGGGACATGGAGGTGTCCCATCAGCAATTCTGTGCAGGTGCTGCTGTGTGTTCAGCAGCTGCAGGGTCAGAAGGGGCTCTGTCTGTGCCAGCCCCCTGTTCTGTCTCTCTGGCCCTTGGGCCCCCAGCTCCTGCCTTGGAGAATGTGATGGTGCCCTTTGGAGCCCTGCCCTCCTGGGCTCCCTGCAGGTGCTCCCAGCTGCCCTGGGCACCCCCTGTGGCACAGCCCATCCTCCAGGCTCTGTAACTGAGATAAAGGGACATCTCATGCTGCTGCATGCTCTGGGGCCTTCAAAGGAAGCCACCACAGTAATGGTCACACATCTCAGTATTGTTATGGATAACTCTGTAATTATTGGCTTTATGTGTTGGCTTTTGCAAATTAGTATTAATCACAAAAAATTTTGACATAGTACAGTTTGTAATCACTTTTAACTGTTTTTGATATAGTATAATTTGTCAGCTTCTGTGGCTGGTGACCTGGCCATGAGTGTCTTATCCAGGCATTAGTGTGATAAATATATATTGCAGTTTAGGATTTCAAAATAGAGACTACGTTAACTTTTGCAGCATGCTTTTATTTTTTGTTGTAACTAACTGACAATGGTGACTTAGATAAGTTTGTGGAAATAGCTTAAAACTGTCTGTATGATTAGATAACATTGATGGAACCATATAGATAACATCAGGAAAAGGATGTGAAAAACTCCTGCTACTGACTCTGGGGTATCAATAATTCCCTGTCTGTCATTGTGAGGAAATGGCATGTACAATGTGAGGAAATAGTATATACAGTGTGAGGAAATTGTGTGTATACAGTGTGAGGAAATGGTGTATACATTGTGAGGAAATGGCATACACAACTCCCAAAAATCAAATCTACAATGGATCAAGGGTCGAACAAAGCTAAAAGAATTCCTGGAACATATAAAAAACTCACAGGAATGTTTGAATATGAGTAACCTCATGAATATGTATGTAACCAGTGTAATGAAAAATGTACATAAAAAATTGTTTTAAGCTAAGGGGTGCTCCTGGCAGTTTGTCAGGCACCCCAGCATTGAATACTGTCCTTTGTATCCCTTACTAAACCTTTAAAAATTTTAAAGAGTGAGCCTTGTTTCTCACAGTATCATGGGGACCTTAGTCATGGTGAGACACAAAAATGATTGGGTAGGAGTAATGAGCACAACGATTTAAATACTTCTTGGGTTTTAATTTTTTTTCAGTTTGAGCTTTAACCATGCTAGTGATTCTCTCCTCTGTGAAGAGCATGGACAAGGATTCTTGTGAAAGCATTTGCTTTGTATCATGTACCCACAGCCCATTTGTTAGTGTCATGCAACAGAGAGGCAGAAATAGCATACTTTTAAACCATGGAGAAAAATTTTATTGAAATATATAAAGTTCTTGAAAACAAATCCGTTACACTGAAGTAAAAACCACTAAATCAATGTCATGCACCTCTATTTAGTAATTTCTATCTATTTTGTACTGATACAGAGATATACATGATTTTAAAAACCAACAGATGCATGACCATTGTGTGACAAGCCAAAATATCTGTATATTACAAAAAGATAATCAGCAGATCAATAAGCCTGTCTGAAATGGTTGTCTTGCAGCAGCATTGAATTTTATTTTTTGTACCAGTCAGTGTTTTCTGAAGGGATGGTTTTCCAGGAAAGCAGTCATGTCACGACCAGTTGCTGGGCCACTGCTTTTTAAGGCTGAGGAAGACGAAACAATCAGACCAGATCTATCTCCTAATTATCTTGATCTGAGTCCAGAGCTTATTCATAGGAGGCCAGCCAGGCTACTGAATGGAGAAATTATGCATCTCCAATGACCTTGGATCCAAACCGTGCTTCCAGTGACCCTGGTGTGGCCAGGAGCTGCACCATATGGTGCACAAGTGCTGTGCACAGAAGTGTCAGCTGATGACTAAAAACCACTTTTTAATTCTGTCTCTAAACAAAAGAATACAGAGAGGACAGTGCAATTCTTCATCTCTGGCTTAATTGCCACACATTCTCCAAACTGGATCTTTTCTTTTTTCTAGGAAGCCTCCAAGGAGGCAGAGCACAGATCAGCATGTGCTGATTGCTGGAGTGTTGGATCTCAGGAATCTGGAGTTTTTGAGCTTTCTGTGCTTCCAGGCACAGAGCCCCTGGAAAACACTGCTCTGGACCTGAAACCTTGGAGAAGGCTCGGAAATATAAATAATGAGTTAGAAATCACCAATGTGCAGTGAGTTAGGTGTGTGTGTTTGCACTGGGTGATGGGGTTTAAATTTGAGGTTTTTATAGTATAGTGGTGGTTATGGGACAAAATGGAAAATTTTAAGTGGTGTCTTTTTCTTTGTTCTTCTTCCTTCTTCTTCACAGAACTCAGGCAGTGACCTTTGGTTGGTCAGTCTAATGTCACTCTAAGGGTCATGGGAATCTATTATTGGGTTAAAAGGATAAATAATGTAGGTGTTAAACTTTTATTAGTTTGTTTAGCTTTAAAAGGCCTTGAAGCAGGCTCTGCTGTGGCCATTTTCCCCACTTCTGGCAAGGAGCTGGAGGTGCTGTCGTACTTTCTGTAATTTCTAATAAAATATAATAAACATCCAAGCCCAAACACAAAAATTACCTCAATTGTGTTTCTATTAATCCTAGCTCTGAAAGAAAACAAACATAACTGATAGCAAACCACAGATAAGCAGAACAAAACCCAACATACACCCCCACACTGGAGCTCATGAGGAAATGCCTGGGCCAAAACCACAGGATCTGAGCCTGCAATTCTGCACCTGACATGGTGCAGAGCTGATGGAAATCAAGGTACTGTTGACTTTGAGTCTGCTTTTAACACTGACACCTAATTAGAATAAATACCAGATGGGACAGAGGAGGTTTGTCAGGGCCAGTTTGTGGTCCCCACTTGCAGAATTCTGTGCTCTGATAAGGACATGCAGGGAGCATCCCACAGATGGGATGTGCCACAGCATGGAGGGCTCAGGAATCACCAAGGTGGGGACAAAGGGAGGAAGGTGTCTTTGGTACAGCCTGGAGAAGCTTTTGAATGTCTAGGAAAAATTAAAATTGAAGATGGTTTTGGTACAGCCTGGAGAAGCTTCTGAACGCCTAGGAATAATTAAAATTAATGACAAATATGCATGTGAAAATAAATGCTTTTCTAGAAATTGCACTTAAGTTTGAAATTTCAGGTAGTTTTGCAAACACCAAAAGAAGTGGCTGGGAGATTATGAGGCCTTTGTTTTACAGCAGTAGAAATGGAAAAGGGAGTTCAACATAAATTGAAAAAGGACATTTAATTAGTAGAAATCTGACTAGTAACAAATCAGTCCAACTAATGTATTTTAGATTTCCTACTTGGAGACATCAACTATCACTGAAATTTCATTAAACATGACTAGTTTAATTATTTTGTCCTTAATGAAGAGTGTTAATTAACTCGGCTATGATAAATATGCATCTTAATATCATTTGGAATCCCTACAGGTCCTAATTATTCTTAAAGACCAAGGTGTAGACCTTGCTATAATAATTATTTTTTAAAGTAAAGATTTCTTCAAGGATATCGGCTTGAAGAAAGGTGAGTAGCTTTTTGGTTTTTTCTTCTGAAAAAAATAGGAGGCAATTTTTTTGATCAAAATGTGAGGTGAAATTATGAGGGCTCTGACAATAACCTTGAAGTGTGTATCTTGCTCCTAGCCATGGGCTCTGCCTGTGAATTGAAGGCAAATGAAAATCTGCAAAGGGGGATTGGTAACTGCTAACCATTGTAGCAGCTTTGAATATGTAATCAGTGTATAGCGTTCCTGATACACCAAGAGGAAAAGGAGGATGTGGAAAACCCTCCTAAGCATCCATCAGCCCTTAATTTTGGGGCCATTGTCTTGTAATCACCGTGGAGAGAAGACTTTCCTTCAAAATCATTGTGCCCTTTCTGGCGACTCGGAGCTCATGATCTCCCTGACTGTTGGCTGGATCTCATGACTGAGGGAGGAGAAGAAGTAAAAGAGCTTGCTCTGAAAACTTTTTATTTTAATCATCTCTCTTTGCATTTACTACCTAGGAAACTTTTACTAGAATAAACTTTTTTGCATCCAAACTGACGGATTATTGATCCTTTGGTTAATCTGTTCTACGGTTTCCTTCCTTGGCTTCTTGACAAGAAATCCTAAATTAGAGAAGATGTAGTAATGAAGTCAAGGTGTGCTAATTAAAAACTGAGTCAGTCTAGGCGTGCAAAGGTGTTTCATGGATTTGCTTGGGTCTTTTATTATCGAAATCTTTGTGTCAGGACATGTTACTTTGTAATCCTTGACCCTGTCAGCTAATCAAACAAAAGCAAGACTGCCTTCTAATTACCAAAATAATTTCCCTTGTGGGTGCAGATGTTCCTGTAAATCTAAGATAAACACTAATTCAATTCAAGCGCAGTTCAAGTTTCTGAAATTCACTTTGGAATACCAATATGCCACAGTATTAAGCATTTAAAGAACTGTTACTCAATCACTCAAATATTTCATGGTGGGTTGGGTTTTTTGGAAGGTTGTTTGTTTGTTTGTTTGTTTGTATGTAGTAAAAAGGAGTGTTTTGCATAAATTTTAGTATCATTACTAAAAAGAATACTGCAGCCACATTGTGGCCAGGAAATACTCTCTGTCTTCAAGTGAGATAATTATAAACTGGAAATATAAGATGAGTCTGATCTTTTTTCATTGATGATCTTTCACTGGAGCCTCTTAAAATTGCAATAATACAAGGGACATGGAAAGCAAAAAGGCTATAAGTGCCTTGGCTTACAATGGTAATGAGCACAACAGTTTTCTGGAGTAGCAGTAAATCAAATGTACTGTAGCTATAAAAAGCCCCGAAGACATTTGGAAGTGATCCTGGGCTGCTCCTGCAGCAGAGCTCTGTGCATAGCAATGAGAGCCCATCGTGGGGTGGGAGCACTGCATTATGAGGCTGGAAGCTCGATAACAGGAAGTTGTTTCTGGAAAACTACTAAGCTGAGCTTCCTTCACTTGGCACCAATATAGGGCAATTACATTTGGGACAACATCAATATCAGTTAAATAGAGGAAATTCAATAAGGAAGGAATGTGGAATCATTAAGACTATAAATTATATTAAATTCTGTGGATTAGGGGACTGTATATTTGAGCTTCATTTAATCTGATTTTACCCCCTCATTATTTATTTCCCTTTATGCTTTATTACTTTTAACTTCTTTCTTTCTGATGGTCTGGCTAATGCTTATGACTCCTTTTCTCTGCATTCTGAGCTTAATAGAATTCTTTAAACAAAGAAAGCTCTTGGAGTAGACATTCAAAAATCAATGTACTGTATAGAACATAGGGCTGAAAAATGAAGGAAGGTGGACAGCATTGCTAAAAGATCATCTGAGAATTCTGTCAGGAAAAATATTCTGTAGATTAGGTAATATTTCAGACTTGAGGAACCCTCATTCAGTTCCCACCTCATTATGTCTTTGCTGTACAGGTGTAAAAGCAGAAAAGCCTTCTTTCCTCTTTCCTATATACATCATCCTGTTCTGTGTCTTTACTAATGTCTAGGTTGGTTTTCACCCTGGGTGCACTCTAATTATCATTCTGGAATCTATGTGTTAATTCCAGTGTTTGTATTATTATGGCAGCACGTTTATTAATGGATAATTATTGTCAATGTTGATGGATTTTCTCACCTGGGCATTATGCTGGGACAAGGCTGGGGCTGCCTGTACATGGTCTTGTCTGGAGTGAACTGATCCATAGTGTCCACAGGTTAGATCTAGTGGGGAAAAACCTATAAAAACAAATACAATAGCACCTACAATTTTTTTGCTTTGTTTTCTCTCTAATATGATTTCAGAAGTTGTCTTGAAGGTGGAAATTCTCACTGTCCATGCAGGCACCCACCACACCCACTAGTGTGTGGATTTACATACACTAGTCAAGAGCTGCTATTCCTTTTCTCATATCTTTGCCTGAAAGCCCCATAATTTCAAAGTTATAATAATTTGGAGGGAGTGGGGTCATATTTTCCATTCCAAGGGAGGCCCTGCCTTCCTTAGCAGACACCTGTGTTTCAAGCCAAGACATACCTTTATGTCTTTCCATATATGTGACCCCCTGGTGATTAATGGGAGCCATGTGCACTAACTCCCACAAAACATTAATTCCTAGGTGAGTGGAATATCCTGGAATGGGCAGCAGAAAGCCAAACCCCTCTCATAAATTGATTTTATAGACATCCTTATTGATTTCCTCACAGTTGGTGTCAGAAGGCATCCGAGAGTGCCCTGAAGCATCCAAGGGGTAAATAAACCCCCCAAATTCACTTTCAAGAGTCTTTTCCTCAGGCTTTCAGCAGATTTCTGAGTCTGGCTTCAACTTGTCCAGGCTGGCAGGGAACAGCAGGATTTCTCTATATTTGTTCTGTAGCACTGGGTTTATTCCTCAGTCATGTTGTTGGCATCTGATGGGTGCAGAGCAAAAGCCACCAGTGGGCAGAGCCATGTCCCAGTTGATCTTTTCCTTGGGACCCTGGTCAGTGCCAGCAGGTTTGTGGGGAGCAGGTGAATTGAGTGCCTGCAGGGACACATGGTAGTGCAGGTCAGGATCTTCTGACTTTATTTCTGGAAGCCAATACAATGGCAATATCAAGTTTCTTAATTCCATTCTATCTACCACACTGGGTTTTTTGTTCATTATTAGTAGAAGCTCATTGGCTCTTACAGCTAGAAAAGTTCTAATTCAGCCTGTGTTGCATCTGACTGAATCCTTTCTTCCAGCTGGATATTCTTTTACAGAAAATATAGGCTTATCTTTTTTTTTCTTTTAAACTTCATTGATATTATTTACTACTTGAAATGCTGTTATTCTCCTGGGCCTCCTTATTTTCATGCCAGAGCTAGTTGGCAAGGATGGACACCTGTCATGACTTAACACACACATAAAAATAAATTGAATTGGGAACTTTGCCATTTGTCAGGAATGGGAACTACTGAACAGAGGCATTCTCATATACAATTTTTTAAAAAGGGAGGGGGAAGTTCTCATTTGTTAGAGTATGTAAAATAAAATATTATTTTAAAATGTTCAAGTTTAATCCTTTTTGCTGCTGTTGCTGGGGTGGGCTGGAAGGAAAGCTGGCCCTGTGTCAGTGGTGGGTTGGATACAGGCAGAGTCAGGGTACTGCCACCAAATCCTGATGCCTTAGAAACACTGATTGCTTCAGACCAAACCTCTTGTGTACGGGAGGAAAAATAATGAGAGAAATTAAGGGAGAAGAAGTAGCACTACTTTGTATTGTCTTTATTCAAATTCCTTTCACAGCTTTTCTAAAAATAAATAAATATTTGAGGAGACTCTTTTGGGCTATTGTGGGTAAATTCTGTATCACTGAGAGGTTTTAGAGGTGTTCAGTTTGCAAGGATGGTTGTAAGGAAGAGAAACAGCAGTGGTATTAGGACTATCAAATTACTGCACAATTGACATAACCTGAAATACTGTGAGCAAATAAAGGTAATGTGTCCAAATCCTGAAAAAGATGGCAAATGTACTAAAAAGAGCAAAATCTAAAATCTCAGCAGGAAGACTGAGAAAGAAGGGAGAGAAACCACAGAGTGGTCTGAGCTGAAGGGACCTTAAAGTTCTTCCAACCCTCTACTGTGGGCAGGGACAAGTTTTGTTTTTATGTAGTGTTTGTCCTAGACAATAATCCATTTTGTGAAAAAACCAAAACAGCATTGAATCATTCTTCAGAGACAATGATTTCTGTTACACACAGAAATGGTAGAAAGGTATGAAAATGCACATTAATATAACAGCTACACACATACAGTGAGGAAATATCTACTCCAAAAAATGTTATTCTGCTATTTAAATGGGCTCTTTTTGCAGTGAGCATTATGTTGATGAAAACTAGAACATAAATCTAGGGGAAACATGTGAGAGAAAAGTGCAATGCCTTTATCCCATTTATTTGAAACCTGCTAATGAGAGCGGATGATGCTCCCTGAGATGTACTTGGTAAAGTGAAGGAAATAGCAAAATTATTTTGTATAAATTAGTTGCAGATTTGTATTCAGGACCCCTATCCCTCTCTCAGGTGTGTGCAGGATACAGTGAGCCACTCCTCACTTAAACCTTTGGGGTTTAAGGCTGAGGGCATTTGAGGCAGACACTTCCAGTCAAAATTTACTGTGCTTTACATAAAATGCCTGGCTGGATTCCCGGACATCACATTAAATGTTTATCAAAGGTGATCTGTCACTGTGGTACCTGTGTGCTTTTAAGGCTGTAAAAGTGCCTCCTGTTGTGTTTAATCTCCCCAGGCCCAAGAAGAAGACGAGTGTGATCAGCTTTGTTTATTGATGAAGGCTCTGCAGAGTCCCTGAGCTGTGCTCCCATAAAGCACTCAGCCCACTCAGCAGCTCTGCAGTGCCCAAAATCAGGCTCAGCTCCAGGCTTGGCTCCAGATCCTCTCCTCGGGATGGAGGAGATCTCCTGGGGCGATGCACTGCCCACAGAGGAGTGCAGGACCTTGGTGGGGGACACTGAGCAGTGTCCCCAAGCTGTGACCCAGGGGATGCTGACACCCTGCTCGTGGCAGTGAGAGGGTGAGTGTTTCTCAAAGCCAACTTTGATTTACCCAGTAAATACCCAGCTTCAAATCCACGGCAGTGTGCAGCCAGGCTGTTGATGTGTGCTGGTGGGTTGCAGAACTGAGAGTGCTCTTGCTGAAAAACAGAGCCCTCTTCTGTTAGCTGGCACCAAGACAAGAAATTGTACTTTTGTGCCTCAGCAATCAGATAGAAACATATTCACAAGCACCCAGAAGTCCTCCATCACTGGGCAATGATGCACATCTGCCCTGATGCATGGCAGTAATTCTATTATTTATCCATTAGCTGCTGCCAGAATCTAACCCTTTCCCTCAAGATTCAGTACCAATATTTTTGGTGCTCCTGTTTGTTTTGTGAGAAGCTCAAACTGTGCCTACCCCTTTTATGGATTTGAATTGTTAATATGAACATTTGAGCTCATTATAACTCTGAAATGTTTCCTTTGTTACCAGTAGCTGAAAAACCTGTGCATGGTGTTCAAAAAAACCAGTAAATGTTATTTCTAGGATTATATTTTCTTCACTGCTGTGCACAACAATATGCTCCTGCCTTCGCTAATGAAGCTTTTTTTTAATGAACACAATTAGAGCTAGGCAAACAATGCAGGAATATTTTCCCATGAATATTCATCCAAAGTCTTAAATTAATTCCCCTCGGTTCTGTTGGCACCCATTCACTGTCCTCTTTTAGTGAAATTTTCTGAGATTCAATCTTTGATGCTTGAGTAATGAGGGAGGAAATTGAGTTTCAGCTCAGGGGTTACCCCTCTATTGTCCAAGTCATTATTTACTACGGGGGCTTGCATTTCTGCAGGAGTATCTGGGTGGGGAATTAGTGCTGGACAAGAAATGTGCATCTGGCCACTGACACAGCAAGTCTGGACATGACACAGAGCCAAAAGCAGGGATTTCTGGAGGAGAAAAGGGAGTGAAGAGGGAGGTTCAACTGGTTACTTCATGATAGAGCAACAGTCAGCTGCTGGGGACAGGGCTTCTGTGAAGGTGGAGGTTTATCTTTCTTTGTTTCCTTCCTTCCTGGAATCCTTCCTTCCTTCCTGGAATCCTTCCTTCCTTCTCCATTTCAAAAACTTCAGGTGCTGTCACTGCTAAACAGAACCCTGTCCAATGCAGATATGCACACAGCACCTTGAGAAGTAGCACTTCATATTTCAGCATTTATGAAACAAAATAAAATTTAAAACTCCTGAGAAATGCCACTGAGTAATCCCAGACAGCAGCAAAAGCCGAGGGGTTAATGATCTGGCTTTAGATGTTTTCCTGAAGAGAAAAGCAGCAGCAATTAAATCAATTACAGACTCTTTGCTAAATTCTAATTACATGCAGCAATGTGGAAGAGAGCAAAGCCTCAGCTGAGGGTTGCAGGGGGCTGCAGAACCTTTCCTGTTCGTGTACAGGGCGCTGGTGCAGCCTCTCCTGGGGGAGCATCTGCAGTGTCAGATCCTGCCAGGGAGCCTGGGCTCCTGGGCAGCCCCATCACAGCTTCAGCGTTAAATTTACATGACATTTCAATGAAGAAAGGGGTTTTCTTTTAAATTCTCCCCCACTAATTTCCCCAAGATTTTGCTGTTCCTAAAGTTTATCCTAGGCTTCTTAGGCTTCCTGACCAAGCAAAGTCTAAACATACTTCATGTCTGTACTGTAAGAGTTCAGTGGTTAAATCAGAAAATGAGTAAATTGTAATAATCAAGACCAGGAGAAGAATCTTAGTGGCCAGTTTCACCAGCATGTTTCATAAAGAAAATTTTAAAAAGCAAAATTATCAAACGTTTCAAAGGCAAGTGGTTACTGACTGATGCCCAAATCAGCTCCATTTTTGGAGTTTGAGGGTTTGGCGAAATATTGAAACATAAATGTGAAGACTTAGCCATAAATACAGAGAGCTGTTGCCTTGAGAGCTTTAGGAATTAAAGCTTAAAGCCAACCAGCTGATGTATAAGCCAGGTGTGTAAGAGCAGATTATTATGCATTTCATACAGAAATCTCCTGCAAGGTCATTTCAAGGTATAAACCATTTGGGGTTTTTAAATTTTACATAGTTTCTTCCTGTCCTTGAGTTCAGAGATATTCAATAAATATAACAAAAAGATCTTTAATTTTGCATGTTTGGTAACTGAAGAGAAATAGAAGAGCTTCTGTGGAGCAAAGGTTGAGATAGTTTCAGATTTCAAGGTAAACAGCTGCAGAAATCCTCTTACTGCAGAGAAATTGTTAAAATTAAAAAGTCCAAATGTATTCAAAGGACACTGCTTAATATCCTGGTGTTTGGTTGTGGTTAAACCAGGCATTTCCTTTTTGTCTTGTTCATTATCTAGCTTGGTAGAAGCTTGTAAATCAAGAAGACTGCGGTAATCACTTTTAAATGTTACTTGCATTGCAACCTTGGCACAAGGTGATTTAATGTTCAAAGCTGCTGTGAGGTGATTGCAGGGCCACACCTGCATTCTGCTCAAGGTGCAAGGGTTATGAGAAAAAAACAAAAAATTCAGTGTGCTGAAGGGGCAGGAGGGGCCAGGCAAGCACAGTTTAGCATCCACTTTGCTCAAATAAACCAAATATTTTTGCTGGGGACGCCAGGAAAGGAGGTGGAGCTGCAACTGGAGAGGGAAGGCTGGAGTGGCAAGAGGGGCTGTGGAAGGGAGAGAGGGGCTGCCTACACCTGCCTGGATGTATGGAGCACTTCAGGAGGTGTTCCTGTTCATTCCTGATCTAGAGGAGCATTAGGAATGCAAATGACACCACCTTAAACTGCAGTGGTTAAAATGAGGTTAAAGTGCTCCCCAAGCTGGCAGCACTGCCAGGCTGTCTCCTTTCCCTGCTGTCCCTGACCCCCCTGACACTGCCAAAAATGCAGAGGAACTCCCATCTCCCCTGGGCCCTGCTTGCCTGGCTGCCTCAGAACTGGTTGCTAAAATCCTCACAGTTTTGCCTGGCTCCCATTGGATCTGTTTTTTTCAGCCATGAGGATGCTCATTATCTCAAGTACTGATTGTGGATCTCAGTTGGTTGGTCTTGATGTGAAGGCTGGTGTCTACTTTTGTGCAGAATAAGGCACAAGGGTCCCCTCTTACAGAACTTGATTCATCAGAAAGTCTTTGAGGTTGGTAAGAATGTCTTTGAATGATTTTCAGCTTCCTCTATGTTAATTCTGACCATGTTTCCCCCTGGTTTCTTCAGTATCAATAATAGAAGCTCTCCAAGGGCCTGCTCCAAATGGTTTTCCAGGGTCCAGGTTGAATACTTAGATTCACTTGGTGTAAAATACTTAATTTTTACATGACATATATCTTCTTTATTTTCTCCCCTCTGGTTCCTGTTTTGTAATTTCTGTCCTAGTCAGCCTTTCCTCTTTGTCAGCCCAGTGTCAGAGGAACAGTATTGAAGCCTCCAGCTGAGGCAGTTCAGTAATAAACAGTGGGGAGAACAAAAGTGGTTGAGAAAATGCACTTGAGCAGAAAGGATTTTCCTTGAGATTTGCTTTTAAATAAAAGCTCCAGCAAACTTGTTGCTAGATCAGCAGCTGCTCTGAATTATGTTCTGGGAAACATGACTTTTGAGAGAGTCCTTGTTGCCATAATGAGAGATCTTTTAAGAAACAGACACATACAGATTGTTTTTCCTAGGGGAAATTTGTATTTGGAAAACTCTAAGGGTTTGTATTTTGTTCATGACAAAAGCAAAAGGACAGAATGGTGGGTGACCTACTAACACTGCTCCAACAGAGAATTTCACTTGGAGCATGACCACTACGATTCAGAAGCTACAATTACTTTTCCCTGTGTTTTGCTATTTCAGGGTCTGAAGATGATGATGATGATGGGCACTTCTGAAAAGCTCCTCTCACACCTCTCCAGCAGAATGGTTTCAGACTATTGCTTTAATGAACTGGCATTTCCCTTTGCCACTGGTGCATCCTGCTGGCTGGGTTGTTCTGAAAGAAAAAAAAAATCAATTATTTGTGCCAGCCTGGCACAATGATGGCAAAGATTTGTTCTACAAATCATAAACAACCAGTTTCCTGTCTTTGACATGTAGCATCAAAATATGCGAGGCATTAGTAACTAATTACAACTTTTTATCTAAGCCTTCAGCAGAAGATGTGAGCTGTGTTTGCTGTGTAAATTTAGTATAAAAATATCATGGTAGTTTGTGCAGTTACAAGTCATCACTTGTGTATTCCTCCTTCTAATCAACGAGCATCCTTTGTAAAGTGTTTGTAAAGCACTGGGTGTATTGTTGGAGCAATGAGAATGATAAATAATACTCACATACAGAAGGATAATAATACACTATTCAAACCAACAGGTTAGATTATTTCTCTCCTTTTATGCACAAGGATTTGTAACACCAGGCAGTTCAGAAGCTGTGTTCCTTCCCTTTCTCCAGCAGGTAGAAATACACTGACCTGACTGATGTAATTCCTTTTTCAGGTGTTTCTTGGCAGCCTGTGGGGTTTGTGCAGCATCCATGCAAATTTAGGATTTGGGGGGTTGAGGTCAATTACTCAGTTTGCACTTCCATGCAAATCAAATCAGCTTCACATGATCTGCACACAGCAGAGTTGAGCCATGGAAGGTTTTAAGAGCTTCCCTCAGTTGAGATGAAGAATTGCAATTCCCATTACACAACAAATGTCTTCTGTGTCTTGATGTCCCTTTTCACCTCCCCACTGAGATTTGTGGTGGGAAATCAGCATTTCTGGAAGCTGAGTCCGGGGGAAGAGCTGGTGGTGATTTACTCTCTGCTCAGTGTTTACTTCTGTATGTCTTCTCCTAACAGTGCTCTGAAATTATTGACTTTTGTATTCATCACCACCCAAATTTGGATGCTGCTTACTTGTGTTGTGTGGAAACCCATAACTCTTTTAATTTACAATTATTTTAGTGCTGTGAATTCTCTTTAGAATGAGACTTATTACTCTTTTTTTTCTTACTTGAAGCCTCTTTCCCCTGCTCCTGTTAAGGGCTAAGAAAGCAACTAGACAAGCAGACCTGTAAAACGATGGCTGCTGGTTCACAGCATAAATTGCCATTTTTACATCATCACAAAAAGTAGTGGTTTCCATAGTAGTGTTTTTCAGAGCGAATACTGATCTCTTCTTTATTTTTAATTGAATTTTTAAACTAATTATGCTTGTTTGTTTCTCTGAACTCTTTTGCATTTTCCCTGTGTAATATTTTAGCAAATTAATTAATTGGTCAACCACAGCTGTTGCCCTTTGTTCTGCATCAACGTCCTAATCACTTCTTACAGAAGCTTGGGATTTGTTCCAAGTCACACCTTTATCAAGCACACACCCTTTTTTTCTTTCTTTTCATTTTCCCCCAAACTGATTCTTTTCACAGTAAGGCTACAGGTCATAGTATAATTTGAAAACTAGCTTTCAGAAATAGTGAATTTCAAGTGAGTGTTTAAAATCAGAGTGTTTGTGGATTTCTTTTTTGATTTATACTCAAGCATCTGCCCTGGTTGCTGTGCTGTTGCTAGTCTGGAATTAAGTATTTAAGTATATCCCAATATGTATGTCCTCATATGCCCAAGTATTTAGAGACTTTGAAATGTGTTCATATGATTTTTTTTTCCTACAAAATAACAAATTTAAGTTTTCCCAAATCTGAGCTGTTAGGACTTGGAAGCATGTGGTCAGGGGTGGTAGGTGACTTCAGTCTAGTCCAAAGTGTTTCCCCTTGCACATCTGGATAAAGACCAGAACTGAAGCCAGCTGTTTGCTAGTGAACACTCCCAGGAAGAAGCTGTGCTGGGAATCCTGCTCCTGGGTGATGTGCAAGACACAACTGCAGCTGCTTCTCCTCATTTCCCATTCACCTGAAGGGTTCATTAGCATGGATTTTTCCAAACCCCATTAGCACACTTCCCTTCCCCCCTCCATTCTGTGCTGCTCTTTAGTCATCACTGTGGCTCTGCAATCATGTATTAGGCCTGGCAGAGAGGTAATGAAGGCATCCTAATTAATCATCAGTGTTCACACATTTTATTTTCCTTCTAGTTTTACCTCAGGTGTCAGAAACCAGAGGCAAGGTTCTCCAGGCTGCAGTTGAGAGCATTCACCCTGGGTCAGACTCTGCAGACTTCTCTCCCAGAATGAAGCTTCTCTCAGTCTCTCTAATTAACATAGGCAGATTTACTGGAATGATAATCTCTTAAAATTCATATGGAGTCACTGGAAGATGCCACAGACAATTCAAGCTGTTTGCCAACAAACAGCATTTTTATTCCAGCTAATTATTTCTAATGATACTATTAGTAATTGGAACTCACTGTACACAGCACCCTCCAGATAAAGATCTCAGCAAGTTTTACACAGCAGAAATTGATGTCTCACAGAACACTTGAGATTAGACAGAGTTTCTTTCATGGGCATTTTTAGACAAAACTCTCAGGCTCATTCTCTGCTCCCAAATCCAACGTGTCAAGCTCCAGCTTGTGGCTCTGACACGTGGCCTTGGCTCCATGCACTGGTCTCTGACGGCTGCTTTATCTCATTATTTGGTTTTGTTCTCTCAAGGTGCTGTTTGCCACTGTCTCCCAAGGACTCTGATGCCCCAGTTTAGTCCTGTCCCTTTCACCTGTGCATGAAATTGCTGCTGGAGATCCCCCTGCTCTGGCACAGCCACTTTGACCCTGCTCCAGCACCCACAGACAGGGAAGGAGGTCTTTGCGTGCAGTGTGCCAGTGATTAATGCATCTGCTTCACCCAGAAATGAACAACAAGCAAATGAGTCGTGAGTTTTGCAAATTGTTGAGCTGCTGGAAGAATAAAATGGAACACAAGCAGTGTAATGTGTTGCTGAACTGCTCTGCCCTGAGTGCCAAGTGGCCCAGACCAGCAGGGGTAGATGTGCCTGGGCCCTGCAGATGTCTGTGACTGTCATTTATAAATATCTCTGCCCCAGCAACAAATCATCCCTCAGTGCTCCAGAGCAGCAGCCTTGATACTGGCAGCTGGGAACAGGGACTCCAAAGCAGAGGAAAGACTCCTCTCCCTGAGCAAACAGAAGATCTTGAGTGGCAAACTGACCAAAATCCTCACACCCCGTTTCCCTGTGTTATCGATGAGAAAGAGGGAGGGGCTGGGGGGAAAAAGGTGTTTTAAGGGCTTATTTTACTTCTCATTATCATCCTCTGAGTCTGTTAATAATAAATTTACTGTGCACCTTTAAATTCGAACCTGTTTTGCACTTAGGGTGGTTTTTCTCCCAGTCCTTATCTCAACTCATGAACCCTTTGTTAATTATTTTCCCTCTCCTCTCCCCAGCTGTAGCAGGAGAGGGTAAGCAAACAGCTTTGGTGAGTGCCTGGTGCTTACCAAGATCAAACCATGACAGCAAGGTGAAAACAAGGGATTAGAGCTCATTACTGGTTAGTCAGAAAGATAAAACACAGTGGAACAACCAAAGCAAATGATGGTGGTTCCTCTGTGCTTGTGACTGTTGAGGGACTGGCTGCACCCTGACTCAGGGTGAGACAGCAGAAGTTCTCAGAAAGTGTTTTCTTTATGATTGTTGCTGCTTTAGTGTGTATTGCCAAGTGAGTAGGTGGTGAGGCACAGTACCCAGCACTGATTCCTTTTTTAGAGGGTGCTAAGCCACCTAAGAACACAGTTTCTATTCCACAGCATTATTGTTTGCAATGATTGATTTTTTTAAATTATTTTTTAAAAGTCATCTGCTAGATGCATGACCTGCTGTACTGATCTGTTATCCTCAGACATCTGACCTGGGCTGCTCCTCTCTCCTGACTGGTGCTGTCTGTGTGCAGCAGTGCCACTGCCAGGTCAGATAATGGGGCCAGCTCAGTCTCAGCAGCTCTGGAGTGGCATTCCATCACCCCGTGGTGCTGCTGATCGATCAGCACTGCTGCAGCCTGCAGCCTCTCACACATCTGTAAGCATTTGCTCTCTTGGCTGATTCAATTTCTTCCAAATGTAATCGGAGTTTTTACATTTGTCTTTGCTGTTTGCTTAGTGTCAGTTGAGACAAAACACATTAAAGAATAAAACACTTCATCACTTTCTATGGTTTCTTCCTATTTTTTAACTCTTCTCTGCCCATTCCTTGAGGATGGAGTTGCTGTGCCTCTTGTAGCTGTTAAAAGTGGTTCTTATGCTGAATTTGAGCCCAACTTTTTGGAAGTCAGCAGTGTTGTGGCTCTCTGAATGGCCATGTGCCCATTGTTCTGAAAGTTTCAAAATGCTGAATATACCATGAGCCATGATGGTGTTATCTGGTATAATTAGTGGTATTATTGCCTGCTGTTAAAATGGTTCATGACAATCTAGATCCTAACTGAGCTGTGTGATCTGTGCCCACCCTCTCTCACATGAGGGCTGTAGACTCAAGTTTCTTGGCAGTTTTTCTTAAAAACAGGAGTAAGTCTCTTCTCTTTTGTCTTGCAAAGCTTCTCTTTACTGGGGAGCTCCCCCAGACTAATTAAAGTCATGATGGATTTTAAGAAAGTCACCCATCCATGATTTAAAGAGCTTTTGGTAGCATTATACAGGCTCCTGCACATTACACCTTGGGACACTTTTTGCTTTCTGTGATCTTTGTGTGAGATATGTCTTTATTCACACTTTCAGCATACATCTACCTGGCACTACCAAAGACTTAAAGGTTCTCAGATCTGGTGTTTGGGGAGTAAAAACACAGAAGTGAGAATGCACTTTAGAAGAAGTGAAGATGAATGGGTTGTACCAGCAGAAGCTTAGTGGTTGTACTCCTGTATTTTACGAAGACTAAAAGCATAGTAACTCTCAAAAAATTATATGCACTTTTCAGTTGATATAATATCATTGAAATATTATATCAATATTATATGAATATGATGATTAGATGGAAAAGAAAATGTATAAAAGTCTTTGAAGCACATGTCAAACACTGTATCTTGGATGTGCAGCCCAGATTAGGATTAATGTGTTCTTGGGTATAGAGCTATACCACATTTGCCTTTAGAAAGATTGTAGCACAGCTACATAGTAAACTAAAGAAAATACTTCAAAATTAGTGTTTTGATATCAAGAAGCTTCAGCCCTCATATCCTACAGAAAATGCCACACCAAGTAGTGCTAAATATAGAGCAGAAATTCCTGTGCCTCACCAAGGCATCAGCATGTGGGCTGCAATTCAGTGAGGTGAAGTGACCCAAGCTAATTTATGTTTGGTAAAGCTAGATTTTAGCTTAGTCTTTCAAGGCAGTTTGCCCAACATTAGTTGATTTTTAATTGCTCCACGTTTTTAAAGCAATCAAGTCTTCACAGGAGCATCTGTGACAAAAATGGACTGAAATGTCAGCATTGTGGAAATTAAACAGCCTGTCTTTTCAAGGCTTTCTGTCCTTGAAGGTGCAATTTTGCTCTGTTCCACCAGGTCCAGTTCTCATTAGTTCATATGGAAGTGAAGGGTAGTTTGACCTCATGGTTATCATTATTCCTGTTTTGCCTGCAATTACCAACAGAGATCCATCTGGAAAATCATGTACCGACTTTAATTTTCATTGACAGCTGAACCATCCCATGTTTCTGAAGGGGCAAGGCCTAGTAAACACATTTCTCATGTCTCTCCTCAATTTTATTTTTAATGTCACTTCAACACTCACCTGCAGACACCTCAGTAGGTAATCAGGACATCCTTAATTAAAAAACCTCCTAAACTGGGACATCTTCCAGGGAAATGAATTAGGCCTAGTTGTATTTAATTATGCTGCTTAGGGAAGCTTTGGTTTCTCTTATCTACAATTCCATTGACTGTGTTTTTGGAAACTCTGCCCCTACTGAAAATTCTGCCTGTCTGGGACAAACCCTGCTCATCAGAGTGAGTGGATGCTGCTCTTAGGTCTCTTCAATCAAACTTCACATTTTCCAGAGCAGCTCCTTCAGTTATGTGCAAAGCAGGTGCTAAGCTGGGTCTGGCCAAGGTGAAATTCACCCTGGACAGGGAATTTGGAGCAGGGAGATATTTGACATCATTTCTCAGAGCAGGTGAGCTGCCAGGCTCCTGTACCTCTGCAGTTTAGCTGTGGCACTGTACAGACTGCATGAGCTAAATTTTGGGTTCTGAATTTAGTTCCTCAGCAACTAAAGCTGTGTGGGGCTTGGTATTGAGTGTTGCATGGTACTGCTTGATCCGAGCTTTAAATTGGATCTGAAGGTCTGTACCTCTGTGATGCACAAACTCCTATTCAGATCCACGCCTCAGTGTTTTCCAGGCTTGTTGTCACACATGTGACAGCAAAAAATGAGAATCTGGGCATCAGAGCTGCTGCCAGAATTAATTTGTGGTGCCCAGTGTGGGCTGTTGTGTGTGATGACCTTGTATTTTTGTTAAAAAATGTTATTGCAATAAAATAGTGTTTTAATTAGCTGGGTCCACTTTCAAATGAAAGCATCGAACTTGCAAATCAAGCAGTTTGCTGTTTATTGCTGCATTTTAACATCTCTTATAATAAAAGATACCGTCTGTCTCTGCATAATTCAAAACATTAAAAATGCTGAACTAGAATGTCTGGAATATCTGCCAGCATTAGGAATTTTTGGATAGATGCTAAAATAAAAAAAAAATTAAAAAAAACCCAAAAAACCAAAGCCTGAGCTTCCCTCAAATTAACACATAAGAATTTTACTGCTGGAGATGTTATTTCTTAACTAAGAGGTACATACTTAAAACAAATTTTCTTTTAATAGGTCTTGAAACATCCCTGCTTTCTTAATTTTCTTGTCTGCTTCCAGTAAAAAACTTTTTAATGTATCCAGTAGATTGCAATATTTAATTAATTTGCACTCTCTTGCTTTTTGAGGACAAACTATGTGGTCAATTTTGACTAAAAACTCTTAATTTAAAAAGTTAGCATTTGCAAAATCAAACACCAGCAGCTCAGTAATTCCAGTGTCATTATTTGCACTGGGAGCCTTCTTCCTCTCCCAGATGAGAGAGAGAGAGCTCTCCTGTACAGAAATCAAACACTGCAACCTACAGCAAGTGCATGTGAATTAGGAAGTGGAAAAGATCCAAGATTAGTTTCACACAAAAGTGAACCCAATTAGGCTGTTTCATTTCTTGGTGAAGGGTAACTCAGAGAAGTTAAGCATCATAGCAAATTTTCAATTAAGTACAAGAGTTACTTTTCTATTGTAACAGTCACTTTTGGTACCTGGCTGTTATAATTAGTGACATACCTGGCATTTTAAAGACTGGCATGAATAATGTAAAGTCCTTTATTTCAGCCTTCCAGTTGTGATATTTGGCTTTTAGTCTTAAAGACTGCAGGAGATCAGGTTTTGTTAGTGCTTCATCTGCAAAGAAGTCCTGCTCATTTTGAAGAGCAGATGTCCAGCTACACGAAGTGCTAAATCCTAATGTGGGATGTGCAGGGGTAGATGTGCACAGACTTGGTGCCCTTCAACTCCTGAGCCACCCTCAGAGGCTCCAGGCTGACAAGAGGAGCTTCCCCATGTATGACCCAAGCCAGGCTCCATCTGTGAGTCAGTGCTAAAATAAAACCTTCTTCCACCTCACCCTTACACATGTGCTCCTCCGAGAATGTGCTGCTCATGTCCATGTGGAGGTAATTGGCAGGAGCAGCCCAAACCAGTATAAACCCAATTTAAACTGGCATTCTGGTAGCCAAAAGGCAGGCTGGGCTGGAATTAATTAGGTTTCTGACTGACTCAGAACTTGCACAGCTGCTGAAGAAGCTGGAAGTCAGACTGGGGTCTGTGCTGTTCCTTTCCAAGCAGCTGCCTTCTACAAGACATGGACTTTTTCACAGAAATTGTCCCAGTGATAGGAAGGGCTGTCCTGGCACTATGAGGTTTGAAAAGTAGCTTGAAGTACATTCAGCAGGCAAATACTGAAGCCAGGCAGTCAGCCAGATTGGTTCATCCTTCATTAAACAGAAAACCATGTTTCCCATAATATTTGTGTAAAAACATTAACCAAGCTCAGTGTTTTGTGCTTTGAATTACCTTGAAAATCAATCTACCTTTTAATCTATTCATTCTTGGTTTTCAAAAATCACATTTAATGCTGGGTTTGGAGATGAGGAATTGCAGCAATATCTCTGGACCTGTCCATATCTGAAATTTTGTTTGGGATCAAAACCCACAGGAATGCAGGAGGGAAGGGGCTGGGGTGGTACAGCTGGGCTCAAACCTTAGCCCAGGCTCCCTGTGAGCTGGGGCAGCTTCTGCTCCTGTGGTAAAGATTTGTGGCAATCAAAGAGCACAAATGCAGAATGAATTTGCCTAATTGCATCCTTGCTTATGCACAAGTGGTGCATAATAGATATTTACAAATCAGGCTGCTTTTCAGATATCAACACAATTTTATGTTTGGAAGATGGAGCTGTGCTAATTTCGTTTTATACTCCAAAATGAAAATGAGCAAAATGAAATGAGGTTCAGTACTGACTCTGAGCAAACCTTTCCACTGTAGTTTGCTATAGACAAAAGAAGTACAAGAAGAAGTACAAAAGAAGTACTCTATTTGTTTGGCCCTCATGGATGAGATCTGAAATAGGTTTTTTATATGTTGGAGCTTGTGGCACTGAATAAAGAAGATGTGCTCTAACTCAAAGTAGGGAAATTAAGGGGTTTTGGTTATGGAAGCTTTTTCCACTGCTGGCTTGGACTGTGCTAGCTGGGGAGCTAGAAAATTTTAAATCTTCAGGTTTAGCCCTGGATCTGCTGTTTACATGCTTATTTCACTGGAAAATAAAAATATGTTTTTGCAATACTCAGTGTTCCATATTGGGTTGAAGAGAGGAAGGAGGGAAAAGTGAGATTTAAACTATTGATTCTTGTAAGACTTATTTCAGTTTCACTCTATATATGAAATAGGACATTCAACTTAATAATTGATCTGTATGTGCTGCTTTGTTCACAGCCTTAATCTGGAGTTTGTGGGGGGGCTTTTGACAAAGGTAATCAAATCCTGGAGGAAGGTGGGAAAAAAACCAAGCCAAACACACAGACAAAACAAATCAGCAATAAAACTGACATACTGATCTTAACTATTTGCTTGCACTGGAGCTGCTTTGGTGACCCTGGTGGCTCTGTTTGCTTTCCCTGCCTGCTCAAGCAATCAGGTTTTATTTGCACCAGTCCCTGCCAGCAGCACTTTTGTGTTACAGAAGCTACGGGAAAACACAGGACAGGGGCATTTTCTGAGACAGTCACATCATCTCCTCTCTGCTCTGCTCATGCCCAGCTTCTTCCCCTTTTCTTCTTGGCCTCATCCCATCCCTTCAAATTTTAGTGACCCCGTATCATGCAATTTTTGCTCAGGAGATAAATTCTTTTGAAGGCATAAGGGAGCCTTGCTGCTGGGGGTTGCCCTTTCCCCTGTTCCAGTGTGTGAATAAGTGCCCTGGGAGAGGAGCTGCTCCTCAGCTGCAGTGCCACAGTGGGGTCCCAGGGTTTAATTCTGTGACTCAGTGCATTGCGATTTAAAAGGATTTTCTCTAGAGGGGAAAAATGTTTCAAAAGTTTAATACTTTGTAGAGATAAACTGTTCCTTTTAAAGTCATTGTTGTCTTGTTCTGATACATCATCTCAGAAGAAATAATTCAAAGTGCTTTTATGTCCCTCTCTGTGCTGCCTGCAAGCGAAATATTTGAAGCAGTAATGCTGTAATCCCAAATTCAGAGAGGGGACTTTGCTGAGGTTAGAGCTCACATCTCACTTTCTTTTCCCACCTACTTCTGTCTTGTGTTTTCTCTTTCTTTTGTTTTCTTTTCTTTCCTAGGATTATCCTAAGGTTGTAGGAGGTCAGAGCAAACACAAAGTACCTTTTTGAGAGAAGCAGAGTTATTTGTTAAGGGATGATGTAAAGTAACAGAAGCAGTTCTGTGGGGAATTTGTGCCTTCCTGAAGTGCTGCTTCCTGGTCCTCTGGGAATGTTAGAAAGGGCCCAGCACCAACACTTCCTGGGATATTGTGTTAAAAAAAAATAAAAATATCCCAATAGGAATGAAAGCAAAGAATTTCCAATCACCTATATAACAAAATTAAATAATCTTAGGTCTGTTGCAATATTTAACATCAGCAGTGCAGCTGTACCATAGAAGAAATCTCTGAACAGAGCTACCTGAAGTTAAGGAGAAATTCCTTTCACAAAAGAAACCAAATTAAAACATTTTAATCTTCCCTAAGTGCTCTTACTTTTGTACTGAAGGGAAGTTGCCTTGAAACACTCAGCTGCTGGGAAAAGTGTGTTTCTAACTAAACAGCTTTGAAGAGGAGCTTTTTGTTGAGAATCCTGAAAGGATTTTAAATATAAATATATATATTTAAAGATCAAAGTCTTGTACTACTGTAGTACAGGAACCAGCTGCAGATTTCCTCATTTTAAGGGGAAAACCCCTCTCCAAGCAGCTGATCCCTCAGTGTGTGCTCCCTGGGATGTCCTACACGTTCTCCTAAAGCCACTGGCCTTGGCTCTGAGCTGACTGTGCCCTCTTGGTGCAACACTGAGTCCTTCTGTCCATGAAATCACCAGAAGAATATGGGGAAATGTGCCATTGTAATAGTTTCTGTGTTCTGTATCCATCTGAGCCCCAGCTGTGAATGCTGACAAGAAGCCATTCTCAGCCATGTGAAATGGTCAGGCTGGGAATGCCACGAGTGTGCCAGCACACAGGGACTGCCCTGGACCCCCAGTCCTGCTTTCAGCCAAAATAAACTGGGAAGGGTTTTGGTTTTCTCCATGGTTGGTTGCAGAGGCTGAGATCAGTGGTTTGCAGGCACATGAACAGATTTCCAGTGGGTAAAACAAGCAGAGATGGAATTGAACAAAGCCTGAGGGGTAAATCCTTTATCAAGGATGTGCATCTTAAAATGCAGAGTACCCAAGGTGGTGCTAAAGGCTGGGGGAATTTCCAGTGAATAATGGATACTGACATTGTTCTGGCAACCACAAAAGAGGAAAACGTCATTGCACTTTCAGACCTGGGAACAGAAAGCTTTTACATTTGATCGGGACTTAAGAACCACAGCTGATACTTCTGACCTTTTTTGCACTAAAAGTTACCACACACAATATGCTTTGAGAGCTGCAGTTTCACTTCATAAGCTAAATCACATTTAAATTGTGAGGACATAGAGTAGCCTGTGGAAATGTTAATGTTATTTTTCTGCTGTTAAAATGCCAACTAGGAAAAAACTGAGGCAGAGGCTTGTGGATCCCCATTGAACAGCCCAGTTTTTGTGTTTTGTTTTTTTTTCCCCTCTTGCTCTGGGCAAACTACAACTTTCTCACTAATCTGATAAGAAGAAAATTGTTTTGGGGGCATCAGTCCTAACTAGAGGACTTCAGCTCAATCACAGAAACAGCAAAATGTTAATTGTGTAGTTTACACACAGTGGTATGGGCAGGCCCCATTTTAGGGCTTTATCAATGAAAATTAATCCTCTTGTGCATCAGAAAAATGTCTGGACTAGGAAATAATTGCAGAACACTCCATACAATCACATAGGATTGAACATAAGGGATCAGGCTTACAGAAGGCTTTAGTTCTGAGTTTGGTTCTGTCAAACTGAGCTTCACTGGATGCACCCAGACATGTCACTGAAGCTCTGTGCTCCAAACTTTGGCACATTATTCTTTCATAAGGGTGGCTTCCCAGTCAGACACAAGGTACAAGTAGAAACCTGAGGATTGGACAAGGAGTGGGAAGCTGCAGTATTTAATGTGCCCTTTCATTTCTGCCAGGCACCTGTCAGCAGCCACAGGAGAGATCAGGACAGGCTGCAGCAGGTCTGAGTGTGCCTGGGTGTGTTTTGAACAGGTAGGATGTTGCCAACCCAAATAATTGAAAAATGAGCTTCATTCTTCTTTCTATCTTCAAATAGATAAATTTCTTTAAACTGTAACTTTGAAAAAAATGCAATAATGCTGTTACTGTTTAGGCCGGTTCTATTTTCTTTTTTTTTCCTCTTTATTTTATTTTTTTCAAGGTACTCTAGGAAGGAATGTATGTTAAACCAGCTAAACAAAAATGCAGTGATTTGAAAGGTAGGAGGCTCATAATGGCACCCTTCAGATTCATACAATCCAAATTCCATGTCTGTCTTTCTCCTTTTATACCAATATTTCTTTTGATTGTTGCTTCCTGAAGGCTTGCAGCCACTGGACTCAATGACAGCTATTAGCAGGGAGGGAATAAAGAAGTGGGGCTGGGAGGAGCCCCCCTTTTATTTTGTGTAGTTGAAAATAATAATTAGAAATTTAGAAAACAGTCCTTCTAAAAGAAGGAAGCAGTGGAGGGTAGTTTTGCCACACTCCTACATAGCTCAATATTTTTTATACATTCTCAAGTGTCTTCCTTTTAAAATAAATCTTCCTTGGGTAAGTGGAATAAATTAAGTCCATGCATACCCTCCATGTAATACTCCTTCATAAAGACAAGGGATTTTTAATAAGGAATAGAGGTATCTTTTGAAAGTTTTGGAACCTCTTCACGTAGGAAACTGAGACAATCCTGATGAATCAGGTCAGTGTTTCTGCTGCATGTTTGAAAGCAGTGCATATATATTTAATATGTTCTAATATTTGATCTTTTGCATATCTGGCTTAGCTGGATTTTGTGATAAAATTCTCATTTGATGCTTGGTTTCACCAGAGCTCACAGCTAGATGTTGAGCTCAGGTTAATAATGCAAACTGCTTTCTGTGAGTCACTCCTAAAAGTAACTTAGGATGTTTAGAGGATGGGCCTGCCCTCCTCTCTGGAGCTTTATTTTCTCTGCAATGATGAGTTGATTGCATTGAGACCTGTCCCCAAACCAGCCTGTGCTGGCACCACGCTGGGAGTGAGGACATGGCCAGGGTGGGATTGGTTCAGGGCCTGCTGGGTTTGGAGGGGAAACCTCCCTGAGAGAGCAGGGGGATGAGAGGGCACTAACAGACAATAGATGTAGTGGTGATTCCTGCTGGGAGATGTGTGGGTGCAGGTGCTGCCCGGGTGGAGCCACACTGAGCCCTAGGTAAGGCTGAGGGCACGGGTGTGCCCTGTGTGACCCATGAAGCCTCTGCCCCGGGGCCTCAGTGCACTGCACTGAACAAAATCAACACTAAACCCCTGAGAACTGGAGGGAATGGTGTCCTCTTGTAGCTGCTAGGTTAGGGAATATTAACCCTTTACATGCAGCGGAGAAAAGAAACACAGCTACATGGTCATCCTCAGGACAGAAAGGAGACGAGTTTATTCAGAAACTCTCTGTTTAAGTAGCATGACTTGCATCTCCAAGAGTGCAAATAAAGATGATTGGTGCAGAGAGAAGACACCCCATTCCCAGGGCCTGGTCATGTACCAAGACCAGTATCTATCTATCTATCTTTGTTGTTAATTCCTCTCTGTTTTGACCAAGTTATCTTCCTGGGAAAGATCTTCCCTGGCCTTCAGCTGGACCAGCTTATCAGCCTGGGAATGGTTCTGAGAAGCAGGAGAAATCCAGGCCTGAGAAAGAATTCTCGAGCTGTAATTTCCAGCTCTCTAAATGTGTCTGTCCACATCCTCTCTGCTCCTCCTGGCAATTCAGGCCCTGAAATGGGAACAGGATCCCTCACAGTGCTGAGGCAGTGCCCTGTTCCTGGCACAGCCCAGGGGAGCAGAGATGACAATGAGGCACCCAGGGGCAGTGAGGAGTGAGTGTGGGTCAGAATGGCCTCTGCTGCTATTTCCATACATCACATTGTGAGCCTGGCACCTCGTGTGCCTTCCCCCAGTGCTGACCCTCAGTGTTAAGGGGAGGCTTCTGGGAGCTGCTCAAGCAGATATTTGGTGGCTCTGACTGGGAAGCACTCTGCCCACAAGCAACATCACCCTGCACACTTTGTTAAATACACAGTGAGGGATTTGCAGGCTCAGGCTGGAAGATATTGGTAGCACAGAGCTTTGCCATGCAAAAAGAAGATTGTGTCCCCAAAGATAACAAACCTTTGCAGAGTTCTGTGGTTCAAAAGGATGCTGGGTGCATGCTTCCCCACTGTCAGCCAGTGTGGAGAGTGGAGTGAAGCATTCTTGCAGCCTTTCTTATGCTCTTCACAGAGAAAACACACAATATAAACAGAGCAGGTATATATTTCTGCTGGGTGATGTTATGTGGAGGTGATTTCCTGCTGGCAAGACTGAATTGTTCAGTTCTCTAGGGACAGACACATTCCACTTTGTTGATTATGGACCTGCTCTGCCCATGTGCCAAACTGACCCAAACAGTGGCAGGACATCTTAAAAACCCAAATTCTGCTTGAACTGGACGTGTATTTGGTTGTATCCAGCAGAATCTCTTTGCTCAAACAAATAATTTAAACCAGCACCTACCCCTGGCCCTTTGATTTGGGACTTCCTGGGCAAGTGGTGCTGGTGAGAAAGAATGAACTGTACAAAAGCAGCTCCTCATGTAACACCTCCAGCCACCCAGGCAGTATCACAGCACCAGGAGGCCAGGCAGGCTGCTGGGTTGAATTGGATCTGCTCCTTCTGCTGTTCTCACTCAGATAATCAATCCCCAAGGGAGTGTGTGCATCTGCCAATATCTGTGCTGCAAAACACCCATACAGCTGTGTTAAGAGCAAAACTCTCTTTCATTACAAGTTACAATTTTTCTTGGTTACCAGCAGGTTTTTGCTGAAACTTGAAAATAAGACTCAAATTGCCAATGTGGGCCCTGCTGCTTCATCTTGTTCTCTTTCCAGATCTTTCCTTGAATATCAGCTGAGTATTACACTGTTTAACAAGGCTGGCATTGTAAATATATCCTTTATTCTCATGTAAACAGCTCTGAAAGAAAAAGTATGAGACAGTGAGAATTAATAGGAAGGCAGTATCATGTGTTAATTCCACTTTACTTTTAGCTGTTCTATTGAAAAAGCAATGAGCTTTTTATTTTTGTGACAAGGCCTGTGACTTGGCAGAATAATTAGTGCAAAATAGACTGCCTAGACAAGCTTGATTTAACAGGATCTAACTCCAGGAGGTAGGAATGTTGCACTGTGCAGAATCTAGTTTTTATGAGTTTTTGGAGAAGACTGAAGCTGAAAAAATTCCATAAGTGATGGGTGAATCACAGGGTAATACCAAGTTTTCTTTGTCTAAGAATTTAAAAAGCACAGAAATAACAAAACCCCTTTCTTCATTCTTTTGCTTTGCCTCTGGTTTGCACAGTTGTGACTTTACAGCTGCCCTGGGTAATCTGAGCTCTTCTGAGCCTGAGTTCACTCTGAACTTCAACCTTGAATTGAATCTGTGTCACTCCTCACAGGAAGGGAAAAAGCAAATGCATAAGCCTCAACCATGGCTTTGGGAAATGCCACCTGGGCACGAATGAAGCTTAAGTATTAACCTTCAGCAATTAAATGCACTGTTTCTCTGGACATGCAGGTGACCCTCCTGCAATCACTCTATCCAGTAGGCAATGTCTCTGCTTAATTACCTCATTTCTATCTTAGATCTTTCCCAGCCACCCCCACAGTAACAAATCCAGTTCCTTCCTAAAGCTCTAAGTGCTTTAGGACAGGTGGTTCCTAAATACTTTGCTGCTCATAATGGAAGTAAAAGAAGGCATTTTAAAACCAGGGAATGCTTGTTTCTTTTCCTTGATGTGTGTTCCTTCTTTTTGGCATGCCCTGTTCCAGCAGATTCCTCCTGACTCCCTGTCTCCACTGCCTGATACCTCTCTGGTGATAATGAAATGCCTTTATCCCCTTTTTGGAACAGTGAGCTCCAGCTCATCCTGACTCCAGCAGCAGCTCAAAATTCCATGGGCTCAGCAGGGCAGGGATGATTCTGCTGGGACAGAGGAGAGGAAGAGGAAAGGGCTGTGAAGGAGCAGCTTAATAACTCTAGCAGCTGGCACTGAATGTAGCTGCACTTTTCACATGTGCTTGACTTCCTGAGCCACTGTGGTGCAAAGACACCTGAGCTGTCTCTAACTGAGCTGCCTTCTCTATGTGCTAAGTCCCAGCTGCAGCAGAGCTCCCTTAGCATGGCAGAGCACCCAAATTGAGTTAATATTGCTGCATTGCCCTCCTTGCTGGTGCTGGCTCATCTCCAGCCAGCTCAAAGCACCTAAATGCTGTTTGGCATGACACAGGTAAACCATAAATAATCTGTGCAAGCTAAGTACAGACTCCAAGTCCAGTCAGCCACAGATAATTCTGTTTCTGAGCTACCCCTCTGATCACCAGAGCCTCTAATACAGCATTTTATATATAAGGTAGGTATATTGTTGTGTGCAGCCATTGCTTTCTTGTTAAATCTTATGGAGGTTACTGATCTGAGCAGAAGGGAAAGATCTCAGATAGGAAATCCTGGAGGTGGAAGGAAAAAAAATTTCAGTACAGTCATTTCAGTTTAGCTGGAGATTTTTCTTTTTTTCCTTTTATTTTCTGTGTTGATTTGTCCAGTCTCATTTCTTGGTAGTGGGGATGGGGGGGCTGAACAGGGGGAGGAGTTGCTTAAAGCTTTGGAGCCAAGATTCCTCTGCAGCCGTGGTGAGGAGCATGGTGAAACAAACTGTCCCAGCAGGGTGCATGAAGTTCACAGGGGATGCAGAGGTGCACTCACAGCCCAAAGTGGGTGGGTGCCAGAGAGAGCTGAGATCCAGTGGGACACCCAAATGAAGAGGGCCCTTGCTCCCAAACTAGAGCCTCCTAGACCCAAAGGACAAGTGACCCACAACAGTTTTGGGATGACTCTTTACCCCTGGGAGGGACCCCATGGCAGAGCAGAGGAAAGACTCCTCTCCCTGAGCAAACAGAATATCTCAAGTGATGAACTGACCAAATCCTCACACTCTGTGTTGTCAATGAGAAAGGAGGGGGGAGGGGCTGGAGAAAAAAGGTGTTTTAAGGGCTTATTTTACTTCTCATTATGTTCCTATAGCTCTGTTAATAATAAATTTACTTTAAACCTTTATTTTGAACCTGTTTTGCCCTAAGAGTGATTTTTCTCCCAGTCCAGGCTCAACTCATGAGCCCTTTTTAAAATTTTTTCCTCTCCTCTGCCCAGCTAATCAGGAGAGGGTAAACAAACAACTTCCATAGGTGCCTGGCATTTGGCCAATATCAAACCACGACATTTTCTTACTTTTTTTCTCTCTCTCCTCCTCTATCCCCAGTACACTCTCCAGATGTTGAAAGCATTCGTTGTTGTTCCTTCACTTGAAACCTCAGGTACTCAGTGCTTCTCTAAGCTGTAAATCTGGGAAGCCTCTTTGGAAATAGCAGCTACAATGTGCTAACAATGACTGCATCACACAGTGCTCGGGATGAAAAGGAGATCACTTCCTTGATCTCACTTCAGAGGACTGGTGTGTCTCCTGGCAGAACTCATTTGGATGTTGCTCTCTGTAATTAAAGAGTGTCTCATCATGCACTCCAAAAGGCTGAATTCAAGTTGCACAGACAGCCTCGATTTTGGCATTGCCTGGCATTCAAATACTTGACTAGCAACTTTAATAGTGTTTCCCCTTAAAAATTCTTTATAAGGAGTTTCCTAGAGGAATTTATTTTCTTGTGTAACTTTCAGCTTCTATTAAGTAGCATGTTAATTCTTGGTCACAGAAAGCATCAGCAGGGCTGGACACACTTTTCACATGGGCTGCTGACAGACTGACCATGGCTGTAGCTGTCATTCCATGATTGGTTCCAGGTTAATTGGAGACAGGCACTTAGCTGTGGGTTTAACATGTGGTGAATATCAGAAGTCGAGAAACTCAGTTTCCATTTTTTTATGCTGGTTACCCAAACTCTCCCAAATTTTTTTGTTCTTTTGATTTTTTGGGGGGTTATGAAAAATTACTCACACAGTTTAAGACCAGGAGTTATGAACTTCTTTCATTAAAATACACTCTTCACAAATCTGGAATAGCTATTTTCACCTTTCCACTTGTATCTGTCTTCTTACTTTACAAGTCTCTCTGAAATGTTCATGATAGTCCGTGCAATCAACCCCCTCCCTTCTTGGAGTAATTAATTAGAATAGTCCTCATTATTTTCTTCTGGAAGAACAAAAACAGCTTTGAGTAGGTAGGAACCAAGGAAAAATGAGATACCAGATCAAGAGCTCCTTCTGCACTCCAGTCATGCCATGTTCATACATTACAATGTACACAGCAGTTCTTTTAAAAGTAATACAGCAATAATTCAATGTGGAAGCATGTATTTTTTCAGTAGCAATATCTAGGACTTAAAACTGAAAATGTGGCTGCAACATTGTCTCTCTCTATTGCCTTATATCAGAGATATTTTTCTGTGCTGTGCAGAAACTGCTTCTTTTAATTTGGTGGTTGGTAAGTGCAGTTCTGTCTTGATGTCTCATGGTGACTGGAGCCAATATCACACTAATGATTCCCAGATAAATGGGAAAATGCAGTGTGGCTGCAGGAGAAACATTGTGATGGAAATGCATTCAGGGGCTTTATGCTGCATCGTTTAATCTGAGTTCCTGAATGGAGGTTTCATCATCTCTCCCTGGTTAGTTGGTGCAGGGGTACAGAGGGAGCATTGAGCTGGGTCAGGGTGACATGGAAAAAGGACAGTGGGACATCAGGAGGTGTCAGGCTGAAATCCACAATTTAGCCTAATATTTTCAGTCAGGGCCTTTAAAATTGTAGCTCAATGACAAAGCAGAAAAATATTTTATAACACAAAGCCCACTGTGTCCTATGAATTGTTCAGTCTGAGGTAATGCAGCATCTCCTACGTCATCCCCCCTTATCATGTGTAATCAATGTTATACTTAATGCAGCATGACTTGGCAAGTGATTAAAGACCTGGTGGGGACATAAACAATGTAAAACTTTATTTGCATTTACATTAATGATTTTATAATGAGAGTTTTATTATATTAATGGAGACTGCTGAGAGAAGAAGAGAAAAACAAAGCTGAAACTCCCCTAATGTCTTTCTTTAATAGAGCACCCTCTGCTAGCACTTTGTTGACATAGCTGCTTCTTTGCATAAAGGAAAATATGGGCATTTGGAACTATTAATTATGGAATGGTTAATGCACTTGATGCTAATTATTACATTAATTGAGTTATTTTAAGAGGGGGATTATGGAAAATTTATTTATACAATAATTCAGAGAGGAGAGAAAAGCTTTTAAAATAACTGCACTTGCATCTTAATTGGTACCATATCTCAATATCAAGATATAAAAACACCTGTGAGAGCAGCTTCTCTTTAGACAGATGTATCCAAGAATACCATGAAGAGCTGCTATCCCTGCTCTGTTGTTTCAGTGAATTATGATTTTTATCCAGAACAGAAGCCTGGCAGAAGTTGAGCTGTTGCCTGTAGAGTCCAAGCACTGCTGAACCTCCAGAGAAAATGAACCAGCCCTGCATGTGATTTCTGAAAAGCATCAGCTGCTTTGTGCCACTTCCAGAAGCTGCCTGGAGAAGAAATTTAAAAAACAAACAGAAAAAAAAATCTATTTTTCTGGCCAAAACCCCCTTAATTATTGGGATGGACGACATTTTCCTTGAAGCAAAGTTTTTCTAATGATAATGTAAGGAATAAAGAAGTACTTCCATGTGATTCTTTTGATTTTTGGAGTGCAGCTCTGAGGCTGCCTTCTTGTAAGTACCTGTGCCAGCAGTCTGCATTATTTTCATGTAATAGCTTCCCCAAAACTCTTCTCAAAAGTAAGAGATTAAAAAGTCACCTTTCCCAAAAGTCATCTTTCTTCCTGCTGTGTCAGCTGTAACCCTGGCATGAAATATGGAGATATTAGTAAAACAGACAACCCCTCTGAGAATGTAGTAATAGATTTGATTATTTAAGACAAAACCTACCAATGATGTTTTCATTTCATTTAATAGCTTCACCTACACTATCTTGCTTTGATTTCCCTCCTCCTCCTCCAATGCACCAGCAAGCTGGTTTTCTGTGTTTTCTGCAAATGATTGGTTATAGCAATTAGGTTTCTTGGCAGACAACTCTGAAATTCAGGTTGCTTTCAAGAGACTTAACTCCATTTCCTCGTAATCTACCATAAATTATGTGACCTATATTAATTAGTACAGCTAGGAACAGAGTTGAGGAATTACAGATACAGTCAGGCATTGTGGGACCATAAGGCTCCCCAAAGATCCAGAGGTTTGCATCATGAATGTCTTGACAGAAGCCAGTAAAAAGATCAGAAGTTCCTACAGGACCCCAGTATTTTCAACAGCCAGTGCTCTGCAGTAAATAATGGGGGTGGTGCTGCTGGAAAAGCCATTTCAGAGAAGGAGTGAGTGACATTAGGTGGAATTGCAGCAATGGGCTGCTGGCTCTTGGCCAGGATCTTCAATGGCAGACAGCAGGAACTGCAGAAGAGAGAGACCAAAGCCCAAATTCTTTTGAGGTCTTCTCTCAACAGCATAAATCTCCACTCAATACAGGGGACTCTGAAAGTTGTAGCTCAGCTTCATCTATGACATCTATGATTTATGGCTCGGAATCAAGTATTCCCTGGGTGCATCTTTCAAGGACTACTAAAGTGAAGTCAAAGATGAGTTGAATTCAGAGGTGTTTTAAGCTTTGGAAGAAAAAGAAAGACCCTCACAACCCAACTGCATCTAAAGAAAATAATTTTGTTGGCCTCAGTGGATGAGAATTCTCCAGCCTCAAGTTTATGTTATAGTTTTTCACATATGAAACAATGATTTTAGGCAATGAGAGGTATCCTCAAAGAAGTTAGTTACAGCATAGAATTGCTGTTAGAATAAGTAAGTAGAATTCTGGAAAGGGTTCTGTTGAAATAGTTCCTTCACTAATTGTGAGCTTGCAACACCCTTTAATTAGGCTTTATATCAGACTGGTTCTTCAGTGCCTTCCCTCCCTAGAAGAGTCTCATGTAGGAGATTTCCTGCACAAGTTGCCTGAAACAGGTCACAGTCCAAAAGCAACTTCTTAGTTTAGTAAAGGTAAATATTTATGGTCCCAAAAAATGTATGTTGTCATTTCCCATCTACAGCTCTGTATAAACAGAGCATTTTAGTGGAAATGCAAATGTTCTTTCTCCTGCACTTCTCTAAACACCTGAAAAATATATAATAGCAAAGTGCAGGGTTTTTTTCTTAAGGATTTCTTGAAATCAGTTTAAACTTCTCTAAAGATTCTAGCAGGAGACAGCTGAAAAGAAATGAAGAAGAGTAGTGCCAAGAAAATTACATTACTGTCATTGTTAATTTGCTTTAAATATCAGTGAAAAGAAGTAGTCTATTCTCTGTTAAAATTTCCCATTGGCTTACAACCAAGTGGTGAATATTATGTTTTATAGACTCTGACATGAAGATTCTATTTAAATATTTATCTTTTGAACAGCTATGTTTACAGCTAAAACCTTCCTTCAACTTCAACAATAATGTGATATATTCCTCTTCTGGAGTTGTCTTAGGTGAACACACATTAGCTGGTCTGGTTTTATGAAGTTCTGCAGATTATTTGCTCAAATGGAAGTCATTATTTTCAAGGTCAAGGTGAAAATGTGTAGTGGACCACATTCACCTTGCTTGTGGATTTGGAGAAGCCATTTGGACTTTACCATGAGAACCATTCTATGTTGACAGTCTTGTGTATAAATTTCACTGCTGGGTTTTGAATGAACAGAAGAAATTGAGGCCTTATTGATGAAAACACAAGGCTGTGCTTCTGGCTCGCAGAGAATTGTCAATAAATTGGTTTTTGGGTTTTCTACTCCTTAATATTTGTATTTTCCAAACTACAAAATATTTGTGAGTACCACGAAAAAGTTTTGCCAAATAAAAGGAGTGGTGTCTCTTCTGTGCCATGTAAAGGAAACATTGAAAAGTGTCTATGTCATATAAAGGAGCTTTTAAATTTATTGTGTCTATGATTGTGGTTTGGGGAACATGCTGAAGCAGAGATAAATTTTGGTGGAGAGTCAGTTGGGCCTCATAAAGATGCCACTGGGAAGCCTGCAACTCTTGAGTACTAAACTTGTTAGTGTTAAAATATCAAGGGAAGATATAAATCTGCTTTAGGTGCTGCATCTCCTCCCTGAGTTCATTTGCCACTGGATGCTGTGGTAACAGTGCCAGCCAGAAGGAAACCTGGAAAGATTAAGAGGGACAATACTTGTTTTAAAATTAAATTTAAAATTAATATTCTCAGCAGCCAGCTCAGAAGAAGGGATGCAGCACAAGCTCTGGGAGCTGCTCAGGGGGCAGCAGGGACAGGCATGGTTTGTGCTGGGGCTGATGTGGTGGAGGAGGGCTCAGGAAGACAGACCCAAGCCCTTTGCATTTCCATTCTTCAAACACCCTTTGCCAGTGACAATTCCAGATCCCCAGGAGCAGCTGGGGGACTGTATTTAATGTCTTTACCTGGAACAATGAAATTAAAATGCCTTTTCTGATTAGCCTTCAAATACTTGCTTTTGCATGCAAAGGCACTTTTCCATCCCAGCTGAGAATGTTTAAGGCCAAATACCTGCAAGATTTCTTTGCCCCAGGTTTTTCATCTCCACTGCTAGTGAAACAAATTGATTGATAGCAATTAGTCTTATTAATAGCACAAATGCTAGCCTTACACTGAATGGGTTCTGCAGGCTTTGACTGATTGAATTTGTGCCTTTCTAGGTTAATCAAATATTTCAAAGGAAGGTGATGGTGAATAGTAAATTCTTTGAGTCTATCAGTATTCTGAACAGCTGTTTCTAGCTATGTAAATTCACTTGAGCTGATGTGCATGGTATTACATGAGATATTTATTGCCCAAGTAGGTCTCTTTTTTTTTGGAAATGCAGTCTTCTTGCAATTAATAAAGCTCTTAGTAGGTGCTTTTGCAGGAAGCAATGTCCTTCACAGAGATACCAAAGTCAACTCACAAAGGAAATTTAAGGAGGATGGAGATATTGTTACAGCCTGATGCTTGTAATTGCACTAAGTAATTCTTTTTCTTTTTGTGTGTTTTTAATCTAGGTGTTTTTGAATTTCAACCCACTAACTATAAACAGATCTTTCTAAAGGTATTATATGTTTTTTTCTGATCTTGAAAATGCTATTTCACAATATCTTTAAATCACAGAAGTATGTAAAAGCATATTTCAAAATAAACATTTTATTCAATAACTTCTGAGATAAAAAAATTACATTTCCTAGATAAGAATGTGTGAAAGTGCTCCCTTGCTGACATCTCAGAAGTATGACATTTTAAGGATTATAAGGGTGGAATCTATGTAAAGTCACTTTTGATTAGAGGACCATTTGCTGTGGTGGTGCTGGTGATTTTGTAGAGGAAAAGCTGCACCTGTTTAGCTCAGCCCAGAGTTTAGAAGGCAGAATTCCACATGACTAATACATTGGGGTATTTTGAGGAAATATTCCATAATTCCAAGTAGCATTTCTGCTTTTGGTGGTCAGCTTTCTGAAACGAAGTGGTACCATGTAATGATGCTCAGATTCTCTTTTCCATTCCAGCTGCTTTGGCCAGGCCAGAGCTGTGACTTCAAAACCAGAATTGTCTGGGCTGGATGTGGGATTGGTGAGGATATTTGGATGCCTTGTTCCTATTCTGAGTTGAGCCCCAGCAGATGGGTCCCTCTTCTGGAGGGAAAAATTCCAGCCAGACAGGTGAGAGGAGAGCTGAGGGTTCTCTTCCCATTTATCAAGGATTGCACTGAAATGACATTTTTTTACTTTTAATAAGTAAAAGTTAAATAAGAAAATAATTATATTAATCTCATTCCACTTGCTTTGTTTTAACAAGCAATAAAAATTATAAATAATTAAAGAGCCAAGTAAGCCATGTGCTGGTGGTTATTAATGCAGGCCCAGGGCACATTGTAAGTCATGATCCTGAAGGCAAATTGACTTTAATCAAGGGGCTCACATTAATTACTTAGTCATTCTAAGCCATTTTCTTTGCTATGATAGTATCATTTTTTTGTTGTTGAATTCTGCTTTACATGAGCAAACTCTTATATTTTGGGGACAAAAAAACCTCCTAAAAAGTCTGCAGTACAGGTTTTCATTTAATTAAAAGTACTGAGGTAGAGGCTGTTACAATCCCCAGCCACAGCACATGGCTGTTCAGCCTCAGTGCACAGAATTTCAGGTTTTTGGAGCCCCCCAGTCCATTTGGACTCTTTCCATGTCCATTGATGGAGGAAGTGTGGTGGAGGATTTCTGCCTGAATTTGTATAAGCCAAGCAGAGAGGAGCCAGGTTGTTTTTAAATGTGTACCTGAAGGTTTCATATTAATCTCTTTTCTGTTTCTTCTCAGTCTTGGTCCTCCCTGAAGGCTGCAGAGCAGCTGGGATGGAGCCTTGGAGGGTCACTGGAAGTCTGGTGTCAAACACAAACCACATTTAAGCTCAGTGTTCAAAGTTTAAGTTGGCTTGTCCTTGCACTCAGCCCTGAACTCCCTCCAGGCTGAGAAATCCAGACTCTGTCAAACCAAAATGCTGCCTTAGGGAATGTGCTCCTTCAAGCCTTGCATGAGGACACATAACTTGATTTTTATATGTTTTGAAGTAGCAATAAAGCATCACCTGTGAGCAGCTGGGCTCTCACCAGTATCTGAGACTGGGCACAGGTGAGGTGGGTGTGTAACCAACTCCCCTGGAACATTATTCCTCCTTGCTGTGGCATGTGAGGCTTCCTGTTCATTTTGATAGCTTGGACAGATGTTTGAAAAATCAGATTGGCAGTGTATTGATTTCATATTTTTTCAATCATGGAATATTTTGTTTATAGTGTAGGCCACCTCTTTTTCTGAGATACCTTCATATACATATAGATATATATTTGTATGTATGTATGCATCTAAGTGATGCAGCACAGATATTAATCTTCCTTGTAATCTCCCAGGTCACTGCTCTCATTTAATATATTATTCTGATCCACTTGAAGGGCTTGACAGGGAACTGGACAGATTAGCTTTCAGTGTGGCAGCCTGATACAGCCTTAATTTATTTGAAAAGAGAAGAAAAGAAGCATATGAAACTACTTCAAAGTCATTAAAACTCAACTCCCAGTGCAGCAACCAGGCTAGAAATAGTGGCTCCAGATTTAAAAGGAGAAGCTGGGACATTTCCCACATTTCCTCTGGCCACTAAACTGTGCTGCATTGTGTCTTGAAGGCACCAGTGGTGCCACTGGTGTTTCTCTTCTCCATGCAGTGTTAGCAAGGGATGGTTTATATCCAAAAAGATGCTGCTGCTTTGCTTCGTGTTTTTTTTTTTTTCCTTGTAAAACGGTGCCATTGCTCACAAATCTCACAGCTAGATTTTTTTTAAATCAGTTTAGTTACATTTGAGAAACTGAAGGGAAGGGGAATGACTTTCAGGAAAGCATGTTTAAGTGGACTCAGTATTCATAACTGAGGTCTCAGTACCTGCAGAGAAACATCTGGCCACTTCATTAAGGTGCTTAACCAAGAATTTAGCTCTTTTGAACACCTAGCTCTAAATTCACATAACATGCCCCTCTTCATCATTTTGTTTCAACTCACAAGGAAATTTTGTGAGCCTTTCCTCTTCCTCCTTTCTCTCTCATAGCTTTCCTCAGCACTCAGAGGCAGTGGAGCTGTCCAGGTTTGATCGTACATAAGACTAAGTGGGGAGATGTTGGCACTAAGGGAATGTTACCTGTCTGAAACAGGTATTACTGCTGAAACCTATTACTGCTGTCAGGAGCTTGCAATAAGCAAGACCTGGAGTCCAGCTAAAGAATTTCTTAAGGAAAGGTTAAAAAGCAAAGCATTTAGAGCTGTAGCTAAAGCAAGAATAAGGTTTCTTCTGCCTGTGAAGTCACCCACGGAGCTGTGATGCAGTACAGGAAAGAACCTTTCCTTCCTCCCTGCAAACACTAGGATTGCTTCACTTCAGCTGTCACCAGAAAGAATTTGGGAAGAGCAGAAACTATGGAATACTCTTCAAGTAAAAATGGGAGTCTAGCTCAAAATTAGTAGGAGTCAGGATCTTACCAGCTGCATCTGAGGGCAGATCAAATATAGTGCAGAGGAGAAAAATAATTTATCTGTCATGAAGACAGACTGAAACTCAGTGAAGCAGCTCAGAGAGAACTAGAGCAGTGGATAATTGTCCTGGAGCAAAGATATAAATGTAGGAAAGATGAAAAAAGTTTCCATGGACTGTGATACCAATAAAGAATTAAAGTATTTAAGCAATATGTGATGACAGGCAGTGCATATCCAGAGAAATAGAGCATGCCTCAGGTAATGCTGTAAAGTGTCTTGACAGCAGGTTCACATTTAGATTCCTCCAAGTCTTATACCTTTATCTATCAATCTCGAGTGATTTTAATCACCCTAAAAAAGCACTGCCCAGAGTATCCTGCCAAGGAGCTTGAGACAAGTGGTTAGAGCAGAGAAGCTGCCACTCTGCCTTCTGTGTTCTGCTTCTGTTGTCAGCTAAAATGTACTTTACCTTTACACATAAAAAATTGATTTCCTGGGGTGCCTCTGTTAGACTGTTCCAACCAGCCAGGAGATAAGGCCAGTACAATTTTGTTTCAGACTCTGCATAAGAGCAGAAGGTCTGTCATGGTTTCCATAGGCTGAGAATGCATTTGAATGTTAGAGCTGCAGCACAGTTTCCGAGTGCAGAATCAAGGAGGAGAAAAGCAGATGTTATTTTGGGAGTATCAGGTTAAGTAAAATCAGATTCTTTATGAGAAAGTGTTTTGAAGATATATTTATCCAAGAGAAAGAATATGGAAGACCATCTAGAAATAAAGCAGAAATGTGTTTAGAATCTAAGTTTCTTCTGCAGAAAGGAGTTAACTCAGCCTGTGCCTGATCCAATGGCCCTGCCTGCTCTGACAGCAGCACAGACTAACCAGTGTCCATCTCTCTTTACAGTTCCTGAGGAATTCCTTAGGAATAGGAACTTGCCTGGGCTCTGAGCTTTCTTTGAAGGCCTATAACCCAAAACTTCTTCCCTCCCACATCTTGAAATCTTCCCCTGTGCTGCTGCTTCCAGACATCTCACAGGTAGCCACAATGCAAACTGAAAAGCTTCCTCTCAGTGCTGTGCTGGTTTAATTGCTAAATGAAGATAAGCACCTGACAAAACTGTTAGCACCATGACTCATAGCAGATGCACAGATGCTTATTCATTCAGAAGAGACAAGATTTGTAATTAGCTGTGGGTTTGACTGTGTGGGCTGCTCGAGCAAACGTCTGTCTCAGAATGGCTTTGCATAAAAATCAAACCCTGCTCTTAACTGCTGAAAATCTTTGATGCAGCCCAGTGAATTTACCCAGGCTTCTGATGGATATTTTGTCAGCTGGGGCTGAGTGCTTGACTCCTCTTCTGTGGCTGATTTGGGTAAATGTGGGTCCACATGGGCAAAGAGGGTTCTTTGGTATGTACAGCCAGTGGATCTTGACATGTGTAAAAGTAAGTTTTACATGTGGATGGTTGCAAATCATACACCACACCACAGTCAGGACCCTGCACTTTGAACTTGATCCTGGTGTTAAACAGTGGTGTTAAAACTCAAACCAGTATTTAGGCAGATAGTAAGCAAAGCATAAAGGGTGGGGTTTAGCTGAATATTAATTTGCAGTCTTTACATGCAAAGTGCAGTATTCTGGAAAAATCTTGCCTGATTTCCTGAGTTTGATCTTTTCCATGCAACAACATTCAAAAGACAGCAATGAATCACGTTTTTTATAACATTGCCTTTAGCAGAGAAAAAATTTAGATCTGCTTTAAAAGAAAAACAAAACTTGTAACACATGGCTCCCTTGGAGTTCCCTCCACTTTGCAGGAGTTGTCACAGCCTGGTGAACACTTAATAATAGACAAGTTGGTAAGTGAATTGGATAGATAGAGATCCTCTTATTGAAATCCAAAAAGACATTTAAAAGCCTCTATGCTTTAGACTGTAACAACAACATCAGTGGAGATACACAGGCACTGAAAAATGTATCTAAAATGGGGTATACTGGTCTACCTCACTTTTCTGAGTTTCCAAGGAATCTGCATCCTCACATGAATATTTTACAGCTGTTTTGACAGCCAGTACATAAACATACAGAATAAATACAGCTATCAGCTAAAGAGTATCTCTAGACATTGTCATTTTCATTTAAGCTTGCCGATGATATACAAAATAATCACAGAAATATATTTAGTGCAAGTAATGCTTGTTGCTATGGTATATTAGAAGATTAAAAGCATAAATTCCCTCATGTGGGGAAAAGACTGTAACATGCAAACACTTCAGACAAGTGGGAAAAGCTGTGTCTCTGTTTGCCAGTGAAAATGCTTCCCCAGGAAGATGTTTTCAGATTCCTGATTGCACACACAGAGGGAGCTCCAGGTGCTGTGTCATCCCTAGAACTCAGTCCTAGATGCTTCGTGCTCATTAACACCTTCTAAATGTTACTGCAAGGCTTCATTTTATGAATTGTTTATTGTTTTATCAAGAATGCTCAGAAATTCTTATTTGTATTGCTAACCTGTTACTAATAAACCAGTCCATACTACCGCAGAAGATTCTGACTCTTCCAATCAATATCTCAGGTACAAACAATTACTCCCTAAAAAATGTATGAATGTATTTAATGCTGAAGGGATTTTCTATAAAGTTGAGACTTTGAGAGCACAGTCACAGAAGCAAAGGGCAGAGCAGCAAACAGCTAGCATGTATATATGTAGTTTTCATCTTTTTGATTGTAAAGATGCAAAGTGTTTGAGAAGACTTCCATAACAAAGTAAAAAAAGGTGCATGGGATCCAAAGATCCCACATTTGTTGTGACCAGATAGAGTTGTTATAAAATTGGCACATAAGAGCATGAATTAGTGTATAACACCCAGGAGATCTGGGGATACTGTTCTGTCTCCAAAACATTATTAATATTACTTTATTATAAGTCCAGCTAAATTTTCCCAGGTACAACAAATGTCTGCTACAAAATAGGCCAAGTGTATTCATGCTATGCTCTAAATACTTGAGAAATTTCATATAAACTGTATGAAGTAGTCTGTTAATGCCCTACCAGCTTATTCTGTAACATTTACCCCAACAAGGCAAAGACATGGATTAAGTCTCCATATGAGCAAATGTATAGGAGAGGGGGAAATCTAGAGCTGCTTGCATGCCACCAAGAACATAAATCAGGCTTTCATGAAAAATTTAAGATGACAAATCACCCTGACTTTGAGCTGGCAATGGGCACACAGAGACATTTCTCTGCACTACAGGGGGTGCAGGCTGTTGCTTGTTCTGTGGCAGATTTTCCTCTGTGTGTCCTCTCCTGTGGTTTGTCTTATTCCTCCTTGAGGGAAGCTGCTCTTCTCATTTCCATGTGCTGAGGGGATTGGAATAGTCTGAAGAAGGGGTACAGAGCAGGTCACAGATTCCCATGATCTCTTCTGCACCTGGGACAACTCTTAAAAAGGAATGTGAGCTCAGGAAGCAATTGCTCTTAAAAATCATCTCCACCCTGAATGGAAAAGATTTTCATTTCTATCTTTTTAATGCATATTCCTGTGCTATTTATAGGAACTTGTTTTGCAATCCCAGTATTTTATTAGCTATAATTACTCCAAAATGAGCATCATTGCCTTTTACATGGGCGATATAATACACTTATACAACAGAATACTGAGCTATTCCTGCAGTGAAGCCATACCAGAGGTGAAGATGATGTATTTGGAAACTGGAGATCACAAAACTGGGATTTTGCTCCCATTGGTCCCATTTCCAGCACAATGGCCTGGATTTTCTGTATATTCACTAATATTCCTACCAGACACAACATGATGAATAAGAGATCCACTGGTGGTTTTTAAATTGCCATATAGTACCTATTATACATTTATAGAAAAAAAATGTGATCTTCCTATTTAGTTTTAGTAGAGGATCATGTGGTTGTGCCTTACTTTTATTTTTCAGTATATTTCATGTTTTATACTCTTATAAAGCACTTAAGCTCAGTGCTTATGATGAAAATACTGTATAAGAGTCATATTTTTTAATCATAGAGGTCTTTACGTGAGAAAAGACCTTTAATATCAAGTCAAACTATTTACCCAGCACTGCCAGATCCACCACTAAACCATGCCTTTCAACCCCACATCTTTAAAATAACTCCAGAGTTGGTGACTCCACAAAGCTTTTTAAAGCCAGAGAATATTTCTTGCCCATAAAATTAATATTATTTAAATTTCACACATGGCTTTGGAACTCTTAGCAGTACATTGAGAGGAGAGAAGAGTGTTTGTGTAGCCATGGCCCTGCCACACAACCTGCTCAGGGTCCCTCCTGCCCATGCTCCTCCCAGCCTGACCTTCCCAATATCTGCTCCTTGGAGCCACGAAGCAGAAAGGGGCTGCTGCAGCAACATTTCACCTTTAACTCCATATTTGCATTTTAACACCAGCAAATTGTCATTGATTTGCACTGATTAAATGAAAAGGGTTGAAGCCCAATAAAGGTTTGGGAGGAAAAATAAATTAAGTAGTTTTAGAAGAATGAAGGTCAAGTGAGAAGGGTTGGACAAGTAGGGTTTTTTGTTTGTTTGTTTTTTGTTGTTTTTAATATGTAGGACAGTCTTGAAGGTGTTCTGTGTGCATTGATCAGGGTGGCATCTGACCTGGGCAGTCACTGACAAGAGAGGGAAAAAGGTGTTTGATGCAAGGTAACACAGTGCTCAGTAATCCCACACCTGGCAGGCTCAGAACATTTTCCCTTTCCCTGGAACACCTGGCTGTGGCCAGGAAGAGCCAAGAGCACTCCCCAACCCTTTGCTCTGATTTGCTCCAACAGTTTCTGGAGCTGCAGGTGAGAGTTTTGCACTTATTTTGCACATATTCATCAGACAGTTGATGTACATGTAAAATCATCTTCTGAAATGTGATTTTTAGGTCTTAAGCATTTTACTGTAATTACTGTACAGGCTTCTGACAGAAGGATTAAAAAAAAATAATAGAACTACTGGATGCGTTTGGGGGCACTAACATAATAGTATGAGGTTGATATTAAATGCACAAACATATTAGTAAACTGAAAGCTTTAATTCTTCAGTTGGATAGCACAATCTGTTATCCTAAATTAAATTTCCAAAGGAGTATTTTTTTCAGATATTACATACTTCATAGCTGACAGGGACACTATCTAATTAGCTATTTATATGCAAGGCATACCAGGGGATAATTAGAAACATGGATTATGCAAAGGCAATCAGACTGGCAGAGGGCAAAGGAAGCTAACATATTAAATCAAATTTGTATATATGCTTATATAGTTTATCATGTGTCATTTGGGCTGTATTACCTTAATGCTTCATTTAATATGTTGTTACACATATTACTGTAATCCACTAATTTGTAAATTAAACATGGGCTTTCCTAAAACCACTACCTATTGGCCCAATGAGTCAGATGAGCCGGCAGAAAATGGCTTAATTAAGGTACATGTGTATCCTGCCCCTTGGGAGATGCCCTGCCCTCGATTTGCATTTGTCACTGGGCACACAGAGCCTTTGTGGGCTCCTGCCTGTCTTCTCTCCTACTCAATGTTTGCATTGCCAAAGTGATGGTGAAATGAGGGAGTGGTTGTCCCCAGGCCAGGCAGAGAGAGGGAGAATGGGAAAATGTTCTTTTCTTGAGTCAGGAAGAGGAGAAAAACAACATTTGAGTTCAAGCAGGTGAGGAAGGGTGTAAGTTTGCTGTATAAAGAGTTCACAGATATTTCCTATGACTGATGGGAAGTCCTGAACCAGCAGGATCCCTCTGTGATGCTTTGGTATTTGGCCAGTGAAACAGGGAGTTTAAAGGGCTTGTTCAGCCAGGCAGTGACCAAACAAAGGACAGCTGGAAAGTCCTTCACATCTGCAAATAAATAAGTTTTTCCCACTTTGTGGACACCTCAGTCAAACAAATGGTTTTTTTAAAGAGTTTTTCAGGATGTGTTAGGCCTACACAAATATCTACTGCTGTGTCACAGTGTTGAATCCAGGCACCAGACTGAGCTCACTGAGCTCATGTGACAGCAGCCAAAGTCCATTGATGGGCTCCCCTTTTATAGGGGCTCCCAAATTCCCACTCCAGCACCTGATTGGTTGGGCCTTAGCCCCGCCCAGCTCACTGACCAATCAGATGTCTGCATTTATGATTGATGGGCATGGCTGGGGTCCCTGTTTGAGTTCCACTCTAACCTGTAATTATAATAATAATTATAATTATCTTACCTGGGACTGGTTTATTTCTATTTTCTAATGACCCAGGCTGGTCCAGGTGAGGTCTGGTAGGGCTGATTTCTCTGTGAGCTCACACACAGCTCTAGCTGTCAAACTGGTGCAAATCAATTTTTCTAAAATTGATCAATCACTTTTTCTAAATCTTTGAAAATTTGACAAATTTAACTGTTTCTGTTGGCAAGAACCAGAAACATTCTGAAATCTAGATGATGCTCCTACTGCTGGGTTAAAAGACTGTGTCTAATCTGCTTTTACTACATTTATTAAATATTCAGAAGTTGTCTCTCCAGTTTATGGTGAAAAGAGGGTCAATTCTTTTAAGGTCTAATCATAGGAAAATCATGTAACAAGAGCAAAGGATGCAAGAGATATAAGTAACTAATAATAAAGATTAGTGATTTTTTATCTGGGAGGAAAGAAGTATCTGTATTGTTCTTTGTCTTGAATGACAATTAAAGTAAACAATGAAAGAAAATGCATTTTAGGTTGATTCAGTCCATTTCTTCAGAGGAATTCCTGCTGTTTTCTTTCATTGTCTTCTGATAATTTGGGGCTAAGCACTTAGGGATCATTAATACTGGTCTTGGGTAGCTGCCAGCAGATTTTTTTTCTCAGAAAGATCTGATGTGATCATGGAGGAGGGTAGATATGGCTGACATTGAAATTGCATTTTAAAAACTCCTCAAATAAAATATTTTCCTCCTTACATCTGAATGGTTTTAATCTATAGTGACTTCCATATTCAAATGTGAATTTGGAACTTGAAATTCCTCTGATGGTGCTCATCCTCCAGCAGATTTCTCATGGGAATTGGTGGCGTGCTGCTTCTGACACAGTGAGCTTCCAAATCATCACAAACTCTCCTTTTATTCATGTTCTATTCCCAACTTAAATAATATTACTGGCATATGAATGTTGGCATAGCTGAATACAGAATTTACCTCCTGGACTTTTGTATGCTTTTAATATTTATGCGTTGGTCTTTTCTAGAAGAATATTTGTCATCTTAACTGGATTTCTGGAGGGGAATCAATGGATCATTAGTTTTAATTATAATATATCAATGTCATGCTGGTACAATTTCTATCTAATTAAATTAATGTCAGTGATATACAGTACTGCCATCATTAAATTCTTCATGATAACTATAAATACCGAAAGCTGTTTTCTTTACGTTATTCCCAGATTGATTTATCCAGTACAGTCCAATCAAACAGGCACCATTTTAAAAGTGATTTCATGTGAATGCTGGATGAGTGCAGCTGTGCTGGCCCATCCAGCTCTGAGATGGGAACACCTGAAATGGCAAGTGACATATAGATGATGTATTGTGGATAAAGGATTGGACTGGGAATCAGGAAATTGAGTTTTGTTCCTGATGCTGCTACTGCATTGTAGATTATCTTTTTCAAAATCAATTGCATCTCAGCATCTTTATTTGTCAAGTTGCTTTCTTCATGAAATGGCTTGATATAAGCAAGAAAGCTGCTTTATAATATATATTTGTTGTTAATAATAGTGTGTTTCCTGTCAAGCTTGTTTGACTGGATCAGGCCTAGGGACATCAGTAACTTCCAAGGAAAAGCTGTAGACATGGAGCTGCCTGAATGTCTGCAGTGATTGGCCTCAGCTTAGAAATCCTGGAATCAAACTATCCCAACCAATTTCCCTTCAGCACATGATAGCACCAGCAAATGTCAAAAGAAATAGGTTAAGTTTGTAGCCACTGACAGACAAAGCAAAACTGATTAAGGGTACAGTAAGTCATTTCTATTACTACCTCAGACATGGGCTACATTTATTTGATATAATAATAATAATAATAAGTTAATAGTTTGCATGGAAGGAAAGTAACCAGTATCTTACTATTTTAAAAAAGCATTACTGAATCTGTTCAGCACCCACCTGCAGCACCACTTGCACAGACACCAGAGTCAAGCCATTGTGCAACAACAAAATTCAGTTTTCTTTTTGCAGGTAAAGAAACATGCTCTGTAAGAGTAGTTTTATGTCCTCCACTAATGAAGTCTTCACTGGGAAAGCTCAGAATATCTAAATCACTTTGGCAGCTACAAATATGGAACAAGATATAATTGTAGTCATGTCTACTTCCTGAGTCTTCTTGGGAGAAGTTTGCAGCTTTCCTTTGCTGAGGAATGCTCTCAATAGCTTTTTTTTTTCTTTGCAGTACATGAAGTTATTAGAAGCACCTCCAGTTTCGCCTTTCCAAGTTTCACAAAAGATTCAGGCACAGTGACTGTGAAAAATGTTGATGTACAAAGAGTCTGTGGCTGCACTTGCTCCTTGTCCCAGTGTATGAGAAATCCCATCCCTGCTCCTGGTCTGGGACTAATTCCAAGTCTGCTGAAACTGGAAATGTGTCTTGTGCTGAATTTCGTGCTGCTTGGGCCCAGCATTTGTCTGGCACTGCTGCTAATACAGACCAAATCAGGAACAACAGGTAAGAACCACGGCTCATTCCTGTTATATGCTTTATTCCTTCACTTCTATCTACAAAATATCCTCTATTCCATCACATTCACCATGTGTAGATGTACTTTGTTATGGTCAATAATCTAGTATTTCAGACACCTGACTATTGAGAGCAAGGAGAGTTGGCATTTCTTGTTGGCAAATGGAATTTCCTGCTGTTTTCTTCCTCTTCTGCTTAGTGAAATATTACAGCTTCACAGATGGTAAATTAAACATGAAATATAATTTGTATTATATCTATTTCTGTCCTAAGAGCAAACCTTTGTGAGCTGGCTGTATGGAGACCTATAGAGGATGATAAATCACATTTTAGTGCATCACCACTAATGGTTCAGCATAACTTCTTTATGAAAGTTTAGGATTTTTAGAAATGCTTTAAAAAGAAACATCTTTTCATACAGCTAGTCAAGTTAAGCCCAGGGGCATCTTTAATTAGCTCCTACTCTTTTTTTTTTCTTTTATGTATTTTTTCATGTGGTCATGTAAACATGCATCTACTTTAGGTGACTGGAGTGTAAAGTGCTTGGTTGCTAAGGTCTTTGATCACATTACCATGGGAAAAACCCACAACTCCTTAAAAACAGAGCACAAGCAAGGTGCAACAGGAGAGTGGTAACTTGTATAAGACAATCCCAGAATTCTCTACCTGAATGTGACTGTATAGGAAGAATAAAGCCTAACCAGAGTGGATTTTTGACATCACAAAGTGCATTTCAACTTTTTGCTGCCGTGGCTTCCATAGAGCTTTTAGTGATGCAGCTTCAGGCACTGCCTCACATCCTTGTGCACACATGCAAAGGAACACCTTAAAATGCCCAAAAAAATGGTCATTAAGTTGTTGAGGGAGTAAAAACCACAACACCTAAACCAGAAACCTTGGTGTCACACCTAAACCAGAAACCTTGGTGTCATAGCAACACCTGTAAAACATAAAGAATATTCACAAGGAAAGAGCTGTCCTTGAGGAAGATAAAATTGACACACAGTTGGACTTGATGGTCCTAAAGTTCTTTTTTGGTCTAAGTGATTCTGTGATTCTGTGTCATAGTGGTTGAAAACCACCCACAAACACATTTGCTGTAACAGCAAAAGAAGTGCTTAAAATGATGTCTGCCCATGCAGAAAAATGTCAGTGGGTGTTTGAATCAAGAACATTTAGAATTGCCACAAACTGCACAGCCAGCCACAGCCATTGTGTCTGGGTGGATCACAGCAGACTTGAGCCACAGAGGACTCAGTAATGTGCAGAAATCCTGAGCTATGTAATCGGTGGCAAAAATTATTTTTCTTTAGCCAGTGTTTATTTTGTCATTATTTTCTCAGCCTCCTTAAGTGCATGTCAGCATTGACCATTAGAGAGATAGAAGAGCCTGAGCAGATCAGTATCAGGCTGCAATGCTGTCTTCAGTCTTTCAAAAGAGAGAGATTAAACCTCTCTGCTGGCTCATTCATGTGGTAAATATGATGAAGAAGGAAAGCAGAAAGTTTTATATAAAATTGATAGCATTTCCAGAACAGAAAACCATTGGATCAGTGCAGTGTCTGTGTAGCCCATATCTGTCACAGGAAGGGTTTATACCACAGGCTTCACATACAAACACAAACAAAAGGCAATTACAGTCTAAGGAACTCTAGGGGGAACGTTTTTCACATCTTCAAAGACAGGAAAAGATCTATAAACTTTCCCTGAAGCACAGGACTTTATCTGCCCCCTAAAGCATTTAAGGGCTGAAGTTTTTGGTTTGAATTTATTATCACACCACCAGATATTACTGATACTCTTGCAAATGTCTAATCTCTGTAACTCCCCAAACATTTTTGGACTCATAGATGCACTGAGTCAAGAAATTCTCTGGTGTGACTGTTCATTTTTGCCATCAGTTTAGGGAGTGACACCTGGTGCTGCTGGAACTCATCAGCTTTGTTCCTGCTCTGCAAAATAAGATCAGTAGCTCAGCCACTGCAATAGTGTTCGTTCCTCAGAGTATCCACATCCTCCATGCATTACTCACATGGATTCCTAGGCTGTGGATCCACCCAGAGGCAGAGGGGAGCAGAGTGTCACTCCTGAATTCACTCCTGGGTCAGTGGCAGTACCAGGGATGCTGCTGGCTCACACAGGACAATAACCTGCCCGTGAGACCCAGGTCCCTGCCAAGTGATGAACATGACAAAAAACACACCTTGTCCAGTAGTGTGCAGTGAGAAAGGACTGCTCTTTCATACTGTGTATGAAATTAACAGGAGGAGGAAAAGCAATGAATAGGATACTGATAGATTGCCAATAATCAGTGTGTATCATACCAAACAAATGTAACTAGGGGGAGTCAAGGGAGTATCTTTTTTCTTTCTAGCTGCCTAGAAAGATTGTGATATTAAATTGCAGATTGATATTTCCTGGTAACATATTTACATAAAAGGAAGTTAAAACAGAAACTTTTGCCAGGAAAATTCTCAGTGCCCAAGGCTGTGTTCACATTAATTTTATCTCTTTCTTTTTTGACTGAATGGGTTATTCCAGCCTTGCACACAGCCATTGGTTGATCACTCTCCTCCCTTTTGCAGTGATGGAACATAAGAAACTGTGTAAAATGGAGGAAGTTTTTGGAGTGCCAAACAGGAATGAAAGAGAAATCTAGTCCATGATTTGAAGACTGCTGCAGGTGTTTAACCATCTGTATCTCCCCAAGAAGTGAAGGTTGCTAAGTGACCAGTACTACTTCTCCAGTACAAATCAACCAAACTGTTTATTCCTGCCTCTTTCTGTTGCTCAGACCAGTTGGGTCCCAGATATGCTCTGAGAGTCAGGATGCACTCGAGTGCAGCCAAAACTGTGCTTGGCACTCTAGCCAATAGTTCCCCCATAGATTTTCTTGGAGCTTGCTGTGAAATTCATGGCAAGCATAGCTGGCACTCATTATGCTAAACAGTCCTTCCACAAACACCTGAAGGCAGCAAATAGCTCAGTATGGGATGTCAGTGAGGGGCTGTGTTCTGTTTCCCTCTGGGAAGTGCTGTTGCCAACCAACAAAGGCTGTTTTGTAAAGGAATATTGATAGAGAATGGTCTGCCCTATTCACCATCAACTCCATCCATATTATAAATGCTAAGGAATAGAGCTGCAATAAGAGCTTTATATCTGTATTCCCAGTGTCACAGTGTGCATTACAGGAGTGCTTTGCATTGGCAGTCGAGTGCAGTACACAAATGAAGAAGAAATGAGCATCTGACTGCTCCAAGCTGTGCCATGGACAAACAACCTTATGCTCTGCATGGGGAGGATGAATGGAACAACACCTACATTGCCAAAGTGAGTTCAGAAGCTGTGTAAAAGAGTGGAGTATTAATGCCCCTACTTGGTAACATGCAAACATGGGTTTGTTTTAGAAAAATAGTAATAATCATGTGCCTATATTTTGATGAGGTGATAAGATGTACCTTTCCCATCAAGTGACTGTAAAAGCTGATGTAATAAAGTTCAGGGTTTCTTCTCTTTCTGCATAGTTTTGAGTAAGGATTTCTTTTTCTCAGTTTGCAGTGCATTGGGAGATTGTCTTTAAACTGCAAGCGTAGGAATTTACAATGCAAACCAGGTCCTCAGTTATTCAGAGAGGGTATAGGTGTGCTGCATGGGAAAGATCTTGCGTAGCAGTGGGTTTTGGGAAAGAATTAGGGCTGGTGTGGGCTGGGAGTTCTGGAGAAGATGGAGTTGAAGGCAGCCCCAAGAACAAGTTACATCCTCATGCAAGGAATTCTGATTTCCATTCTTTTAGTTGGAATAAGACAATATGTATTCCTAGCCTGTGTGCAGCCTGTCATGAGGCTATTTGGTGATTGCACTTGTCAGTTATTCTAACCTATAATTTATTAACCTACCAGGTCCATTTCCAGCCTGGTTTGTGAGGCACACCTGGGGTTATGCTCAAGTGCTTTAAATTAACAGCTTCTCATAAGAAACTCCTGAATTTTCTTGAAGTTCTGGCCTCTGTTCTTGATTTTGGCCAATTGCTTCCATGCATGTTCTTTTCCCTTAATATTTTTTTTTAGTGTCTATCTCTTTGTGTTGTTATTATTTAGCAAACAATTTAGCATTCCCATGAAGTACCTATAAAGAGTCTGGCTTATGTGGGAGTATCTTCTAATAAAATATACTGGACAAGGAGGACTCTGACAAGTGTGCAAAATAAGATTAGTAGATTTACAATCTCTAATTATGAAAAACAGTCGAATGTAAGTTATAGGAGCAACTGCATCTCAGGCCCCAAATGGTGACTTGAGCTTTGTGTAGAGATTTTCTAAGCATTTTGAAGACTGAACCCCCCACAGTGGCTGTCTGTAACCTTCCCCACAGCAGAGAGGAGTTCACCCCCTCTCCAGCATTAAAATAACATTTTCCCCTCGGGCTCATCCCCCATAGAAAGTACCAGAGTGGGCAGCACGTGGTTGAGAGTGCAAAATGCTGAACCCTGTGAGCAAAGCACGAGGCAGCCTCTTCACCCTTCAATTAATCCAACATCTCCTCCAAATGCACACGATAAATCCAATTAGTGATATGTATAAAATTGATTTGCATACCTAAAGGAAGAAAAACTCCCTCTGAGAAATGCTAGAATTACTGGCTTTGGAAAAATAAAGGATTATTCTCTAAAGCAAATCTCATATTTTCTGCTGCAATTAGCTGGGGTGTTTTAAATTGTTTATCCTAAGCCTTTAAATGTCTTTTAAAGTATCAAGTGGCTGACTCGGTATTTGGCATCAAAATACAGCTTGCTTCAAATCAAAAGAGTTTTAAGATTCTGTTTAGTTCCACCAAGTTGTTGTGATGAAGCAAATATTTAGGCTGATACTATGTCAAGATAAGCTGATAAAAAGCAAACCAATACACTTATTTTGATATTCCTGTTTTATAAAGAATAAAAGGACAGAAAGTCTATCATTTTGTATGTCTGTGAAGTATCAAACACCTTTTCATGATTCATAAACAATCAATAGTAAGAGTACTTGTTAAAGTTTCATTTGCAAGCAGAAATCCTTGGTATTCACATAATGTCTTGCATGATTAAGTGCTTCAGAGATTTTAATTAGAGTTGATTTGAATCAGTAAAACAATATTGAGAGAGATCTGTTTAACTCTCCACGGTGAATAATAATAATATTAAAATTGTACATACCAGTATTTCAAATTGCATTTGTAGGAATTATATCCTGATCCATGGCTATTAATAGTCTTTACTGGATTGAACAGTGCTCTGTTTAATGACAATTCTATGTCATTAAAACCTGCCACTGAAAATAAGTGTGTTTAGAACTGTAGCTGTTTGTTTTATGCTCAAAGAGCTATGGAATGTTTAACATATGTTGGAACAAGTAATTTGTAATCCAACAGGCATTCAGTGTTTTAAAGGAAATGTGTGGCAGAAATATGTCTAATCTAATTACAAGGAACTCAGAATTCAGCAGAACTGCAGATTCAAGCAGTAGTTCTGGAAAGAAGTGCAGAAAACTGCTTGAGATTTATTTTTCCTCCTCAACTTTTGGGTGAAGCTGAAGTCTGTGTGTTTGACAGCCTTGGAAAGCAGGGTCCTGCTCTCTGGCAAGCACTCTGGGGAGCTATTGTCATATAAATATGCTATCTAGAGGTATGACTTGATTTATTACTTGATTCAAATTATTTCAATATTAAATTCTTTCCTGAATTTAGGGCTCCTTATAAACCTTTATTCAAACCACAGAACTTAAATGCTGCACAGCAAGTGTGCCTCAAAATTCCCAGTGGCCAAGTTCTTCTGAAGCATAATGGACTTTCAATAAGGTGCTGTGATTTCAGAGGGAAAATGATCATTAAGCCCATAGAATGGTAGACAAAAACTGTTTAATTTAGAAATTAGCACATCTGTGTGTATTTCTGTACATGTATGTATATAATATTCCTTCAAATATTGATGAAAACACAGTGTACTAAATGTTCATGTTCTACTCTGCAAAATAATGAACATTGTTCTAACACAATTTCATATACAGCCATTGCTTTCCTTACATATCTGTCACATTTAGTATGTACTTTCTAGTTTGAATGGAATGCTTGGGATCTGGAAATTCAGGTAAATAATTTCTATTGTTTCTCACCAATATGTCTGTGCATTGTTGCAAGAAATGTAGACAGTTTTCTGGCAGGGAAGATAATTTTCTAGCTTTGCTAGAAAAAACTGTTGCTAGGTTATTTGACTGTTTACTCAGGGATATTGCTGGAAGTTAATTTTATCAGATCATATTTGTGAGGAAGACTGAAGAAGACTGAGTATTTCTCTTCAAAAAATGCAGAGAAAAAGCACAAGTCCCAAGCCCACCTGCAGCACATCCATATTTATTTGTCATGGTGATGCTGAAGCCAGGAAGCAGCCAGTGCCTGAGCCATCCATCAGCTGGACACATCACCTACTTATCATGATTAGGAAAATGGGGATTGATGGCTGTTGGGCTCAGTTCTGAGTTATCAACTCTTCCACTGCTCATATCTTTGTGAAAGAGAAGCACCAGCTCCTCAAGGCTGTTACACAGGTGACCATGACCATGGCCTGACTTTTGAAATTACAGGGAAGGTAATAAGATATTGCTGACACTGCTTGCATATTTAGGAGGCATAACCTGTCCTGTGCAAAGGGAGGGAGAAAGCAAATTAGCTGAAATTAGGTTGCTGTTATTCTGAGTGCCTTATCATGTCTAGTCCTCCATGAACAGTGTCATGAACAGTGTTTATTTTTATACAGCAAGCTTACCAGGAAAAAATAGAAATTAAATATGACTTTTGTCCTTCTGCAAGCAGAGGCAGTGTCCAGAGCAGTTTGTGCAGCAAAACCATTTTTCAAAGACACTTGTGAAGCAGAGTTCTGTATCATGTGCTGTCTGTTCTTTTCTCTAAGTTTTTCTTAATTTATCGAGGGAAAGTACAGGTATTTCTAATACCATAATAACTTTACTATACATGACTACCTAAAATACATATTGTGGTGAGAATAAAGCTTAGTGGCTGGGGACTATCAAAGACCATAGGAACAGTAAACAAGCTCATCCAATATATTGTCAACAGGAGACAAATATTTATGGTGAAATAGCTTTCAGGGTAGAAACTATTGGATCCTCTTTTTTATCTGTTCTCTGGCAGAGGAATGATTTAAAATGAACCTCAACTCACATTTCAAATAATAGATGACAGGAGCTCATCCATTTCAATATAATTCATTGTACTGCATATGTATGGGGGAGATTTCAAAAGAAAACCAGGAGTGTTATTTCCAAGTGAGCCCCTAGATTTTTAGATGTAGTATTTCCTCCTCGCTTTCCTTCTATTAAGGTCATTAGTTTCCCTGAAAACTGCATTTTTGTGTTGAATATTTATCTTTGTACCCTCTTTGTGTGGTGCCAGCTGAAGTGTGAGGGGTGCAGGGGATGGTTTGGTATTCTGAATGGGAGTTTTCTGTATTCTCAATGTTTGACAGATTAATTTTTTTGTTTGTTTTTTCTTTTGTTGCTCTTCTCAAGCATTAGTTTCCTGCCTTATTCGCTTAGTGTACAATTCACTTTCCTGAAGGATTATCAGACCTCTGACTTCTGTCCTTCCACATGTCTGGATCACAGAACTTCAATTCTCTTCAATATCACAAACCTGAAAAATTCAACTAATATCAATAATGTATTATAGATTTCAGGGCTGGGGGTGTGTGTGGTGGGGAATGTTCTTATTGATCTATTTAATTTGAGTCCTCAATAAAGATGTTCCCTATTGAAAACACTCCTTTGTTTGAGAATCCTAGGTCAGAGACTGAGCACAGCTGATTGTTCCCAGGAAAGCCAAGCTGAGGGTGCTGGGTGCTGTCCCAGCCTGATACCCTGCTTGGGATTAGAGGCTGGAGGCTGAAACTTTCCTTGGAGACACATGGCCAGACTGAAAAAACAGCCATGGCAGAGGGTGGGTGCCTCCCTTGAAGTGAATCAGGGGCTGTTTTGGGGGGGGTTGTCCTGATTTTGATGGATGAGGAACCCATCCATTCCTCCAGAGATGCTTCACCACAATTTGGACATGGGCTATCAGGTCCCTAATGCATATGCTGCATGTAAACCAAGGCAGATGCTAGCATCAAATGTGTCAGAATTACTCAGGGAGCAAAATCAATCTTTTGTGGTTGCAGGCAGTTTTCCTACATGAACAGAATATTTTACTTCTGGAGACAACAATGTATGACATGAATGACAGATATGCTTTCTCTTTGAAGGAAACAAAGTGCATAGTCAGTGTTTTACTTTCCAGTGAGCTGCAAACTTATGGTGATCTTCAGCTGATGAAAGCAAAAAGGAATTATTTTTAAATTATGAGGGTCAGGGCATTTTGGCACAATAGAATTGAATGCTATTGCCATCACAAATTGCTTCACATTAGTGTTGGCTGGAAAGGCTTTCAGCAAGATATTCACAAAAGCAAAGGACATCACAGTAAACAGCAACTTGGGACCTGGCAGCGAGTGAATCTTGGGGCAGGAGGGGGATATTTGTGCCAAACCAGCTAAAGTGACAAGATTCTCTTTGTATCCATTTGTTTATCACCTGTTCTTCTTCTTAATTTCCCTTTCATTCCTTTAATTTCCCTGATCTTGGGAAAAGTCAAATTTAATAATGCCAACCTGTAGACAAAAAGTTAAGCATATTCATGAAAGCTCATGAATTATTGGCAAAATCAAGTTGACTCAACTTTGATCATGGCAAAAGGCAATTAAATGTACTTGTCTTGTAAAAAAATATATCAGATGAAAATTCTGTCCTGATCACATGTAATGTGAAATAGATTTTCATGAAAAATGAGACATTGAAGGATATTAACTGAGGATTCCCCATTTCCTGTCTATAGAATTTTATCCCTGATCATAAAAGTAATGTACTTTACATGTCTAGAAATTCAAGAGGTTTTTAAAGGGCTCTCTGGGGTTAATATTTAAATTCAGAAATCCCAGGAAGTTTGCAATGTATTCGATTTGTCTTATTCTATTGAAAGAGTCTTCTGCCTCTTTTTTGTCATTCTGAGGGAATTGACTCACTGTAGGGAACATTTTTATGACTGTCACAAAGTCTTCAAAATGTAATAACAAGCATGGATAAAAATTCTTGACACAACAGTGTCCTGTCAGAAACTACAGATTAATCAAAATGTGTTTCTCGGGGATATAGGGACTTCTTAAAAATAATAGGTGGAAAAATGTGTAAGTTGGTGTAAGATTTTACTTTGCCATTGTATTTCATCTCATTTCACTTGGGCTCTTATACACTGTCCCTTGTTATTATCCTTTCAACGAGATGTTCCATGCTCCTGGGAATTTTTCACTGAGACTTTCTGCTCACCTGAAAATGGGGAAACTCAGTGTTCCATTCAAATCTGACACACAGCAAAGTTTCTTTCTATTTCCACTGGGATGGAAATTCTAATTCCCAGTTGTGGTCTGTATTTCTAAGTCTGCTCTCCATTTTTGTGTGCTCAAACCTTATCCTGCTTCCAGAAACCCACCAACCAATGTAAGTCTGCTAAGATGCTGCAAAGATTTTCTGCAGAAATGAGAAATTTTTGCCTCACATAGAGGCAAAGATCCATAAGGCACATAAAGATCCTATTTCTTGAGTTAAGTCCTCTATTTCAGCAGTTGTTATATTGGACTCCTTAAATCAAAGTTGAGCTTAGAGGAAATGAGAGATTTTTTCCTCATGCTGTCATAGGAAGAATCTCTTATCCCCCTGTTCACTGAACAGAATTCCTGGGTGTGAACTCAGGCAGGGCTGCAGAGCAGGAGCAGTTCAGGGAGCAGGGATTTGGCAGCTCTGGAGCGTGGGCTCCCAAAATTGCCACCTGAGATTTGGGGATGCTGGGAGCCTCATCAGTCTGGGTGTTATGGGACTCACACAGGATAAATTGTATTGTTCCTTCTGAAATAACAACAAAATCCCTTTGTAGCTTCTGCTCCAAGAGCTCTCCTTCAGGAGAATGTTCTGTTTAATCAGGTAAACCCACGCTCCTGCTCTGTTTGCATTGCCAGGATAGAAGAAAGCAGAACAAAATGCATAGCAATTAGTAACTTCTCTGTGAAAATGTGTACAGAAACCTTTTCAATTTTAGTACTGTAGCTTGCAACCAAATCTGGGAGGCGTGGAAGGGCTTTACATAAGGCATGATCCCAACAGTTCATACAATTAGCAAAAATTAACATATATTACCATTATGCTGAATTTTTCCTTGCTGCTTTTAACAGCCTGTATTCTGAAGGAAACGGAATTCTCTAATTGAGCATATAAATGTGGCATTATTTCATATTCATGTTATCTTGATGTTTAACAGAAAGGTAACTTTAATTATGCAAGCTGGCATTGGTTAGCCTTTCAAGAGCCTTCCTTGAGTGCCAAGCCTCATTGTTTTTCCTGCTGCTGTTTTCCTTGAAGGAAAAACTCAAGGACTCCATGCTGAAGGACACATTTTCTGCACTGATAATGCTGCATTTCTTCCATACAACACAAGTTACATTCCCACAGAATTGCTTTTATTTTAGATGAAGAGCATCACAAAATGACTGAGAGCAAAACTGCCTTTTTTTTCTTTTTTTTTTCCCCAAAAGAACATGGGCTGAGGCAGGTGCAAATCGTTGGGCATTTGAGAGCAGTGTCTCGGTGTGAGGAGGATGGGGCCAGGCTCTCTTCAGGGATGCCCAGCACCAACAAAAGGGGCAAAATGGAGTGAAAACAAATCAGCTCCAGTTATTTTTCAGAAAGAGATCTTAAACACTTCCTGAGTTGTTGTTACAGAAAATAACAACTTTCCTGAGAAATAGCTACTCAGACAGCCCAGTGATAGATTTTCTTCTTTACTGTCCTTGCTGCTCATCCTTGTTGAGTGTTTGATGCTATAAAAATCACAGTAGATGTTCTGACTGGAGATTTCTCTGCCAAGGCCGAGTATTGTGCTGGGTATCTTTGTTCCTCACCATTTATGCTTTTGAGAGCATCCAGCTGACAGGAGCTGCTTCCCCTCCATGGCACAGAGCTCTGTCAGGGTTGATGTGGTTTCTGTTTTTGAATTCCAAGCTTCCAAAGACAGAAGGGCTTTTCCTATGGCAAGGATCTCAAACTCTCTGACACCTAGAGATACAAAACCTGAGGAGCTCTGCATCTGGGTTATCTACAGGGGACTGCAGAGTTTGTACCCCTGGAAATTGTCTTTACAGAGGTTTTCTATTTCTGGTAGCACCAAGAATGGAAAACTGAAAACCCAGGGAAAAGCATCTGTGAGAACTATGCAATATTATGGGCTAGTAGGGAAAAGCAGAAGAATCCCTTTCCAGAGAAGAGGAGCAGAAGGGACAAAGAAGAAAGCTGTAAATATCAGGGACATGTTAAATATCCAGCCTGGACAACAACAACCCCATTGTTTGTGCCCCCGTCCATCCTGGAGCAGGAGGGATGAATCCAGAGGCCAGGAAATGCTGAGCTCTCCTCTTCAGCAGGTTTTTAGCAGTCCATGGAACACTGACAGACCTGTGAGACCTTGTTTAATGCCTGTTGAGCCTTGTTTCAACACGTGGGGCTGCAGTCAGTTTTTGACTCATCTGGCACATGAAACCAAGTGAAACAAGAACATGAGCTGGGAATGAGAATGTAAATGTGATTTCATGGCACTGTGATCAAGAAGACACAGTATTTATTCATATAGGCTTGAGAGAAGAGGATGTCAGAGGAATGAAAACAAAAACAACCTCAGATCTGTTTGCATAGTTATTTTTCACCTCCATCAAACACTGGATTTCATATTTCATATGCCAAACCATGCCTTGTGATTACTGCAGATAGGCCATGTGCATGGAAAATCTATTCTGTTTTCTTGGGTTTTATTCACCCTTGTAAAAATAGAAAACCTCTGGTTTTATTTTTCCCATAGAGATTATTACTAGACTAAAATATTTTATGTTTGAAATTATGCTCTCGCCATTCATTATAGTGCTAAATATGTCACTTTTTTCAAATATATATTTTAAACATTCAGGAAGTAATGAGAAGTCTATTTGGACTATTATGGGATTCTTTAAAAATATTTTTTAACAAAAGCTCATATTTACAATATTGCTTTACTTGATGTCCATACTTGATTTCTGTTTAAATTTTGGACATTTTTAATGGCTTCTGAAACTCTTGACAGTCTAAACTCAATATCTTGGGTCGATAGTTAGGAGATATTTATATATTCTTGGTTGATGAATATTTGCATAGTGAGGGTGATGTTAAATAGACCTCCTTATAATAAGGTGAGAGGGAAGAGCAGCAGAGGAGGTGAGAGCTGGTGTTGGTTTGAGCTCGATTGTGCAGCAGGTTTCAGCACACAAAGGTTCTGTGCTTTGTTCAGGAACCTTCTCTGCCAGTAAATGGATTAACTGCATCAGGGCTGGGTGACATTTGCTTTGGCCACGTACTTTGTAAAGTGAATATTGGAGGATTCAAATCCCAGGGCTTATTGGGCAGCTGCTTTTCAGTCTCGCTGAATTCAAATAAAAAATGGTTCTTTTCCAGCCCTGTGCAATCAGGGCTCTGAGTGTAGCAGCTCTCCAATCTGCAGATGAAACAAGCACTCCACACTATTCAGAAACAATAGAGGGTCTGATTGTTTAATACACTGATAAAAATGTGTTTAAAAAATAAATTATCTACTAGCTGCTGGGATTGCTTGAAATTCCATTAAACACTAATGAGAGAAGGCATAAAAACCAAATTAATAAACACCCTACGCACTAACCTAGAAAATGCCAGCCTAAACCCTTTGATGCTAAACTGATTAAAATGAGAAACATATTTCATCTGAAACCGCTTGGCATATTTCAGTGCATTAATTGAGGCATAATGAAAATGGAAGATACAGCACAGAAAAGGAAGAATGCTCATTATAAAACAGACCATGGTCCTGTCAAGCAGTTGTACCCAACTGCAACCTTGCTTTTGTGCAACGTGAGTAAATCCACACCAGCAGGAAAAGCATAGAAGGAAGCGAAACATATTCTAATTTTAGTACATTTTCATGAGTGAAATCAAAGAGATGGATTTTTTTCAGTGAATTTCTGCATGTGTTACAAGATCATAAATTCTTTATATATATATGAAAGATCACCCAATCCTGTTTTATTCTCTTTTTCCGTATAGTTTCTAGTAATAAAGCTTTTCTTCGTACCCTTTAAAGTTTGAGCCTGTTTTGCCTTCCTCCTAATCCTATTTCACAGCAAGAAATGAGTAAATAATTCTACTGGGTGCACTGGCAATTTGGCCAGTGCTAGACCCATAACATAAATTGGTGTATTGGCCAGGAAACCTCAAATTGGCAAATTAAAACCACTACATTAAATTGGTGTTTCCTCCCAGTTCAACCAAAACCCTGACAGTAAAGAAAAAAGGGAAGTGCTGGTGTGTCTGTTCAAGGCATTATGTGCTCAGTACTTTGACATTCAACAAAAAGGACTTGCCACAACAATTGTCACATTTAATGGAAGCTGGAGGTGATGGAATTAAAACATTTCCTAAAGAAATTCAGTGCCAAAGTGTTGCACAGCACAAAAAAAATCATTCTGTGCATTCAGACCATGCCACCTGAATCCTCATGTGTGAGGAGTCCTGGACATGGGCTTTAGTCCCTTCTGGACCAAGAGGGAGGCTTGGGGTGCTGCATTCTTGCAGGAACATATCAGGGGGAGTAGGGGTAAGCTTTCACAGGAGAGAACCTGTCCCTGAGCCCCTGCACAACTTCAGGCTAGAGCAGCACTGGGGCTCCTTGGCATCCCTGGCTCTGTTCATCCAGTGTCTGTCACTGAGGAAAGGACTCCTTGGTGTCAGCCTTCCCTGATGCCTTAGGATTTTGGCTTTTATATTTTTGTATTTGTAATCCTGCAATTCTTCAGTGTATAACTCTAAACCCCATGTAAGTGTGAGCTGCTTTCCCATTTTGGTCAGACACAACAATTCTTCTCCAGGCTGGGAATCAAGGATACCTCACTGTCCCAGGCCTGAGAGATGGAAATAAAAATAAGTTGAGGGAGCAAACTTGGGGTAAATGACTTCATTACCTGAAGCTGTAATTGGGAGATTAACCCCCAATATGCAAATTACTTATAAAACTTATAAAAATATGTAAACCCATGACCTGTCATCCATTTTTGGATGTAGCCCCTGGGGGGTTCTGTCTGCCCTAAACGTACCTGAAGGGCCTTCAATAAACAGAACTGCTTTTTATTCCCTTAATTTTGTCTGGCCTCTGTTCTTAGGTAGCTCAATAAGGCACCATCCCAGTGACATATGTGTGCAGACACAGTGCATGATTTACTGTGGCCATGCCCTACAAGTAAAAGTGTCAGCAGATCGTGATACAGAGCACATGAAGGCTGATTGAAAATCTCCCAGGCTACAGTTGTCATTATCTGGGGTGACAATCTTGCTGCTGTACAGACAGGGAGCTTTATGGGGACACTCTTATGGACCATGAATCATCCTCAGTCGTCTTCACTGTGTATTTGTGATCTGTATAAAAATTGGGTCCTACATAGGAGCAGCTATGTATTGAGCCCTCTCAAATTAGTATTTAAAATCCAAAATAACCCAATCAAATCCTACAGTGTTACCTATGTATTTATCTATATGCATTTCTTTAATTATATTGTTCCTAATTATTTAAGTAGACTTTGGGCCTCTCTTTTTAGTAGGAAAAATTTAGACTAAATGATCATATTTTCTAAACAAAATTGAGCCATCTCATTTATCTGTTCAATGTCAGCAACAGAGGGATTCAGTCATTGGCTGCCGTGAAAGTAATAAAATCACAATCTTCATCTCAGCCAGGTCTGGATCCTCTTGAAACCAGCAGGAATCTGTGAATTAAATTCACTGGACTTTACAGCTAAATAAATAGCTGATCTGCTTCATCTTGTAATTCATTTTGACCACTGTTACAAAATTCATGTTTAAATATATTCCTCTAGAAATGGAAAATAATTTTTTTCAGCTTTTGGAAAACTGCTGTAAAATATGCCTGTTGTTATTTATATGAATCAAACCTGCATCAGTGAGGTGTGACACAGAGCACAAAGACTTCCACTGAAATCAGTAGGAGCAGGAAGAGCCCATTATTCATTTTTGATGGAAAGGAAGGAGGAATAAACACACCACAATAAAAAGTAAAGCAGTAGAAATTAATAGCGTGCACCCCAAACAACAGGGACATACTTGGAAGTTTGTGAAAGCAGGCTCCTCTTCTGGTGTTCATGGATCTTACTTTTTCCCTGGTGATGTAAAATGCTGTTATCTGGTGCTATATCAGTTTATCTATAATTTATATTAATTTAATATAGTCAGAAACAAGGGATTTCTGCATCTTTAGTTACGTATTGCCATCAGATAGACGACAGAGTAATCATAGTGGATTTACAAGCCTAATTCATTCTTACTCTGAAATCTTTTCACTGCCTGAAAGACAAGAAACTAAACATGCTTTAATATTTTAATATGAAGCACATAAATCTCTGCCATGTGAGCTGTCTGGTTGCTGCATGCTTACTTTAACCAAGTTTTCCATGTGTTAAGTAAGTAATCCCAACACTTCTATATTTAAAGATATCCTGAATGTTGTACACTGCTCTAAGAAAATTTTTTCTTTGTGGATAAGGTAGGGGATAAATGTTATTGAAATATTTAAGGAAAATCACAGGATATATTGAAACTGGATCCTCTTGATTTAATACTAAAGGAGCAGAGGGCTTTGAGTAGTAAAGGAACTGAAAGTGTAGGGTGAGGGTGGTAGAGAATGCTTATCTGTGGGAACCAAAACTCATTTCTCCCAAAGCCTATTTCAATAATAACTTTTATTGAGGTTGGCTGAATCTATGAAAATTTTTTTCCTTAGGAGTGGTTTGTGTCAGTAAATTGGGGTAAATTTCTGAGTACAAGCATAGTGATTTGGATAAATGAAAATTGTTTTCCAGTTTTTCACATTCACCCAGTCCTGTGACAGTTCCTTTTGAATGGACATTGGATCTTTAATACCATAATAATAATAATTCTTAATATTTCTGGCTTTGTTCTTCATTTGATGAACTCAGAAGCACAGAAAAGACATGAGACCAGGACCTGAATAATAAGCAAAGCTTTATTTGAAACTCAAACTGCACTAATAGCTTTTTTAATGGATCTTAGTTTGTGCTGGAAAACTGAAACTAGAGCCAGTCCTGAACATCTCAGGCGTGATTAGTGTCAGAAGCAGCCCTGGGGACACAAAGATTTGGTTACTGATGGTCCCCTGGATACCTTGCAGAGCAGTAGAAGCCCTTGGTGTGGAACTGACACAGCAGCTCCGAGCAGGAGCCACCAGCAGTGCAGGGCTCTGCAGCAAACACCCCCAGACCCTTCCTTACATCCTTCTCATTAACTTTTGAAAGCCTCTGCTGCCTCTGTGGGCTTATTGCTGGGAGTTGGAAGTGATGGATGGAATAAAGGAGAGGCGAGCTGTGCTGCTCTGGGGGTTGGATGGAGTTTCCCTGAGCTCATGAGCAGCCAGGACAGCTCTGAGCAAACACCTTGCTGTGCTCCTTCCCTGGCCAGGACTGGGGACTGCCCCAGTCCTGCTCTTTGCTAGGATTTTGTTGGTTTTCTGCTTCTTTCAGCAGGTGATTCTGCAAAGGGAGAATTCCCTGAGCTCCTGTGCACCCCAGGAGGTTCTACCCACTCTGAACTGATGTTCCCTGGGGCAAAACATAAAGGATGACTCTGCCTTATTTTCCTGTAGGACTTTGCCAAAGTCCTTTAGGGAAACAGTGAAATAGCCCCGACCCAAGGATGGGATTTTTTTTGTTGTTTTTTTTTTATCCAGTGCCTTATCAAGCATGAACTCTACTTGAGTTCACAATTTATTTTTTAGTTAATTAACTTGTTTCAAGACAGCATTGTTTTTTGTTTTGACTCTCCTTGCTCTGCCATTTCCCACACATAAAGGCTTTGATTTTTTTCCACTATTAGTCCTGCACTTTGCTTTGAACTGCAATAGAAATAATAGTACTATCTATATATATAACAGTTTTACACATCATTTTAGATGTCATTCTAAAGAGGTAGGTGTTGCCAGAAAAAAAAGCAGAAGGTAAAAGGTACAATAGAAAATTAAGGAAAAGAGGGACTAATATATATATATGTATATGTCTGTAATCCCTTTCTGTCTGGATCTTACTGATCTATGATATTGATATCATACTTCAGATTCTATCAGAATTTTAATCAAGCTCATTCATGTGTTTTTGCCACATTCTTTGAGAAATGTTGATTAAATGTTATTTCTCTCAGGTGGGAGATGGGAAAACAGAGCATTGGTAACAGTCAAAAATTCAACCAAAATGTATTTACTCCCAAAATAATGGACTGGCTTCAGCCTGCCAGCTATGCAAGCACAAGGAGCTGTGATGGATGTTACACAAGTGATTATTCTCTCAAGCTTTACTGGGCAAGAAAACCCAAAAAATTGTAGTAATAATAATAATAATAATAATAATAAGCTGTGGTGGTTAACACAGGTTGGTGTTAAGCCAAAATTCTTGTGCCTGTCTCATGTTCATACAGAAGAGACTAAACAGGAACACCCCCTAAGAGGTTCAATGATGCACTTAGCACAAAAATGCTTGGTCCAGCCTGACCCTGGAGGTCTGCAAGCTTGGGAGGAGGAAGAGAAATTATAAAGTTTGGGTTAGAAATGTAGTAGCCCAGCATGGGAGGAGCCCATTCAGCTGTGCAGAAAGGGTGTTCTTGTCATCTCTTATTCAATGCATCCTACAGTCTGAATCATCACACAGGGATCTTTTATCCTGGTTCCAGATTACTGACAAAAATATTTGCATTTTAAATGAAAAAAAATCCACATTTTTTATAATCCTTTCTAAGCCAATTTGAGTTTTAAATTTAATTTTTTGTCTAATGGTATTGGCTTTATAATAAAGTATGGTGGAAACTTGTAAAATAAGCAGAGGATGAAGTGAATTCAAGCTTTGAAGAAGCTGATGGTCCCCAAATTTACATAATACTTTGAAATAGTCAGATGTGCAGGCTTGGTCCCCATTTACACAAATTAAGTCTGCAATTCATGCACAGACACAGGTAGGCTCCAAGTATCTCACAAAGTCCAACATGACTGCCTCTGGTTCTTTTCATTAGATACCAGCAGGTTGTTATATCTGGGTTAGGCAAAATTTAACACCTTATTCATCTTTTCAGTCTATAACAGTTTTTTCTGCTGCACCTATGTGGTACTCAAGTCAGTTTAGCACAATTTTAAAGTTTTATTATAACTGCAAGTGGGTGAAATCAGCCTGTCAGGGGTAGTGCAATCTCTGTTCTTATTTTGGGAGGTGCTGAATTTCCTCAGGAGACACCTAAGAGGAAAAGACTAAAAATTCCCTAAATCACTTGAGATTAGAGGCATTGAAGATGTCTTGGACAGCCTGGTGTCCTGTGCAAGGGCATGGCCAATGTCCTCCTGAGGGACACTGACAGAGCAGACCCTCTTGCCAAATCCGTTGAAGCTCAAGCACTCTTTGGTACACAGTTCATTTCCCCCTACTGATTTTGAACAGAAAAGGGTTTTGTTTAGCTGATTACAGAACTGTAAGGAGATGCTCCTGATTTAAGGCAGCTGATTTAAGCAGCAACTGGGTGTGAAGGGAGAGGTACCATATCTCCTTTACTCAAAAATGTGCATTTCCTTTTAAATAGAAATTAATGTAATTAGATATATTAATATAGATTATTAGTATTATTAATACAGATATATTAATTATATTAATATAGATATATTAATGTGGACACTTTCATTTTTATATTAAGAGAAGCTCTATTCAGTATAATTTATCTGTAGATTTGGTGAGGTTTGGCAAGCTCTTTTTGGAAAATCTTTGCTACTTTTTAATATGAGTTTTCTAGAGGTTCCCTTCTCTTTCTAATCTCTCTGTGGCAATAACAGAGCTGTCTTTCTGTTTTCACTTCACCTTTATGCTGAACCCACACATGTACTCTGGATGCTTTCCTATGAATCCAAAGCAAGTCAGGCTCTGCAAAGTCAGGAATAGGGTTTTTCCCTAGCCAGTAGGCTCTGGTGGGTAATTTAGTCAGGTGCTTCATACTCTGAACACATTTCAGTATTGCTGTCCATCCTCAGGCTGTCTATTAATTTTTAGAGAGAATTCAAGTTGTTGGTTATTGGTCTGTGAAGTCCTTAGAGGTCTGGGAGCTGTGTGAGATGCTCCCAGTGAATCTGCAGGACTGGTGATCCCCACTGAGTGGCATTTTCCAGACAAGATACTCAGGGGTGAAACTCTCTGTAGAGAATCCACAGGTTAGGGATCCAGCTGGGCCAAAATGGCCTGATCTTTTTGAATTTGTCCGACAGCTCAAGGGGAATTTATACTTAGTCAGGGTTTTAGAAAGGAGGATGGCTGAGAAGTGTTTATTGTGGAGGGGTTGGAAGATTTGCTGAGTCAGGAGGCACTTCCAGTTTATCAAGTTTGAATCTAGAACACTCTGAACTGGTCTTAACAGTGGTGTAAGGTTTTGGCTCATCCTATATTTAAGGGGACATGCACATATGAATATTTAGAAGTTGACAGACACCGCTTAATAGAAAGTAGCCCTCTTTGGTGGGAGTGTGTTTGGGTAAGCAGCAATTTTCTCCTAATGGTTTCTCACCAAGGGAATCATGAATTTTCCTTCTTGATCAAGGTTTAACAACCTCTGCATTGATTCCCTTGATAAGTCTGGGCTGATTTCCTACTAAATCTCAGTCATGATCATGTCTGGTGTATCCCCAGGCCTGTTTCAGCTGTGAATTTGTATAATAAAATATAGTTTGAATCTCAGTGTTCCTGCCAAATCTATTTAAGCACGGGGATGACTTGCTGACACATATCAACAGCAGGCTCTCAGGAATGTGTCCCTGTAAATCCTCCTCCCTTGTTTGTTAGGCCAGTGATGCTGTTTGTAAATTGGATGCTACTTGCTGCTGTCTTGTGATTGCTCTTCAAATCCTGATGCCTTTGCTCAGTCCTCAGATGAAGGAAGGAAGTAGCCTGGGGAGTATTTTGTAGGGAGAAATGTATCTCTTCAATATTAAAGTCACAAATCTGCAAGGAGTGCAAATATTCTGCCGCTAGGACGCCAATTCCCTTTTATGAGTCCCTAAGTAATTACTGAATAGTATTTATTATGGAGCAGTGTATGAGGGAATAAGTGGGGTTTTTGTAGATGGAACCCAAAGTGAATTAAGGTGTTTGGTAGCAGTGAGATCTGTGTAGTGAGTCCACGAATGTAGGACAAAGGAAACAGAGACGGATTTTAGAAGTCATCTTGTAAAAACCACCAAACCTACTCAGAAGTATTCGCAACTGATGCTAATTTGGGATGCAGAGTACAACTTTCTCCTCCTTGTAAACTTGGCTTCTGCTTCCCCACTGCTCCACATGCAGAAATGGGCTGGGTTTCCATCAAGCTGCTCTGAGCTGACAGGACAGTGGATATTGGGCACATGAACACAAACCCTCAGAGCTAGGACATGATGACTTTGCATTCCTCGATTGCACCACAGTGGCACTCTTAGCCCTGTCCCAAACTCTAGGAACCAACACAGCCAACAATAAACCCTTCTGTTTTACTGGCATAGGAAATTTTTAAGACCAAAGAGACCATCAGGTGATCTAGTGAATGTACTGGGCTGTTATTGTTCCTCCAGGAACCTGCAGAGATGAGGATGGCACTGCTGCATGGGGATGAATCAAGCTCAGCTCACACCACTACAGGTCTAGGTTCAGTAAACACCTTTTCTGGGGGATAAGATCCCTCCTGTATTGTTACATTTGCCCATTGTTGATGATCTTGACTGGGATTTCTAGGTCTTAAAATAATACTGATGTTATTAAAACTGCCTACAATCTTTAAAATACATGCTGTGAAAGTAAGAAAAACTTAACTGGATCTGTCCATCAGTCAGTTTTCCTTTTCAAAGAAAACTGTCTAATGTAAATTCAGAATGTACCTATGTGTAAATGTTCATATCCACTCCACACATAAACACATACAGTTTATAGATTTGTATTTTACATTTTCATTCTGTGTATATATGAATATAGATGAATATATACGAATAAGTGAGTATATACACATGTACATGCATGCATGTGCTCTATTTTTTCCAAAATTCCAGCAGTGTGAATCATAGAATTTTTAATTTTTTTTTTTTAAATTACCCCGGGCAAAACCAATAAAAGCATTTTAATTGGAAAATAAATGACCAGACTTATGCCTAAATGCAGATTACTGCAATTTTTCATTTTTGTTACTGAATGGCATAAAATTTGGAGTGAGACCTGAAAATTTCAGTCTTTTCCCAGAACTTCCTGGCAATCTCGAGCCATTAAGATTTTTTTCACTGTTTAATTATATTTAATGTTTTAGGACTGACTAAATTGAATGGGCATGATAAGCCTTTAAAATTAATTGATGCTCTCTCACTTTAATAAATGCAAGGTGGAATAATGCCTGAAGCTTCAGCCTATGTACTGGTACTTCACTCTGAATCTCCATGTCCACAAGGACAGCAGCCTCATTCCCCTCCTTCCATAATAAATTAATATTTTATGGAGCAGAACAGCACAGAGGCAACAGACAATTTAATATCATGGTCATGGTGACATAAAGCCCAGAACCTGGTGTATTTTTCCTCTCCAAAACCTCAAAAGCCTCCTGCCTGCACATGATCCAGGTTAGATCTTGTGGCTCTGTGTTGTCTGTGGCTGTCTCACAGAGGGAATTTCTGCAGAGAAGGGGTGGAAGTTTGTCTGGCTTGGGTGGTGGAGTGGCTGCTGAGACCAGAGGGAAGAAATTCTTTATCTTGGTTATTGATACCAACATGATGGGAAATGCACTGGGCGACGTGGCTGTGTTAAGCATAATTAACAACATATAATTGAGGGTACTTAAGGGGAGGGGAAATTATGGTGATCTTTGAAGTGCCAGGTTGTTTGCAGAAAGAAGCTGAGAATTTGGATCAGCCAGGACTGGAGATGATTTGGGCTCTCAAACTGTAATTGCTCTGAATGTCTGGGTGACCTGATGAGCCAGTCATTCCCTCTCCTTGGAGGAGTCTGCAGTGGTGAGAGGAGATTCATTCCTTTCCTAGCCTGAGAGCAAAAGCAGAAAGCAGAGGACAATGAGGTTCCACTGCCCTGCTTGACCTCCAGTTAATGCCTGCTTTGGGAAATGGAGCAGGACATAAACAGTTTGCTGGTTCTTTCCAATGTGTTTAACTTCAATCCCTATTCACCTGGTTGGCAATGTGTAAGAACATAAGTGCTGCTCTTGGGTCAGAGAAGAGGTCTCAGTATCTCACTTGGACAGAGACCAGCAGCAGACACTTTGGAAAGAAATACAGGATTCACATAAGCAGGGAGGGAGCTCCATACTCTCACAGCTTTCTTCCATGGCACAATGTTCTGTTCAGATCAATTCAGATATTTCACTAATATATTTTTAGCTACTGAACATGAAAATGACATTGAAAAATTAAAAGGAATGCTAAGTGCAGGCAGCATTAGAGATTTCAATTTCCCTGCTTCCCCTTTCTTCCTTTCTACCAAAACTCACACATCAGAAAGCTGTCACAAGGACAGCAGCCCTTTAATTTTGCAAAACAGTCCTGAGTTGTTGATTTCAGTTTGATATTTGTTTTGCTATGGTATTTTCCTCCAGTATTTCTGCTCTGCTACTGTTGGAGACTTCTATTTTGCAGGGCTACAAGAAACATGTCTTAACACTTTGGCCTTGGCTGTGTGTGTGCTGTGATTGATCGTGTTCATTAGGAGGGGTGACTGTTGTTTGTTCCCCTATCAATAGATACCTTCCCAAACAAGATAAGTGCAGGCCAGCACACTTGCTGTAGTAATTACTGTAGGTTCAGATAAAGCAAGTGGCACTGGAGCCTCCCTGTAATGAATCCTTGTTGACATGGAGCAGGAGATGAATTATATATATATATATATATATATTAGACATAGAAATCTTTCAGAGCCAATTGGGAAGAACTGCAAAGGAATAAAGGCCTCGTTCTTTAGGGCAGTGCAGCATCTCAGATAACAAGAGCATAGTGCATGGAAGCAGCTTTCAGCTGAAGCACTTTTGTTTGTGGGTTCAGGGACTCCAAAATGTCTCACAAAATTGGATCAATTTTGACAAAATCTTCTTATTGGGAAACACAGCAGTAGCAGCAAAATTTGGTACACTGCAGCACAAAATCTTTGGATAGTCTTTCTTATACCCTCTCATTTTGAAATGTCCTTCTCTCTTACTAAAAATGCAGTTAAGTCTTTGAAACTAAAATAAAATGTTTTACAGATACTTTTAATGTTCTTTACTCTCCTTCTCATGCAGTGAGTTTGAATTTTTTCCCCTAAGCCTGACTCAGCATCCCTCCTGCCTGTTCCTTTCTCTCCACTGGCTCCCTTGTCCTCTCCTGCTGACCTGAAAAGAGCAATTGCAGAGAAAGCACCACTGATCCCACATGCTCTGAAAATGCCTGCCAAACTCACAGCTTTGGACTTAGCTGTGCTACCCAAGCACTCTCACATCCTTAGGACAGCCAGATGGGAGCAAGGGGGCTGTTTTGGATAAAAACCCCACCTAGACAATCATCCCTCCTGTCAGGGAACTGGGGTTCCCCTGTTCCACATTGTGAGGGTCAGAGAAACTTTGAGAAGTGATGAATTAACTTGTGGTGCAGTGAAAAGCTCTCATAACAATTAAGTGTATGGTTATGTGTTGTTTCAAGGGGTTGGAGCCCCAAGGACTGCTCATACCCCAACAAGGAAACAAGCAGCAGGTCACTGCACGATGTAATCAGAGGAAGCACAAAACATTTGTCATGCTTTTAATTTAGTGACCTTTGCTTGGTGCCTGCCAAACCTACCCTCTATTCACTGTTCAACTGATAGTGCAGGGGATGTTGGTACCTGGTGATGGAGATGTCTATTCCTGCATCATTTTTATAATTCCGAATGTGCTTGATAAAGATTTTTAATAGCACTGATGCTTAAAAAACCTATTCTTGAAACTGTGTGACAAGAATGTGGAATTCTATGTGTTATGTGTGCCATGGGAAGTTTCTAAAACAAGCAGGCAGAAAAGAAAGTACCTTAAAATAAGTTATTTTAAGGCCAAAGAATCTCTTGGAAGCTATTTGTGATCATTATCCAGCTATCATATCTCAAGTATCAATTTCTGCATTGAGGTGCAAAGACCAGGCAAATGAGATGAATCTTACTTACCTTCAAAGAGTGGGGAAAGTTTCTCAAAGAAGATTAAATATGAGGCAAATGAGAGGGGATTGACAAGCACTCAGTACCCACATCAGAGGTGAGAGGTGAAGTGTAGAAGTTATTTTGCCTTAATTGAGACTCCCTAATGCCACTACAGACCCATTTAGACCACTCACCCTCTCACACTCCTTGTGTAGATGTAGATGGGTCCAAGGTGTGTGCTGAAAAAGCAGAATAAAAGCTACATTAGAGGTGCATTACAGCTTTAAAGGCAGTCAGCCTGGATGCAGTCACACCTTATTCACATTATCTGCAGCCACCCTGAGCCCCAGGCTGTGAGTGACACCAGCTCTGCCTTCCAAGTGCAGAGAAGTGAGCCATGGGTGTGATCTAAACCCAGTGAGCCCTAGGGAGCCCCAGAGGATTGCAGATCCTCACACACGTGTGCAGTGAGAGCACATCCATCACACTTGTCCTGCTGGTTTCCTTGGGGTACAAATCACATCTGAGTGTCCTGAGACTGGGATGGGCACCACAACGTGCTGAAAGAGCAGGAAAGAATGAACAGTATCAGATCTGTGCAATAGTTTAGAAAAATCAGTATTTATAGCTGATATTTAGTGGGAATCTCATGCTCCTCTGTTTTTTTTGGAATCAGATAAATGGAGCAGGGGGTGTAACGTTTCAATCACTGTTTTTGGGGATCACTAGAACAAACTCAAGATGCTGAATATCTTCGTGAAGAGATTGTACTTGAATTATGTGTTTTGTACAGGGGAGGGTTTTATCTCCTGTCATGCTTTGCTTAGTTTTATTTAATAGTTATCTAAACATCACTTTTTTAGCTGGAAAAAATAATATTAATATCAACTTTAAAATTGCTGACTTCAGCTCTAATAATTTAAACAAGTAAACAAATTCACAGAAGAACTTTATTTTTAAAAAAAACCTTTTATCCTTCCTTTGTTTAATGGTTTAACATGGGTAAAACATTTGTTAGGACTGTGAAGGAACTGCTCTGGCACCTTCAGCAGCACAGGAGCTTGAGTGAGGAGATTAAGTTGCCCAGAAAAGCAATGATATAGAGAGTCACCTGTTGCTGTATGATTGCAAAGAAAATACAGGTTTTCTTGACCAACAGGTATCTCTGTCTTAGTATGATGTCTCCTTTTCTCTGACTTTCTCAAGTCTGTCCTGCTGTGGGTTTAAGCTCTGTGGGATTAAACTACTGCAATTAGCTTCAGATGTGGCTTGAGGGAATGAAGCTCTGAAGAAATTGCTCTCTATCATAAAAAAAGATGATCATCTTAAACTGTAGTACATGGCATAATTCCTGCAGCAGTTTCAAAATTATGTACCATCAAATGCCATGTCACGTCCCTCATGATGGTCATTAGCAGTTATGTCACACTGAATCACAGAAAACAGAGAATTTGGTGCTAATAGAACAGAACAAAGTCTTTTCTGGCTTCTGAGTCTTGTTCTTTAATCTCCCTAAGTGGATGGTGCAGATCAATACTGGCAGGCAATCTCGTTTCTCTGTAGCTCTGTGCTGGCTTTTAGTTTTAAGACATCAATTCTAGAGAAAATTCTGCCACTATTAGGCATGAAAATGTGGTAATTTATGCAGGGCATGCACTTTATCTATGGATAGCAGCCCTCCTCTGCCTTGTGCCCATAAAATGCAGAGGGCACAAGCCCTGGTGAGCAGCCAGCATTGCCCAGGTTAGCACAGCTTTGCTGCTGCAGGAAAAACTGCTGTGCTGTGAAGGAGAGGAAGAGGTGCCAAATCTCCCCAGCCTGAGATGTTTCTAGAGCAGTAATTATGCACTTGCATTGGCAAGAACCTGGCTGGCAAACAGATGTGTTCATCCTATCAGGACTCCCTCATTGCCAGCTCGTGGGATAATTTTGCAGATGCCAAGAAAATAAATCTGAACTGTCTGTTGGAGAATCCAGGTAAGAGCCAGCAGTGTCTGTCTCCTCTGCGCCACAGTGACAGGGCAGGAAGAATTATGTTTGATGAGAATTCTCAGAATGGCTCAGAAATGGGAACAGGTCTGAGAGTGAAGCATCAGCAGTGAGTGGTCATTTTTTAGGAAGAGCATTAGAGAGAGAAAGGGACAGTGACAGGAATAACCACACCCATGCTCATCGTGATCATAGGGGAAAAAACGAAGCTCTTGTCCATGTTAAAGTCCCACCAGTCATTTGATGAATTAAAAAAAAGACAAACAGCAACACAACCTAAACACTATCCCTGGAGAGGGGAACATTTCTTTTTCTTTTCAGTTGTCCAGCGATGTCACTAGACATCAGCATAAATTCTTGGCTCAGTTTTGAAAGCTGGACTTGTAACTGAATCAAATCTCAAGGTTTGTGGATGCCTTTAATTGTATGTTTTGTAATCAGTGTCTGCCTGACAAGTTTGCTCTGTTGAGGCTAATTTTGTGTGCATACTCTGCCTGCAGGCAGAGCTCTAATGATGTTTAACTGTCCTGTATAGGGAGAAATAAACACAAACCATTCTGGCAACATTTTGTTAAGTGATTGACATTGGATATCAATGTGGCTGCATGGGAGTTTGTCTCCTCATAAGACAAAGCTCCTTTATGTTGTTAAATAGATGATCCGTTAGCAACAAATATTGTCCTACAAGGCTCTTACCTCTCACAGGAGAGTGGTCACAGTGATTTCTCTTGAGATTCCTGTTAAATTCAGGTTGAGGGATAAGTCATCTCTCCCTTTAATTTGTTTGGATTTTCCAAGTATTTTCTCTTGTATTGAACTACTCCAAAGTTCAGGAGCTGTAGAACTAATGCTGCCTCATGTTTTAAACAGCAGCACGTCCAGCTTTTAACCACATTGTTTATTAGGAACTGTTTGCTGAGGTTTAAGGCCAGCTCTGTATCCCATAGAGCACTCTCTCTAAAAGCCCAGCATGACAGAAAAGACTTCTAATTTTAAACCCTCCAAACTGGTAACATGGCCTCAGAACAGAAGTCATTGATTGGTATGTATCCTTCATGTAATATAATACACATTATGTTCTTCAAAGAGCTGCTTAGCCTACTTTCTGGAAACATTGCTGCTCTGGGTTTCTATAGCTATTTTTCTTTCTTTGTGTTACAGCTAATGACCTCATGTAAAGCTGGTCATTCTTCTGTACCTTGAATATAAATTATTTTAAAATAGTCATGATTCTGAATGTGTCATTCTGATCTCCATAAAGCATCTTTTTTTTTTACACTGAACTTCCATTTGCAGCTATTCTTGGGTGTAGGCTCTGCTTCACAGAGGTAAAAGGTAGATGTGAGATTTTGTCAAATTACTTCAAAACTGAAAAAAAATTCAAATATATCACTAGAATTACTAAAATTTGTACAAATTCAAAACACTGTTGGGTAGTGACGTTTCTCTGGGTGGTTTATTTGAAAGTCTAAAACTTTTGAAATTCTCCCCCAAATTACCAGGACCAACTGAAAAGCTGTGAAGTTGTAGGGTGTAGGGTGGTTTTCCTCTCTTGCATTTCTGTGGCATTTCTTATTGATGGTTAAGTGCTGCTGCCACTGTGGGAAGAAGGCAAAGGGAGAAGACAGAGCCACAGCCATGAGGGTGGTGGATGCACTGCATGGTGTCATTAGAATTATCTCCTGCCAGGACCCAGAAAAGCTTCTCATACTCCATTTGCATTTAAATACATATATTTACCATACATTTATGCTACCAGGATGAAACCCAGACACTGCATTAATTTCTTTGGTCCTTCAATCCTTGGATCTGCTCTTTGTCAGAACATGTTATTAAATGGTTCATGGTCACACCTTATCTGACTCTCTGACCAGCTGCAACAGGAGCTTTAGCAATGTTGGCAGCATGACACCAAGAATAAAACTAATATCATATATGAAAATGTATAAAGATATTAAATTCAGTCCTAACAGGGCTTTTTGTGCTTTCAAAACTATGGTGTGATGGAATAGAGATTTCCTTGCAACTACTTTTAATTAATTAGTTGACTTTCTGTAAAGTCATCTGTATTTTCACATGATTTTTTTGCCTAAAAGGCAATGTGTGCATTTTCTAGTAAGATGATAAATAGTGTGTGTAAAATCAATAAATATAAAATGAGACTGATAGGAACACCTGTTCATAGAAATTACTTACTTTCAATTTGCTTATTCATTATGTTTCATTTTACCAGGTCTGGTTTTTCAAGTCAGTTTAAAAATTGGAAGAGCATAGAAATAGGTGACAGTATGAGAATAATTGCTTCCTACTTACTTCTAATGAATAACAAGCTTATGAAATTAAATATGTAAAGTGAAATCATAAGGAATTTATTCCTGTTTGGGCCAATTTGCACAGAAAGAGAGACTAGATTTCTGTTCCAAAGGGATAAAGCTGAGGCCATTTGAGCAGCAAAGGCAAATGAATAAATTACTGTGCTAGCAGGGAAAAGGAAAAAAATCCCCAGTGGGTTCAACCCACTGGTTCCACACCTGAGTTATTCCACCCCAGCTTTCAGCATCTCATCCACAAACACAAACTCCCCAGCCAATATATTTCTCCCCTCTCAGCAATTTAGTCTGAATAGATCCTTTTGACTCTTGAAGCCTTGTAAACAAACAGAAGCATCTCTGGTTTCTTTATTCACAAATCTCTACTTCTGCTCAGGGCATCAGCAACAGAGAAAATTTGGATGGAATAACAACAGATTTCTCTTTTGAATTCATGAAACTTTCCCTTAATGAAATTTGTTCCAACACGCTGCAAGTCACAGGCTGTAGTTGTTTACTGCTAGAAAATGCTGCTGCCCTCAGGAAGGTTTATTTATTTTCATGATCTGTTGCAGGGAGCTTTAGTGTCTTGGTTCTGTGCTTCTGCTGGGAGGAGGGTGGCCAGAAAGTGTGACAGGGAGCTGGGGACATCCCCCAAAAGTCCTGCTCCTGGCCAGACCCACAGTGCTCCACCTTTGGGAGCAGCACCTGAGCATGGACAAATTGAGGGGCAGGATTTCTTGGGGACTTTTTGGATTTTTTTTTTTGTTACTAAAAAATCTACAATAAAATGATCCAAATAAATAAAATTTACCTCCAGCAAAGCCAGATCTGCCTTTCTCCCAGGAGCTCCCCTATGCTGCCTCATGAAGGTTTTTTGTTCCACAAGGTACGTGCAAGTTCCCTCTCCCACTTCCCTCCTAGGACTTCCCCCGGCACAAACATAGAGCATTTAGCATCTTATTCAGGTGGTGAGAAAAAAATATGGATATTGCATTAGAGGCCAACAAAATGAATGAGTAATAAAAGAATCTGTTCTTGCACACAGACAACTCATTTGGTGTTTGCCAGGGACTGCTTCAGAAATGCTGCAGCTGCTTCAAAGCTTCTGTAGTAGTGAGAGGGAGGGGAAGGAGCAGGAAGGGATCAAAAGTGCAGGGAAGCAGTTCTGTGAGATGGTACTCTAGCCTGGAGCAAAAACCTCGGTGATATTTTTTAAAAAGCAGTTTTCCCACCATGAAATAATCTTTTTCAGTATAATCCATGAGCATCTTCCTGTTTGCTCTGGATAAAAACTCCTCCCAAGGTGTTAATCAAAAAGAGATTTTACTAAAGCCCAGCTTTTAGGCATGTTAATTTTTGTTGAGTATTTGGATTTATTAACTAACCAAAGAGAAATAAGAAGGAGCATGCACTCTGCAGGGTCATATATATGTTATGTTCTATAAAAGGTTTTTATAGAAGGGTTGGAAGCCTTTTTTCTCCTGATTGTTGGTTATTTGGAAAGTGTATGTAGTACCTCTAGAAATAAAGGGAATGATTATGTTTTATAGGCAAGAAGGGATTAATAAAACTCATAATGCTCAAAGAAACAGCTGTTTCTCTGTTTTGTAGTGCTTCTAAACCCTCATCGAATGCAGAGTGAGTCAGCTGGGAGACACCACTAGTGTTAAAAAAGAATTAAATGGAAAAGTAGTGGTTATTATTTGAAAACAATTATTCTCTAATTGTGCTTTGAGGAGAGGAAACAAAGAAAGAAAACTGCTGGTAAAATAAATTATAATTGGAACAAAGTATAGATTAGGAAGAAAAGATCTCTTAAAATAAAGACTTCCTAATCCATAAGCAGAGATGGAGCAACAGCAATAATGCTTTTATTAGTCTATTTTGAAAAGGCTGCATCATTCACAGTGGGGCTGAAGCCAGGGAGTGGAGCCAGGCTTCCCCCTGGGCTGCTTTTGGAAACTCCAGCTGCATTCCCAGCTCTGCTGCTCCTTGCAGCAAAACCCTGCTCTTCCTCAGGCCTTCCTCTCCCTCACCCAGCCCTCACTCTGCTTTCTGAGTTTGGCTAGGGTAGGTTGAAGCGTCGAGAATTCAAAGCAGAATTACTGGCATTTCTAGAAATTCTTTTTTTCTTTTCTCTTTTTCTCCTGTTGCCTGGAACATTAATATGATTTTGTTGTCTGACTGGCAGAGAGAGAACAAAGAGTTTGTATCTCCATTATGCACCTTCCATTAGAAATGCATATATTTAATAGCTTGCAGTGACCTGAAGCCACATGATGTAATCCTTATGCAATTTTTAATAAAGGCAGAATTCCCATCAAGTTTGAGGGCTGTCAATATGAAAGAGATGTTAAGATTTTTATAAATATAAAATATTCTGCCCTGGCGCTTTATGTTCTTTCAATAATGTATTTTAATGGCATCTCTGGAAATTAAGGAATACTCTTTGATTTGATAAATTAATGGGCTTTTCTATTAGTCTTTGTAGAGAACATTGATCCTAAAAATATCTCTTGATTTATGAATCATATCTTCTTAAGTGTGTCCAGTGTGACTGCTTTTACTACTGGTCCTTTTGTTTAGTTTTTGTTTCATTTAATTTTACTTTTCCAAACAAAACAGTTCAAACTAAATCATAGCAGTAAAGTCAAATAAATCTCTACTCCTAAGTTTTCTAGGGATTTGGCAATCAGGAACTCACAAGTTCTTTTATAAGAAAGAGAAGGGAGAAAGAAGCCAACGAAAGACAGGAGCAGTGGTTCCATCAGCAGCACCAGAGCCAGAGGAAGACCTGGAAAAGAAATTACTGCTTCCTTCTTTCCATTTTCCAGCTTTGCCCTTTTCAGTGGCCTGTAAAGACTTTCCAGAAATTAGATTCCCTGTCTGGAAAAAGCAACATGTTTTGTGTGATTGCAGATTGTGTTAAATGTGTGATAAGGTAATGAGACAGTGCTAAATTCATAAGGAAATTGGGTTTCCCTCTTTTTCCTGCTGGTCACTGCCTTTATTTTATCCCTACCATGTAGGCTGTGCTGCAATGTGCTGCACTTAAAGTTCACTCCAAAGGAGGTTGACAAATAAATGAAGAAGACCTTCTTGAGGCCAAAGAAAGTAATTTATTAGTCCTTAAAGCTGAAGTATATAAATTTGAAAGGCCTTCGTGGGGCTAAAGAAAATAAATTAAGCCTAAAAAGATGCTATTTCAGGGACATAGATTAATCATTTGGAGGTGTGTGAGGGCTATACTCATATTCTGAAGTTTCATAAAGGAGGCTCTTTGTTTCTTCTCTGAAAAATCTCTGAATAATCTGAAAATTAGCTTTAAAAATACCAACCTCACTGTAAGATTCAAAGTACCTGAAGTTTCCTGGATCCTGGAATAAATTACTGTCCCCTCTTTCTGTTAAACTGGGCTTCTGTGCCCTTTATTTTGTAGAATATTTTGCATAGAAAAGAAGTAATTTGAGCTATTCTAGGTCTAAAGGCACATGACTGGCAGATCTTCAGATTTCTCATTCATTCCCAGCAGCACACATCTGCACTCTGTGCTCAGGAGCATCCTGATCCCTGTGCCACCCAAAAAAAACAGGAGTTCAGTGAATTTTGTAGCAGTCATAAATAGCAGAGGAAGCAGAGACCTGGTGGGGTGCAGAGAACTTTCTTTCATCCTTCTTTTTGTGTTATATCTGTCCCATAACTTTTGTGTTCCCAGATACTGCCCAAGCAGTAGCAAGACAGGTGCTGCTTCTAGAAGAGAGCTTTTACTTGCTGTTCTTGCTGCTTGGGATATTTCTCCATTGACATCCTCCCCATGGTTTGATAGGAGAGAACTTTAGAGTTTTCTCTTTTCCCAAACAAAATTTTATTTCTACAGGATTTAGTTTGTCGATGGATGCATTTCAGTATTGCTGATTTCCACCCCCCCTTTTTTTTAAACCTCTATTCTGTAGGAAAAAATTTCTCAGTCCCCAGCCACCTGCCAAACTCTAGAAAGTTCTGTAAAAAAGAGGATGTTTCACCTAGTGTGATGGAGAGAGGTTATCAAGCCCATGTGGGATTTGCATTTCCATAGCTTTTCCTCTGCCCATTTGCAGATATGGGGGCACACCTGGAGTTTCAACACTGTGTTTGTGAAACCCATGCTGGGGGAAGTGGATCCCACTGGGATTGCAGCTCCTCCAAGCAGCCCTTTATCCACTGTGCTTTGCTCCTGGGGAACACAGAGGGTCTCAACTAATGTTTGCACTCATCAAGAAGCACGACATGTCCTTGAAACAGCTGCCATGTTCATTTCTGGCATTTGCTGAAATAGGACAATAAGTTTCCAGTTTCTTGTTTTCTTGACTCTTCATTCACTCAGGGACCCGAAAGTCAAGCTGAATTTTTCCTGGTTTGCACACTGTGTTGCTGCTAGTGATTATGAATTATTCATTGTTAATATAAATGAATGAGCCTATTGATGAGTGCAAATCAGAAATTAGTTCAGTTAACTTTCCAGGAGCTTTACTGCCCAGAGGAATTGTTTGATAAGGAACAAAACTGGCCAAAACTGTTGTGTTGAAGAAACTTCATCATTTTCTCAAAACCAGATTTCAAAACTGTTTTAGCAGATGAAATGGCTCTATTTCTGAAGGGATTTAGAGTATAAGGTAGATCTCTCTTGGCATAAAAGTCAGGAATTTCTCACTCAGCCTATGGAATAATATTGCACTGAAGTGTTTCAGTAGCTGAATTTGGCCCATTAAAAAGTGCTGAGCACTGCAGCCACTGCAGCTGGAGTCCTGGGATTTGCAAAGCCCCACTGGAATCAGTGTCTGTGCCCCTGGTGTGATCCATTGCAAGGACACAGGGCTTTGGATTTCCTGACAGAGCAAGGAATGCTGCAGCACTAGGATGTTATTAATAATAGTCCAGATGAATCCTGGCCAGCAGAGCTGCCTGTTCCTGCTGCAAACAGTGCCCAGAGCTCTCCACTGGGCATCTCCTTCCAGGGACAACAGCCATTAAACAACCAGTGCCACATCTCAAAATTCAGCAATAATGCTGTCATCTGAAATTTCATAAATACTGACTGGACAGTTTAAAACCCAATGTTTTTTGCCTGTCTTGCAAACTCTTGTTAATGCTACTTTCACCTGCATGTCCTGTTGATTTATATGCATTGACAGATAGAGATGTAGAAAGGGAACTTTTTTTTTTTTTCCAAGTAGAAAATTAGACTAAATACTTTTTTTCTGGTTTTCTAACATGACTACTTGCAAAAGGCACAGCTCAGGAAAAAGCCTTTCCTAGGTTCTCTTCCATGAATTATGCCATAAGCCTTTGCAGATCTGCATGCGGATTTAAAGTTAGAACACCTATAAGTCAGACTCCATATTTTTACTGTTTTAAGGCACTTAATGGGTTTTCTTTCTGTATTTTTCTACTTGAAAAACAGTAGTGCAGATATCTTCATCTGTTGCTCTTTGTTCATTCAATGCAAATAGTTTGGCTTCCCCTAGCCTTGTATTTTTGGGGAGGGGGGGGAAGCATTTAGTCACAGAACATAAAAATTCATTTAAAGTTCATTTGCTCTCCAAAGCAAGTAGATGTACAGTTATGAACTAGTAACCTAAAAGGCAAAATGAACTTTTGCCTTGTAAGAGAAGATCTCTGCTGTCACTCCTCCCTCTGCTCCTTGATCTGTCCAATACTTTCTGGGAATGCACAGTGTAAAACCTACAGAAGATCAAATCTTTCCCAGATTTGGTTTTATTACATAAAGGCAGTGCATTCAAGTAATTTGTGTCGTGCTGCTCCCTGCACTCCCTTGGCATAATGTGCTCCAGGAGAAGGGAACAAAAGCACAAGTGTGACATCTATTGACAGCCTTGGCTGGCAGGACATGGCAGCCTGGGAAGGGAAAAGGGCTGGGACAGCCTCCCCACTGCAGGACTCACCCTTTTTAAAGAGATTTACAGCAAACAGCTAATGCTGGGTTTGAATTGCTGTTAGATCTCAGGAATCTGGAGTTTTTGAGCTTCCTGTGCTTTCAGGCACAGACCCCCTGTAAAACACTGCTCTGGACCTGAAACCTTGGAGAAGGCTTGGAAATATGAATAATGAGTTAGAAATCACAAATGTGCAGTGGGTTAGGTGTGTGTGTTTTCACTGGGTGATGGGTTTTACATTTTAGGGGTTTATAGTATAGTAATAGTTATGAGACAAGATGGAGAATTTTGGGTGGTGTCTTTATTCATCTTCTTCCTTTTTCTTCCCAGAACTCAGGCAGTGACCTTTGGTTGGTCAGTCTAATGTCACTCTAAGGATCGTGGGAATCTATTATTGGGTCAAAAGGATAAATAATGTAGGTGTTAGACTTCTATTGGTTTGTTTAGCTTTAAAAGGCCTTGAAGCAGGCTCTGCTGTGGCCATTTTCCCCACTTCTAGCAAGGAGCTGGAGATGCTGTTGTACATTCTGTAATTTTTGATAAGATACAATAAACATCCAAGTCTGAACACAAGAACCATCTCAATCACCTTTCTAATAATCCTGGCTCAGAGGGAAAACAGCTGAGACTGATGACAAACCACTAATGAGTGCTGCAAAGCCCAGCACACACCCCCACACACACAGTGTTTTACATGTTCAGTTAAACCTAAGCCCTGCACAAGTTTCTAGAACAATCCATCCTGAACTGTGAGAAATAAAATATACCAGAAGATCCTGCAGACCCCTGAAGGAGTGGAGCAGGGAATGCTTCATGTTTCTGGTGTCCACATGCTCTTCCCTAGGCATTTTCCACTGGATAATGATTAATGCATCCCTCCCTGCAGGTCAGTGCTTATCAGCCTGTGTTATCTCTGGAATTCCATGGCTCCCGAGCTGGAGGAGGCTGAGGAGCCATCCCAGCTTTAATGAGCCATCTGCAGCTCTGCTGCGTGCTGGCCCCTGCCCAAGCCAGGATCCTGGGCAAGGCAGACCTTCCTCCTACTCTGCTGCAGCTGCTCCTGTGTTCAGACTGTTGGAGCTGTAGGAATGAGCATTATTCATTCCTCCAGAGCATCACAGGCTCTGTCTGCCTGATATTTTGCCTTTTGATGAGGCTACAGAGGAGGCTGAAAGTGCCAACATGCCCAACCACAAGATTGCATTCCCTGTACTGTGCACTTCTTTTGAAATTTCCCTATTGCTCTTTTTCTAGCAAGACACAGGTTTTCTCACAGTTCTCTTAATTTCTGACAAATCAAAAAGAGGTATTTGCACTCAAACAGCCAAGAGCCATCCTTATTTAGACTCTTTATGACAGGCAGAGAGGTGGTGGCCTCCTCCTGGTCATCTCAAAGGACTTAAGGCAAAGTTTTCTATGTGTCATCTCAATTCCACTCTTGTAATTCCACCACAGCCTACTCTTAGTACAAGAAGCCCTTGCTCGTGGGTAGCTCCAGACAAAAATCCTGTGAGTGAGCCCAGGGAAAGGTGAGTTTTGAAAGTCTGTAAGCCATCTACAGGGAATTAATTGCCAAAGGCTACTTATTCAGATCTCCAGCACCTGTTGTGGACCTGTAGAGGGAATTGTTTTTAAAGTAAATCACCTTTCTTATCTCAGTTTTCTAATGTGTAATTCCATTGGCTTTGGAAAGGTGACTTACAGTTTGTCTTTATTTTAAAAAGATTGAGATCAGTCTTTTTATCTTCAACAAAACCTGGTTTTGCTGAACCTTTGAAAGCTACTCTTAAGATGGATTTCCAATGTTTTTAGTGGTGATAGCTTTGAGGTGAATACATGAATCTGGATAGAACTGGGGAATTTTACACCTCATTCTCCATTTCATTCCTGCCATCAGAGGGGTTTGGATCTCAGCTTAAACTTTGAATCTGAATTTAACCAAATTAAAGTATTGCCAATAATTAAATGTGTCATGATACATTTCTATTTATTAGATGACCCAGCTCAGTTACCTTTTAGCCATGAGTTCCTGAAAGAAGGCAAACTTCTACCCATGGGAGCTTTTTTTTGTAACCTTCACTTCTACCCAGCTGGGATTGCTGCCTTTAACAAATAAATGCAGGAGCTGTTCCTTCCTCTTCAAATCCAAGGCTTATCTGAAGGGATAAAAAGAAAGTAACCCAGGCTCAAAGGTATAACTTAAATGTCCTCTTGTTTTCTTCCATGTTGCTGATTCTTAAAAAAAGAAACATATTCCTTCAAGAAATTAACATACAGTGAAAATCTATGTGGGAGAATGTGGATAAAATACATGTAATTTCAAAGTTTGCCCTTTTTCTGAGCCCCATATGCTAAGCACCAAAATAAAAATACAACACAGGGGAAATGGGATGATAGATCCAGGACATGGTGAGAAATATATGGCTATTAATTTGTAATTTTGTTTTGCTAACTGTGAGACTAGAAGGCTCTCTGCACACTAAATAACGATGGTATTTGGAGCAATAAATCTGAGCATCCTTGTGCAGTCTCCTGCTGTTGAATAAATCTGTTGGCCTGTAACAGGCTAACAGTTGTGCTGTTACCAGTTCTGGTGGTTTTAACTGGGCTGTTTCACACAAAACCCCTCAGTTCCACTGAGATCGTTGGCTGGGCATGAATGGAGCTCTGCCCATACACGTGGAGTGGGATGCCAGGGTGAATCCAAGGTGTCCACAGCCCTCATTTCCTTGGGAGATTCTCCTTCCTTTAGCTCTGCTCTCAGCACAGCAGAGCAATGCTCACTCCTGCCTGGCTGTGTCACCTGCTGGAGGAACCCTTCTCTCACAGCAGGAAACTCAGAGCAATCCCATTCATTACCTGCTGCCATTAAAGCCTTAACAAAAGCCAGGTTAGAGTGGGAAAACTCATTTTCACCTGATATAAGGGATCGTTAGGCAGCTGAATGATTGCAAGAATTGTAATGCAGCACACCAGTGGAGGAACTATAGACTGGCAGGGGACTTCTGCAAGTCCAGGAACAATTAAGTCTTTATATGTGCATAAAGGAAGGGATTTCTTGTTTGGTTGTTGTTGCATTTTTGGCTTTTTTTTTTTCTCTTCAGCTCCACTTTGTGCTTTCCAGCACCTGTTGCAATGTGCAGAAGTATAAGCTAAAAGATTGATACAGAAGTTGGACAAACACATAAACTAGAAAATTGCAAAATAATCATGTGCTGGTTTCATCACCTGAACTACTTCAGAGCCTGAAGTGAAACTGTCAACAAAAAGAATTCAGGAAGCTGTGCCATGTGTATAAATTCCTTCAGGAGGAAGCAGTGCTGGCCACAGCTGGCCCCAGCAGTCTCAGGTGGGCAATACAGGAAAGATCAGACCCTGCATTAACACAGCCTGTTTTAAAGAGATGATCATGTGTTATCTGCCAGCAAAACACTTGTCCAGGAGGGTTGGTTATGGTTTTTCTAGAGAAAATCTGCTCAGATTGCTCACAGATGGGTAAGAAGGATTCATTTTGGCATATTAAAGGTTGGTGGCATTTGGTTAATTTGCTGTCAGATGTAGCTTGTGGGAAGGTGATATGGTGATGTCAGAGCAAAGATCTTAATGGATCTTTCCAAACTTTTCCCTTGCCTTGGTGCATGAGCAGCCACATTCCACTTGGCAGGGACTGGGCCAAGAGCCTTCCAGTGCTTTTTTTTTTCTTTTTTTGCTTGTCTCTATTGTAAAATTGAAACCAAAATCTGTTCACAGACACGTGAAGGATCATGTAATATATTGTTTTGTGTCAACACACACAGTGTTCATTGTGACAGCCCCATTCTCAGGATGAATGCCCTAATTTTTAAGCTATTACAGTACCTGTCTGTATTTTAAAACTCAAGACCAGTCCTTTCCCAGATTTTTAGAGGAGTGGTTGCAGAATTGTAGATGTGAGCCCCTAGGGAAGTGGAGACCAGAGATGCAAAAATCTGTGGGGAAAGAGCAGGACTTGGGTGTATTACTCATCTTTGACTTGTTATTATTGAGTGTGTGAGCTGGTGGATGTTGAGTTTGAGCACCCACCTACATTTGCTGACCTGGACAGGCACCCAGGGGCGACCATATGTCTGCAAAGACAAGTCATGTGTGAGCAGATGGAAGTGCTCAGTTGCACACAGATATTCTGGTGTTACAGCCTTGGCTCCTTCATTCTTTTAGCCAAATATTTGAACCCAGTTAAAACTGACGTGAATTCAAACCGCTCAAAAGAACAGAGGGAATAACTGGAATAAGAGTGAGCTGATCATTCTGAAAACATGCCAAAAATACACTCCATTGTCTGGAATTCATTTGCTGTGATTTTGCTGTAATTAGAGCTTGAACATTCATTAATTATACTGAGTTTATTCAGAGGAAGTCAGGTAATGGCTGCTTTTCACAGTTACAATCATAAAGGATTGTAATTAAAGAGCCCTTGCCATTCTCAGTCTGTTAAAGGGACTTGCCTTGCACTGAGTCCCCTGCTCAAAATTGCTTTCACCTCCCTCTCACAGCTGCTCAGACTTGCTAAAATTTCCTGTGGTAGTGTTTGAGGGAAGACTGACCCTGTTATTTTTTCCCTATATCTGATATTTTTTCTTCTTTGTGGCATTTCTAGCTTGTTCTGAGATCTTTATTATACAAGTGTTACTTAAAGCTGAGTTGCTCCAGAATAAGTATCTTATGGGGAGAACAAGCCCAGAAGTGTATTTTTATTTTTTAACTCCTCAAGATTTAAAACCTAATGTGTTTTATAAAAACTATGCCTATTCCATGGATTTTGGAAAACTCAGTAGCACTATGTAAAATTAGGGGGATCAGAGAGCGGGAAAATAGTTAAAACTTTATTTCTGGTCATATAAGTATTGCTAATAGAAGAAATTTGGAAAGAGTAGCGTGAAGAAATTATTACAGAGTTCTAATCAGATGAGCTTATTTGTGTCTTCCTCTGCAGCACCTGGATGCTGTAGGAAATAATAGGTCAGATCATGAGTTTTATCTCTGTGAAAGTTATTTTTTTCTGAAGCTACTGGCTCAAAGTCTAAATTGATATTTTTGAACTGAAAACATGTCTGAGGTGTGTCTCGAGCATGCCCAGCAATTTGCAGTGGGATTTTTATGGTCTTACTGTGGATGAACACTTCAGTGGTAAGAGTTGGAAAATGAGGCACAAACTCTGAGCTTCATCCATAAGATCTCTCTAATGTCAGCAGAGACAAGGAGGCAATGCCAAAAGAGATGGTGAAATTATTTTCCTTTTTTTTTAAAGAGCACTGGAAAGAGCAGAGAAAATTAAAAAGAATCCAGGGCACCTTCCTTGTTGTTGAATTAACTCTGCTATGACAGTGATACAGCTGCTCTTTTCTTAAAGTTCACAACTCCTGCTCTCTAATTCTCTCACTCTCTTTATCACTTTAAAGAAGACATTACAGACTATCACTCCTGTAATTCACTGGCTGGGACACCTTAAGCACATATTTGCATTGTTCTTATTGCAATGAATTCTAAAGGAAATGTTATAGTTCAACATGCCTGATCACATTTAATCAACAAGCCATAGGTAAAAATCTCTGAGTGCCATGAAATGGATAAAAGAACATTATTAGTCCAGGGGTGTTTTTGTAATAAAATTATTCTTAAAATAACAGTTCTCTCTTAGGCTCAAACTTAACAGAGCACAGAGGATCACAGCAGTGCTGAGGCATGAACAGAATTGCTGAGAATGGTGCAATTCATTTATTTTAAAGAAATTGAACAGAGAATGGTGATGTTATAATGTGCTCTGCAACAGGAAAAAATTGGTTGCAAGAGACTTCATCGAACCATTTCCAGTAGCATTGGCAATGGTTTTACACTGATCCTGTATTTCTCAATCCCCATCCAATTGTAGACCATTCTGAGCTCACATTATTTGTGGTAGGGTCCAAGTTTCCCAGGGCAACCAGTGGAAAATTATGTTATGAAGTACAGCAAAGGTGGCCAGATCTCTCTGGATCCTCCTGTAGCTTTTTTGGAGGGCTGTGTTCTGGTATTCTTTCTCTGAATTTGCATGGTGCAATACTGTTTGTGGTTAGCTGCATATGCTTTTTAAATGGTTTGCTGCATAAACTAGGCTGGTGTTATCCAAATGAAAGGGTGATGTGTGTATATCATTATCAAGGTGATGGTTATAACTTCCAACCATCTACTACTCTATTTTAGATTTCATTTGTCTTTGGGGACCCAAACAGAGGCTTGGAATGTGAAGGGGAGATGATGAGTCAGCCCAAGAGAGGTACTGTGGTATCACCACATCAGTTTGACAAACCCCAGAGCTTATTATATCGTTTGGACAAATTTGAATGCTTTTCTGAGACAAAAGAAATCTTTCATCCCCTCAGGCAGATGAAAGATTCAGCCATTACTACCCCTGAGTCTGATTTGCTGTCACTCTGGCTACAAGGAACAGGGAAGTCCACTAGAAATAACAGCCAGAGCATTATAGGACTGGGGATAAATCAGAGAGGAGCTATTGCTGGCACTTTCTATTCTCTCTTGGCCCACAGAGCTATTTATTATTCACTTTCCTCAGGGTCTGAATTTATCTGATGACTGACATTCCAATACAAATTGAATTTTAAGCTTTGGGTTTATACACATAGTTGCATCTTCAGGCTGAGGCAGTGTGAGTTAAGGGTGAATCCCTCAATGTCAAACAGAAGAGGAGCCAGACTGTGAGGGAAGAAAGTGGGATTGTATTTGGCAGATGTTCTCAGTCCTCACAGCAAAGACATGACACTTACAGTAAGTGGAATTTCCCACAAATTAATGAAATGTTCTGCAAACTTTCCTGTCTGTCCTTTTAAGTCCTTGAGGTTTTTACACTCTGGAAATGATAACAAGCACTGGAAAGTTGGAGGCCGGTTAATGTTGTCACAGGAGAATAATATACAATGAATTCTGTCTAAATGAGCACCTGATATGAAAGACATACAATGATAAGGCTCAGAAATCCATATTCACTCTCCACTGTGCTGCTCTCCAGTGGTAATATTTATATGCAGATAGCCATGTAAATGAATATCTTATGAATAACTCAAAGTCAGAGAGAAAAACAAATCCTTCTGTAAATAGATAAAACAAATTACAAGATGTCTTTTAGGATGATCTTCTTTAATTCATCGTATTTGAGGAGCAAAGGGGGAGCTTGGCTTTTTGCAAATGTTCTCAAAATGAATGGAAAGAGACACCTTCCCCTTTCCCATCCTCACACTGAAGTTTTTGTTTCATATGGCACAGAAGGGGATTAAGGTACAACTTGAAAGTCAGGAGTGTGATATTTAATCTGCTGTGTCATCCCCACACACGATGCTAATGAGGATGGAGCCAGCCCTGCTGGTCCTCATTGTGGCTGTGGAAATCACAGCACTATGGCAGCTGGCAGACATTCCCTGCCTTTACAGAGAAATGGAAGAAAATCATTTTGTCCTGTGGACCAGACCAGGAGTTTAACAAAGCCCTTTCCTGTGCTCTGTGAAGGACAGAGGGCTGAATTCCTGGCATATAAAACCTGATCAAGGGAACAGGAAGGTTAAACTGGCTCATTGCTTTTATACAGGATGTATTGTCAGCTTTCATGCTTCTCTTTAGCTGCTGACAGCAGCTGCATGGACAATTTTGTTTCAAATAGAAAGGAGTTAAAAACAATTGTTTGGGTTGCAAGGTCGGGCACCAGGTTTAAGTTTCTATAGGCACATTGAGTTGTGCCTGCTGGTTATTCCTGCTCTTCCCTGAATGAAGAGAGGTCCTGGAGGGGGAGAGGGAGTTACTGAATTATTCAGGTAAAAGCTGCAAGGTGAAAAACGAAGGTTTTATCAGAAATTTCTTTGTCTTTTCCACACCATTTTCATACCCAGCAAATGTACTGCATCAGCAGGTAAAAATCCCCCTGCTATGCCCTCACTACAAGTCAGCCTTTAGATGAAAATGTCCTTGTCATGAAAACATCTCTGTGCTTGACCTCCCCTTAATGAGTGGTCACAGAGCAGGGCTGGCACGTGGCAGCTGAGAGTGGAGCTAATGCTGCAGCAATACCTGTTGTACAGAGCAATGCTTTATTTCAGCCAATTCTCTCACCTGGACTCTCCCTGGCTCAGTAAAACCCAAGCAAGTCATCCAATATGTGCCCTCCCTGTGGGCTTCAGATCTGGGGACCACATTTACCTTTTGATCTCCACCAAAGAAACATTTATCTAAATTTAAAATTAATTAATATCATGCAGTTAAATCTGAACCCTGTGGATTACATTAAAGTTTATCCAAAAAGAGCAGGAAGCCTGATCATCTGAATATAAATGACTGCATCATCTGCATGAGGTTTAATTGAGAAAACTGCACCAAAAAGGCAAATTAAATACCAAGAACACAACAGATTTTCCACAGAGAAACACCGTGGGAAGTGAAAAACCATCTGTACAGAGAACAGAATGACATTTTTGTATCATGTCAGCCAGATAATATTTTCTCTTTCATCAGTTATCTATGTTAAACATTTTGGTAAGACAAATTAATGTACTTTTGACTATCACCTGACATTAGTTAAGATGATGAAAAGATCATTGCAAACTCAAAATGACACATCAATTTTAAACGGTTTCAAATTTACATTATTTCTCTAATCTTGTCTGTTCTGAATCAGAAAGAAATGCAGACTGCTATTTAGAATTCCTATCAAACTTTTAATCTGGGAAAACAATCCTGGAGCCATAGATTTGCACAAGTCTAAGTTTTCACACCACTAGTTTTCTAAAAAATATACCAACAGCATCATTAGGAATTCCAGTAAAATTAACCCTACTGTTAATAAATATGCTTTAAAATTATGTTTCCCAGCATATGTTTCAAAACCTCAGAAATGCTGCCATCTGTTTTTGCCTGGATTTTGAAATAGCTGCAGTCAAGTGATTCTGTCAAAGCCCTGTAGCTTCCATATGCCTTTAAACCAACAGACAGGTTTGCACCAGGATTTCCTGTACCATATGGGCTCGTGTCATTTCCTCATGGCTTCAAACAAAACCAGCACTCTGGGCTGTGTGTTCTGGTCCCACATTCACAGAAAAACTCAGCACTCAAGTCACTGCTTCTCATCCCTAAGGGGTTTTAATGTTCTACAACAGAGCCAGCAAAAATGTGATATCCACAGGTCCAGGGGCTCTTGTTGCCAAAATTCAAAAATATTTTCTCAAAAGCAATGTGGTATTTTAGTGTTTTTTGCTCCAGCTGTAGCTGCATCTTTGGAATTGACATTCCCAGGATTATTTGAGCTCTGTTTACAAAGACCTAGACAAGGTGCTGCTGATTTTAAACAGCCATTAATTTCTATGTAACCTGGTATAATACACCCCACACTGAGAAACTGGTTAATGAAAATAGCTCAGTTTCCCTAAGCTGTCAGCATGCTCCTGGAGTCTGCAAAGACTCTGCAGAGTTAAAAATAATGAACTGAGGTATCCACACAATTATTTATTTTCAAATTGGTGAAGTGCCATTTTCTTCTCAGTTCAGGAAATTAACCTCCCCAAAAGCCAGCTTGCTCTACACAAAATTAATAAAGCAGAGCATGCTGGCAATAACTTGCACATGTTTATTTATGTGGGATGTCTCCAGCTAGAAAGGCTAAGATGAAAAATTGACTCAAAAGGCTGCACTCTGAAGGGATTTACTCCTGGGCTGGACCCATTTTCATGTTGTTTAAAGTCAGAATTGATGGAATTAGAACCTCTTGTGGAGTCTATAAAAATTAAGCTCTTTTATTATCACCTCTCCTTTTTTTTTTTAAATCCCATGGCATACCTGACACTTTCTTTTAGGAACTAAGGTGTAGAAATTTGCAATCCAGTTCTAAAGGGGAAAAGTAAGGAGGAAAAGGTGATGAGGGCTGCAGGGATCTGTTAGTACCAAGAACAAGAAATACTTTTCTCCATATCTGCTTACTGGAGCTCTACATGATTAAACTGAAGTTGATATTCATTTTAAGTGCTGGTGAAATTTTCTCCCAGCTTATGTGCTTGCACAGGGTGCTGATCTGGGCTTTGCAAAACACCTGCAGTGTTAGTAGCACTGTACACTACAATGAAAATCCCTTAAGACAGGTCTCACCTGAAAGTTAAATTGAGGTACTCCAAAATTAACTCTCTTTATCAGCCTGATTTAAATTTGATGTGAACATTTCCCTGAGATGCTTTTCCTGCTTTCTTGTGTTTATCCTCTCCTGTTTCTCTCCTTGGGGAACACCCATTAACAACAACCCCAGTTTGTATTTAGAGATTTATAACAGGTATTTATTACCTGCATTAATAACATGTCTGTTAGTTCTGTTTCTTCACTCATGGCTTTTCATTGTTGGCACCATTCAGGATACAGGATTTAGCAAAATTTTGGCATCAAACTTGGCTTTGAAAAGCCGTATCAGCACAGTCCTGACATGCCTGTGCTTGTGCTTGCCTTCTGTGGGGTGCTGCCCAGGATGTGCCAGCAAAAACTGCTCAGCTGTGAGGATCTCAGGGGCAGAAAAATGTCTTCAAATGTCAATTGTACCTGAGTCCTTTCTGCCCTGCGCAGGGTGGGCTTACAGGTCTTACCCACATAAGGATGGATGTCCTGGGCACTAGCAGCAATTTGATTTTTGATGCTGGAGAGAAAGAAACTGGCTAAGAGTGAAATTCAGAGCTGCAGAAGGCAGAATAATATTAATTTGGGGCCACGCTGGACACTTTCTAGGACCTTTGAGTCCTGTTGAAAATGGGATGTTCAGATGCTGTCCTACAAGTAACTTCTCAAATTCTGCTTGAATCATTTTGCTTGAACCATTTTGCTTGAACCCTATCATTTAATACTAGACATCATCAGGAATGTCAGCCCATGCAGAGAGTGCATTTCAGGGTGGAGACAGATAGCATTTTACACCCCCTCAGAAGCCACCCCCTTCTACTTTTCCCTCCCTTCACTACCCTGAGGACTGGAGTCTTTAATCCAAAATAATTCCAGCTGATTGCTCTCTAAAAATGAATCCAGTTCATCCCAAATTACCACTCTGTCAAAATTCCTAAGTGTAATAGCATTGCTGGGGTTTCATTACCTTGAAGAGGTAGTACTGTGTGTGCCAGGTCTGACCCATTTTGGCTTTGAAATGTGTCCTTTTAAAAGCCTAATAAATGCTGCCATGCTCCTGTCAGAAATAGTGTCTGTGCAGCAGAAATAGCTGCTGCTTTGCCTGTAGCTACATAGACTCTGGAGTCATTCAGAGGCAAAATTCTGATGGAACTGAGGACACATCCACACCTCCAGCTCGGGTTGCTGGGGCTGCTCTGAGCTTGCTGTGTGTGGAATGGGCTCAGCAGTGCTTCTCCCTCTCCCTGTCACGGTGTGCAGGGCTTTTATTCTTCTACTCTCAGAAAACTGGGAGTACCAGAGGTGTCATATTAGTGGCTCCACATATTAGTGGCTAATCTTTTTTCCTCTGCCTTCAGAGGAATCCTGGGTTGGATGCACAAGAGATGGATTTTCTTGTTCAGACTTGGTAGTTTATTAAATCTTATCTAAAGTGTTCTTATCTAAAGAGTTCTGCAGCACTTCTAGCTAACAAGCTAAAAGCAAGAAAATGTTGGTGTATCTAGCTAGTTTACAAGGTCTTTTAAAGGCTAACATCTATATTATTTATACTTTTGACCCAATAACCAAACACCTGTGACCCACAGTGCAGGATTTTCTATCCAACCAAAAACCTGAAATCAAGAAGAAGGAGCAAGAAGGAAGAAGAGCCAATGCCCAGAACATCCATCTTGTCCCATACCTATTACTATATTGTAAAACCCCCAATTCCAAATCCTTCACCATGTGATATTACACACTTCAAACTACACACCAGTGATTCCAGCTCCATCACTCAAATTTGGAAGTCTTCTCCAAGGCCTCAAGTCAAAAGCAGTGTGTTTTTGAGAGTCAGAATCAGAAAGCACAGGAAGCCCAAAACTCCTTCAGGGTTCCAACAGTGTCAGGCCAGGCTTCAGGGTTTACCAGGGGGTGTAGCCAGGAGCTGGGAGGATAAGGAGTAAAACAGGAATGAGCCTGGAAGAGCTGTGTTTCCCCTCTGGCTGCTGTGGCTGTAACCAACCCTCTGAGCAGCTCTGTTCTTTCACCTGAGCAGACCTCACAAGCCTTTTGTTCTGTTACATCAAACTGGAGTTGCACAAACATGACTTCTAATAACTCTCCTCACTGCCTGGAAAGGTTTATTTTTGTGCTCAAGGTGCTGAGAGCAGCCTTGATAAATGTTAGTATTTGTTGTGCTGCATAATACATTGAACAACACCACCTTCTTCTCCTATCATACAATCTAAATAAGAAAAAAGCCTCTTCTGTCCCTTTTCTGAAGCAGGGAATGAGCACAGAGAAAGTGGGATTAGCCTGAGACTAAGGAAAAGCTAAGAGCCCAGTACAGATGGGTCTGAGACCAAGGCCTTGGCAGGGAATGTCATGGCTAACTAAGGGTAAAAAGGTCATAAATACCCAATCATTAATGCTGGTTTGTCCTGGAGCTGCCTGAAACCAGGATATGCAAAGAACTCATGCATATATCAGGATGTTCTTCTAGTTAGTTTTACTCCAGAAATTCAGATTAGCTTTTGGCAGGGTCTTTGATTTCCTCTTGAACTGAATTCATGTGATTACCAGAAAAGATGGTTCAATTTCATTTTCCCTGAAGTCGACAGAGCTACTGACTTTAAAAACAGAAGCAGGCTCCAATTAACAGAAGCCATGGAACTCATCCCTGACCAAAATTACCATTGTTAATGCACTTCCATTGAGGCCTTGGACCACCATTAGAGCTTGATTTTCAGGGTTCAGTCCAGTTAGGAGGATAACTTAACACCAAGTGTTAGATAGCAAATGAAATGAAAGTCTGATTTTCAAAAATCATGACTAATTTCTGACATAGTTTTCAACTCTACCCTTATTAGAAATACTGTATTTCATGTAGTTTCCTTTATAATGATTTAATCTGCAGACAAATGTACTGTATTCTCCTTGATATCAATCCTGCAAGTCAAAATGTTCTCACAAGAAGCCTTTGACACTAGTATTTTAAAATCCTCAAAGTCTTTAATACTGCCAAGCTGTTAAAGATAAGTTTCTTGGCGTGGTACAGAGAATGCATCCCTGAATTGTGAACTTTATGGGGTGCATTTCATTTTCTGCTTTCAAGTGGAAGGGATTCCTGTTGTGTAGGGCCAGATTTCAAGCACTGGAAACCTGGAGACACTGAGACTTCAAGGAATTAGAGAGACTTTTTTAAAAAAAGAAATAAATGGAAAATTAGACTGAAATCAACCCTGAAGGACAGCAGAAAAACCCCTACATTTTTTTAGTGTGTCCAGATCCTACTCAGTTGAGCATCACAATTCAGTCCTGTGATAGGTGCAAAAAAACCCTAAAGTGTGCAGAACTGAGGGAAAGGTGCTGGTTCTCACTTCCCTGCCCTAATGTGCATCCTTCAGAGGCACCCTGGTCTTCAGCAATTCTTCAGATAATTGAATCATGAATATTTTGTTCTTGTGATACGCCTGAGCCTAACAAATGAGCTTCTTCAAAAACCTGTATGGTTAATGGATTAAAGAAAGAAATTCAGCATAATATCTATAATTCTCTTAGTGATATTGAGTGCAGTACTGGCTAACCTACCCCTTAATTTGCAAGCTCATTTATTAGTACCAATTTCATTTTTCCCTGTAAAACTAGGCTAGTATTGGATGAAAAGCAGGTGCACTTCTCTTCTAATTGGGCAAAACATTGATTGCATATTTCTCTGTACATGTTTCTCTATTTTTTGTAAACAGATAATTAATCAGCACCAGATAATTACAACTGAGTTTCCAAAACTGGTTTTTTTCTACATTGGGGTCTTCTCTTTTCCTAGTTTCCCCTATCTGATTTTTCCCCTCTACTCTTCAGGCTGAGCTGTGGGTAAAGCTTTTCATTATGTTGGGCTTGATTTTCCTCCTTTCTATTCCCAGGAGCTTGGGATGAGATTCATTTATCCTAACATTTGCACATAAAAATGAGATGTCTGCATGTGAGAGAGCCAGACTAGACCAGGATCTTTTTTATAGTCAGTGGAGAGAAATAGATATGTAAAATTTTGCACAGTCCCCCTGTGTCCAGGAATATGCTTTAGACTGTAATGTAGACATTCAGGAAGATTTAATTGCCAATCCTGGAATTTGGCCAGGGTGAGGAATTGATGCCTGTGCTTACACAGAATGTGCTGTGGAGCATTAAAGATAACATGTGATAATGGCTTTTCCTCTCCACTTATCTGGAGCCTGGCTTCCCCCAGCAGATGGTGCAGGGCACACTTGGTTTCAGCAAGTGTTGCCTCCTGTAAAACCAGTACCCACCACCTCTCAGAGACAGAGGCTAAACTGGAACGTGTTCTCCACCAGCATGGGCCAGCTAAGGGGTACAGTACATAAAATTACTTCTGCCCTTTAGCAAATGCACCAGAACCAGGTTACCCACTCTGTTTACACTTCATTGTTGTGTATTCTGCTGGAGCAGCTCTTATCAACACTGCACAGCCCTGTTATGCGGCACAGGCACTAAATTTGCCTAAATTTAAAAAGAATTGAATACTTGAAGATGAAACCAATGTTTTATCAGCTCTACCACAATCACCAAATTATTTCCAAGATATTAAATAGTCACTTCCTGGAGGGTTCTTCTGACAGCCTTAATGCTATGCACTGCTGCTTTGGAGAAACAGATTCTGAATTTAGATTATAAACTCACTTTAGCAAAAATCGTTGTGCCAAACCTGTTTCTCAGGCTTTAAACTGTAGAGTTTAACAGGTTTGCAGGTCATTAGTCTGATAACACCTCCCAAAGGACACCTCTTTCCAAACAGCTTTTTGCTGCTCTACATTCCTCATGGCAGCCTTGGGTATGAACTTTCCTACTTCATTTTCCCTGTCAAGAAAAAGGGATAAGACAAGGGTGCTGGAAAAGCATCCAAGAAAGACATTTCAGTGGAGATACTGGAAACACAAATCCACATTTGGCAGCTGTTCCTGGTTTGCATGTCCAGTTATGAGATGCATAATTCCTCCAAGACAAGCAGATAGCATCTGATCATTCCATGTAGATGAAGCCTTAGAAATGCTTCTGTCATTCAAATTTTCACAAAGAAAATATAATTTGTGGTTATTCGTGCGCTGCACAGGCAGATGGAAGCACAGCAGGTAGATAAATACTGACATTCTCTTCTCTGAATACATCCAAAAGAAAGGTCAAAGGTAAGACAGGGAGTAAAGTGAATGTAGATTAGGCAGAACATCTGTTGAAGTGGGATAGGAGGGAAAATATTCATTGCTTTTCAAGTAGAAGCTCTGCTTTAAAAATGTTGATGGGCATCTGCTTAATTATAATTTTTTTGCTGTCTGTAGCATTAGTCTTTTAATAAAATCTAAAAAAAAAAAAAAAGGGTGAGGGGGTGGAAGAAAAAGCCCCAAGAGATAATTCAGTCCTCTTTGCACAGTGTAATACCAGAACTTGCTTTAGCTGGAAATACAAGGGGTGGATCAGCAAATAGGTGGGGATGAAGGGCACTTGGGGCAATGTCACCCTGTCCTCACTGTCCCATCCAGTGAAATGAGAATCTGGGCACAAGTGGCTGGTGGCAGCTGCCGTGGGGTGATGCTCCCAGCAGGGCACTGCCCTTCTGCACAGCAGGGCACACCTGGCTCAGTTTGGCTAGCCTGCTTCAATAAACAGGTCCCTGGGTGAACAAGGAGAGGTTGAATTGGGATTCTTATTTATGGCCAAATTATTTTCCCAGGTACAGACTAGCTGTGCTGTGACAAATGGGAAGAGGCAATCCTTTTTCTCCCAACCTTTTCACCAGGAAATTCCCATTTGATGTCAGTAAGGAAATGACTGTTAATATTATAAATGACTTATGCTAATAAGGCACCTATCAACCCACAGCAACCTTTACATCATTCCATGGATAAGTGCAGCTGGGTAAAGGAGTCAAACAGCAGGGAGTCAAACAGGAACAGGCAGGTGACTTGTTCTCTAATGCTGCTGTGGTGCATTTTTCTCCCTGTTCCTATAGCTAAGCACCTCTGACTGTTGGATATTGAGAATTAAAGAGAAAGGATTTCCCATGCACACATATGCTTGTGTGTATTCACACACACACAGACCTGTCCCTTTTGGTTTGATACTGAACTATGACTTTTGCTTTCACTGGCCTGTTGATTTGAATCTTTGGGATATTATTAATGGAAAATAATATCCCATTTTTCTTTATATTCCTAACCTTGTAGCCAAGACTCCTCCACTCACTCACAATTGTAACACTACAATGTGGGGCTGAGGGAGGACAAATTTGGATTTTGCTGTATCTGAAATTGGCCATTTCCACCTGGGATTCCAATAGCCAGGTTTTAAGACAAACATGTCTTTAAAAAATCTGTTTCCAAATTAAGAAGGGACCCAACATGGTGTTTTTCTCCCTTCTCTCTCTCCAAATATCTAATTCAAAACCCATGAGACATCTCTATTTGCTGTGTCATGTATACAAATATTTAGCACTAACCATATGTTTCTGTGTTTTCTTGAAGCCTAAAATAATTTCTTAAACCATCCTTCCTTTTCAGCTTCTGTGTTTGAGTGCCTTTTTGGCAGCCTAAACTGCTCAGTGTTTAAGTGACATTTGCTTCACGAGAGAGGGTTTATATCTGTGTGTATTTGCTTTTTTGCTCAGTTCATTACAAAGTGCTGCTGTGTGATGCCTGTGGGGTCCAGGAGCGAGCCAAGCTCTCAACTCAACCTGTCCCATGAGCTTCAACTCAGGTGTGGAAAAGGAGGAGCATTAAAAATCCAGGGAAGTTAGAGAGGAATGTGAGATTCTGGAGGAACAAATGGCAGAGGAAAAGCCCTCTGGATGACAGATTAATTTTCTGGTTGTGATAAAAGTTGGAGGCAAAGAGCCCCTGGGGGTGAAGGGCAGACAATAACCCATTGTGCAATGAGTGGGGTCAGGGCCTCACCTTTCCCCACCAGCTGCAAAGAGCAAAGCTTCCTTTTCTTGAATAACAATTATCAGTTTACCAGCCCGGAGCCCAGAGCTGAAGCTGCTCTGTGGACACACTGGGGCTGGGCTGGGAGGGGGAACTGCCCTGTTGGGATGGGTTTTAAACTTGGCTGCTGAAAGGGATTGAAAGAAGAAAAGTGGATCCAGGCTAATAAA
>VXBI01002387.1:320390-370699 GCA_013397375.1 Toxostoma redivivum
GGGTGGGAGGCGGTGGCGGTGGGGGGGGGCGGGGGGTTGGAGTGTCTAAAAATATGACAAAATATTTCCACAAAATGAGTGGGAAAATTTCCAAAAAATCTAACATTCTCCTAAACATAGTAAGTCTTTTGTGTTGAAATGCTGTAGCAACCATCCAGCTCTGAGGAAAGACACTGGGTTTGGCCCAGGATCCATAACTTAGATTTGGAACAATTTGAGTGCCTTTGCCTTTCACACCACTCTGATTAAAGTTATCTCATGTGCTGAGATCAGGGAGACACAGCAGCAGCTTGAAATGAGCTGCAAGTTTGCATGAGGAGAGAAGATTCTCATCTGAAGACACAACCTTGTCAGCATTATCAGTTCATGGGAGCATCCAAATTCTGAATTTAGGGAGTGTTGGAGCACCTTGCAGTGATTTCACTCAGGCAATCACATTAGGATGCATAGTGAAAACCATAACGGCATAAATATTTAATTCTTATAACTAGGTTCTAAACACTGCAGAAATGTTGTCATAATTAATTTTCAAACAGTAACTTTTTTCTTCCCCTTTCTAATTAGCAGAGTACAGATGACATGCTACTGCATAATTGATAAAAACTATGTTTTAAATTGCATCTATATGATCATTCTTACATAGTTACATCAAATGAATCAAGTGTCATTGCCTTTACTCTGCTCAAGGGCTCCAGAGGGTACAGCAGTAATTTTATGCTGGTGATGGAGTCGTATTAATGCTCATTGCTCTTCATCTGAAGACATCAAAGATCCTTGCAAAGCTGCATGGAATATTCTGCTTTCATATGCAGGGAACTGGAGGCTCAAAAATATTAGAACTCCCATTTTTTTTTAATCAGGAGGTCATTTAATCATCAAATCAAAATAAGTGAATGGTGTTAAAATCTGAAAGTTTTACATGATAGGGATCAAGCACAGAGCTCTGGACCTGCCTTAGCCCAGATAAATTAAGGCATGCTTTATTCATTGTGCCATGTAGGATGCCCAGATGATATAACAGATCTGTATCATGGTTTCAAGGACACCAGGAGCAGCTTTGCTCTCTGGGAGTGCAACTTGCCCAGCGAGGCCTCCCCATTGTCCCAAGCTGGGAGTGACAAACACCTCAACCTGAACAGGAAAAGCAATATTGAGCCAAGCTGGGGGATATTGATCCAAATTTACTACAGAAAAAATTACCTGGAGAATCAGAAAACATCAAAACTGGTTTTTCCACATGAAGGATTTTAGAGCCCACACTAGCTTTTTCTGGATGTGGCTTGGAACATAAAAATAATGATTTCTTAATTCATCCACCAAACTGAAAAATCAATTATTGCACTCCTCAGGTCTAGTGAACTGTTTGTTCCTTAATGTAATGACAATTGTCTTCCAAGCAAATTAAGTCCAGCACTAGAGAAAATAAAATATTCATTAGCAAAGTTATTGGAAAAATAGATCAAATTATATTGAGGCAGTTTATTTTCCATGTTCCTACAAGGTGCTTGTAATACCATGCTGCCTGATTGTAAGTAACATGAGGACAGTCTTCTGCTCTTCTAGGATAGAATGTTCCCTGGAATTCCTGGAAAATCCCATAATCCCATAGCAAGAGTAAAAGCACAGACAGTGGAGTTTATCCTGGCTGACCTTTGCTCCTGTTGAGAACAGGAATTAAAGTGGAACGGGATGCAGCAGCTGTGTGCTGGGGAAGAAGGGCTGGAGTGTCACAACAGATGTGAAGAGAGGACTAAAAGTTGCATTTTTAGTCCTACAGGGTGTCCTGATGAAAGGCAACCCCAAATCTCTGCCCCTTGAAGAAGTGGCAGAGCTGCACATGATTCTGAAGGATGAAGTGCTTTTTACACAAGGAAATGTAATCAAATTTCTTGCTCTTCCCCTCTGCACAAACTTGTGGCTCATTTGGGTTCTTTTTTCTGCAGTTGAGGGAGGAAAAAGAAAGAACAGTCCAGAGTAGAAGAACAAGCAATATCTCCCACACTGCCCACACCAGCAGCTGGCACAAAGTGCCTCAGACTCTGAAACTGCTCTTAAACTCTTAAATGATCTTAAACTGCTCACACCTCACACCCCAGAGCTGGCAGTGGGAATCAGGGCCCCGAGGACACCTGAGGTCTTCTACTCCTTTTGGAACTCTGGGATGAGAACACAGACGTGCCAAACTCCTGGGATAGTTCCCCCTATTTTTCCAAAGATAAGATTGTCTTGAATCTACATGGAAATCACCTGGCAGTCAGTCCCAGAATCTGGAGTACAACCTGTTCTACCCAGAGCCCAACTCCCCACTCAGAGCACGGCTGCCCTGACACCTCCAGACAATTCTCACTCATCCAAATAATCCTTCAGATTAATGTTAAAGCAGCAGCACAGAGCTGACTCTTGGAAACAAAACTGGGTTCATTTGACAGAATTTAAAAAATAGTTATAATTATTCTCTGTGATCTCTCTGAAGTGCAGAGACAGGGGAAAATGCAATTACCTTATTTGTGTGTGTGTTCATACATTCTGACTTTCCCTTCTTTCCTTACATCTGGGATTCTGTAATGCAGCTGACAGTGATTTAGGGTGTTTGAAGTGTTTTGGAACTAATCTCTGCTTTCCTGGGAATTTTTCTGGGTACATGCATTGCCCTTGTGTTCACTGACCTAGCTAGCTAATGATAAAGAAAAAAAAAATGCTATTTGGAGTAATAATGGGCAGCATCTGAATTACTGTTAATTGCTGCAGATAGGCTTAGCTCGTGTGGTGAATGTAAGCATTGCCTTTCAATATGAACTTGCATTTATCACAAAGCAGTGAGTAACACAGACCTGAACTGAGAATAAATATTTTTTTGTCACAGCTGGTGAGTGAGCCCACCAGGGGAGGGACTATGTTAAACCTGTTTTTGCAAATAGAGATGGGCTGGTGGGAGATGTGGTAGTTGGAGGCCACTTGGGGCATGGTGATCATGAAATTATAGAATTCTAAATATTTGGTGAAATCAGGAGGAACATTAATAAAACTTTTACATTGGACTTCCAGAGGGCAGACTTTGGCTTATTTAGGAGACTTGTTCAGAGAGTTCTTTGGGAAGCAGCCCTTAATGAATTTTTGGGAACAAAGATGAAGACTGTCGAAGACTCTGTTCTTCCATTAGCACGATTTAATGTACATAATGTGGTGACACCTACAGAGCTCAGCCAGGCTGTCACCCATCGTTTGAGGCATTAAAAGACAACTCAGCTGGCCACAATGGCCATGGCAGGGATCTGGGGACAACAGCAGCCAGGGGAGGCTCACAGAACACAAAGCCTGGAAAGTGGATTTCATTAATTGCAGTGCTCATGAAAAAGCTTGCTTTTAAAGGGTTTTGGTAGCCACTTTTTAAGATTCTGTTCTCTGATCTTTCACTTAGACATCTGCTTACAATCTTCAACTGACCAGATTATATATGGCCTTGCAGTTTTCTTTCTCCTGCTGTCTAATATGAAGCACTTGGCCTTTTGTCCTGAACAGTTTCTTGCCCTCATTGCTTTCTTCCATTAATCTATTTCAGTACTGCTTTTCCCTCTCTTAAGTACAACATTTTTACTTTATTGAGCAATGGACTGAACCTTTGCTTTTAACACATTGGATTTTATAATATTGGGACTTTTTGATAGGTTTTAGGCAACTCTTAGATAAAGAGAATTTGGGGGAGTTTCAGCTATCCTAGGATAAGTGAGGCAAGGGAGAAAGGAAATATTTGAATGAGTTGTTGGCAGAAACAACTGCAACCTGATTGTTTGGAGGCAAAATTGATCCTAAAGGGTTGTTACTGTACTGACTCTGTAGGAAATACAACAGCAGATCTGGGTTTTAATTTAGTTGATTCTCCTGTCTCCTCAAATTTTCAGCTTCTTTTTCACATGTATTTTATTACTTATTTGTCTAGCCTCATTAGTACCAATGCCCTTTCCTCTCCTAAAAGCTTTTTTTTAAGGTTTTTTGGTTTCAGTAGGTTAGTAACAGCTTCCTGAGTATAAATTTGAGCAAAGAGGTGCATATTGGTGTATTATTGGGTCTGTCCCATTCCTTCTCTGTGGTAGGAGGGTTTTTCTGAACACAGTCTGGTTGTGTCCACTGAGAGCAAAGCTTGGGGAGATCAGGTGAGCTGCAAATGCCCAAAGCACAGTGCTGTAAAGGAGATTAAAAGTTCTTCCCCTTCTCTTTCCTCATTGCTGTCCCCAAGGGCAGGAGGAGAAGGAACTGGAGCCAAGATGAACAAGGGCACACTCAGTGCCCACACCAGCTGATGGAGTGAAATGAAAGCTGCCTTCAAGGTGATCAGAGCAGCTGCTCAAAGCCTCACTCAGATCATTTAGTTCACAGGCCAAGTTATCTACAGGGCAGGTAGGAGGTGGCTGCAGAGCCAGGAATTTAAGGCTGGTTTGTTTCATACTTGTTCCTGCAACATTTGGATTATCAACCAAAGCTTTCACCTCTCTCTTGCACAGTGTTGGCTGTAGGTTGAATACATTTAAATTTCTTTGTGGTTTATTTGTGTTTTAACACTTTTGATCTCTCCTGAAATGCTTGGTGGGACCCAAGTCTGTCAGTGCTGCTTGCAGATCTGCCAGATTTTACTCTCTTTTTTTCCTGAGCAGTTGTTTGATATTCTTTCAGCCTGCATTCTTCTTTTGAAATTTGTTTGCCAGGAAAGTTCAGGCTCAGAAAAAGAATAATTTCCACTTTGACATATTTAAGGGCTGGTTTAGAAATGAGGGACAAGGAACTTGCAAAGTGACCAGGGTATCATAAGATACCACCCAAAAAAAAGGTTTCAAATGAACAAACATAGGTGTGTTCTGTAATTGGCATTCTGTATTCTTTATTCAGGGACGTGTAAAGGGGTTATCTTACACAGAAAAACTATCCTAGCACAGAAAAATAGAATTAATAGCAAATAGCTAGTATTTCTTTATTAGAGTCTTCTTCCTTCCTCCCTAGAATTTGAATTTCTATATTTGAGTCATTCTTCTATCCTTCCCGAGGAGCTGCTTGACTGGCAGCAGGGAAAGGTGTATTTTAAATAGTTCAAGCAGCTGTCATTGCATTTATCTGCACTGCACTAACAAGGAACATCCAGAGCTGTTCTAGGCAGGGTGGGGGAGCTTCCCTGTTCCAGGAGCTCTTCCAGGCTGGTAACAAAAGAGGATAATGAGGGCTGCAGTCTGCCACAGCCCAGCCCTGAGTGCCACACACTGCCCTACCTGACAGGTGGAACATTAACAGCTCAAAACTGTATCATAGGGGGCAAGAAATGAGATCATCTGGGGGAAAAAAGGTCTGGAAATAAACAGGCAAAGATTTGAAGGTTTAGAAGGCCCTTGAGTAAATGAACTGCCTTCTGTGAAGTGTGATAGTGATCAAAGGAAGACAACCTGAGGAGTAGAGCTGTCGTCCCCAACCAAATGGACTGTCACATCATTTATCTGGCTGCTTGCTGGCAGCAGGCACTCTGTCAGAGCCTGCAGCCCAGAGAAACGGGGAAAGGAGAGGAATAGAAGGCATCTGACAACTGAAATGATGCTCGCTGTGTTGCCATTGTCCCTGAATTTTGAAAGGCTAACATCAAAATATTATGATTCCCCAAATGTCATAATTTCAGTATCTCAACTCACTCATCTTCACTCTGTGCCTCAGAGCTTATGTTTAATCTCTTTAACATTCTATAATTATGTCTTCAGTGTGGATCAATTATCTCAGAATATGGAAACAAATTACCATCATTATCTTCAATTGTTCTTTACATTTTCTTCCTCCGTTTTTGTTTTCTGGCTTTCTTTACCAGTGTCAAAAATGTAGCTCACATCCATGCTCCTTTGTCATGAATATACATTTGGCAGTAAATCATCTGCCAAGCAAGGATTTGTCCTTCCCTTTGCTCTTATTCCCCGGTTATCCTTGCTGGGCAACTCATTACTTTCTGCATATTCAAATAGGTTTATTCAAATAGGTCTCTGAGCAAGACCAGAGATTGGTAGCAGACAGACCTTTTAGTTTTTCAGGTTCCTCACTAAACTACTTTAAATTAACATAGACTACATCCCCAAGAACAGTGCTGGTACCTGCAGGAGTGGAGTTTATTGTGACAGTAATTCACTGGTCAAAGCTGGCTTCATCTGCTCTGATGTGACAGCTAAGGGCTCCTATTGCACAAGTGATCTGTGAATTATAGAGTAACCATTCCACCACAACCATAAATAAATCTAATAAAGTTAGTGCTTTGCAAAAAAACAAACAAACAAACCAAAATAGCATTAAGCTACAGCTCTGGTTGTGCTGCAATCCACTAAAACAGAGAAATAGAACTGTTGAATTTCAGCAGCACATTGTCATTTGTTCATTGGAGAGAAGTCACTCTAACACCAAGTATGGAGCTGCTTCGTTCTGCTCTCCCAAAGGGAAAATCAGCTCTTAAAATTCACTCTTTGTAGTCCTTTTTAGCCTCAATTATGAATTTTTGTCTCCAGGACAATCTATCTGATTAAGACATGCTAGATGTGTGTATTGTTTGGAATTTCTTGTGTGGCACCGGGCTATTCCTGACTCTTTGGGGCTCAGCTGGAATCTGTGAATGCAGCTGAGGTAACCAAGCTGTGCAGAATTCTAAGTTAGGACATTTTTTAAAGGTGATGGCTTTGCTATAGGGATCATGTCTTATTTCTTCTGAATTGACCAGTCTTTCTTTCAAAATGCTACACTGAAAATCAAGCTTCATACAATAGGTATTTCTACCAAGAAAGGCTTATAGTGGTAGCTCTCTTGTAAAACAAATCATATCTTCCTGCCCTCCTCTCTCCATTTTATGAGGTACCTTTCCCCTTCTTATTACTTTTTCTTCAGTTTCTTACTGTCTCTGCTGCACACCAAGGCAATAAACTACTGAAGTGCAAAAAAAAAAGGCAAGTACTTACTCCAGAATTTTATCCAAACCTGGCTGCTGCTTGAAAACAGTAATTTCTATCAACTGTATTTCAAATTAAAATGCTAAAGTGCTGGAGAAATGGGGTGTGGAAATACTTAATTTGATAGCAAATTACATTTATGGGTTGAGAAAATGATGTCTTTTAAAAATGGGCCCCAGTGTTCAATGCATACCTGTTTTAATTACCCAGGTGTGGAAAATAAAAAATTATGCTTTGTTGGGAACATTTCAAGGACTGCTGATGTCAACAAAAGGTGAGAGGCAGCACAAGCCCAGATGGTTGGCTGTAGACTTTCCTTAACCATCCAAACAGATTTACTCAAAACTCCTACAAATCAAGGATCCAGCACAAAGATGAAAGCTCTGTTTTCTTGTGCAGCTCTTTATTAGCTAGTGTTGCAAGGTGTGGTTTTAAAAGCAAGGCAAAACACAAGATTTGGTGAAATTATGAACTGCATTTCTGGTTTTCATGTTTCTCTGCTGGTCTGTGCTCCTATGGGTGAGAATTTGATATGCAAGCTGGCACTAAAATCAGCCCTGATCACACTGCCTGGGCTTGGGCTGGAATGCAACATCAGAGGCTGTTGAGAGGCGTCAGCCCTTGACTTCCCAAAATTAACTTTTTACCAACTCTGGGCTGAGCTGCAGCTTCAGAACCCACAGAGTCACAGTGGAACCAGAGCCACTCCATAGTGGGGCTTACACAGGAGGGAAAGTGTGGGGTTTTCTCTTCTGTAAAGCTTCTAACTTCTGATCCAGGATGCTCTGTAGTGAATTATTCATTGTGATAGATTCTGTGATGTCCTGCTGTGCAGTTTCCATGGCTTTGTCCCAAGGGAGCAGCAGGGATGATGTGAGCCCACTGCACTTGTCTCACACAGGTAATGAGTTGTGTTCTGTGCCAGGGAGCACTTTTAATTTGGTGATTATAAAGGAAATTTGGTATTTGGCAGGCTCAGAACTCCAGTGTTTGGCTCCCACCACAGAGGTGATTCTCCAGGATGCTCACAATCAGCTTCTCCTGGAAGAGCAGGAGGATGGAGCTCACCTGCACCACCAGACCCACACCTGAAACAGAAGATTGTGCCTCTTTCTGTCCAGGAACTCTTCTCCAAGATTAGTGAGTGCTGTGCTGTGGGGTGAGCTCTGGCCTGTATTATCTTTAGCATTGCCATGTCTCTATAAATCACCATCACCTTGCTGCAGGAAGTTCCTTGCCCTTAGACTAATTTTGTGAACACAATCTGTATGACAGTGAGTGGAGATAAGTTCTAATGCCTCTCCAGTATTCTGAAGTGTACTTTTCCCTCAGCCTGCACCTGAACTGACAGACACTTCAGGGTTGTTCTGAGATCAGTAAATGGCATCTGCAGGAGCCCCTCAGAGGAACAGCAGAGCCAAGGGGACCCCACCAAATCTCCCTGATGAGAAGACATGAAATTGCTGGAGTTGGATTTTAAGGAACATGAACTGCTTCATGGCTCTAGAATCAGGGCTGACTGGTAATATCTTTAAATATCTTTGGCATTTATTACCTTCTGCAATGGAAAGGGTAGTTACCAGCATTAAAATGACTGTCATGCATTAGGGTCATGGAGAACAATCGCATTAGAGAAGTAAGAGAGAGTGAAGCCAGCAAAGCCCAGGCTTAATCTGAAAAATCTCTCTGTAACAAGCTCCTGTTACTTCAAGGATGAATCCATGTGAAAGCACTGATGTTAGTGCAAGTTTTCACTAATAAGCAAAATGTTATTAATTGTGTGCATTACTGTGCTTGAGCTGCCTCTGTCATAGGGACTGCCAGGCTTTCCAAGGAGCCTGAGGGTTAAGTGTTTGTCTTGGGGAAGCTTCCTGAGAGTAGTTGTCTAATAAACACTTTGAGCTGGAGGGTAAAACAAGTGATATATGTTGCAGTACAGCAGTATAATGAATTAGTTAAAAGCAAACAACCCCCAAAACAGTAGATTTCCAGGGCAGGCCTGTGTCTGCCAACCAATATTTCTGTGCCAGCTTTCTAAAGGAAACACAGCCAAAAATAGAAGTGCAATAACTCATCATGAAGGAAGAAAGCTATTACAGAGTGGATGAAACAGCAGCAGCCTCTCAACACTAACCCCAGATGATGAGGCTGATTCCCAGTCCTTACCTGGTGCAGTAACATAAACAAGTGATGAATCAGAGCACTCTCGTGCCTCCCTGCATTAGGGCACAGCTGGGACAATGGTCAGGAAAGGCCTGGACTGGGTGATTGTTTGGGTCTCAGGAATGCTGGCACAGCTGTAATGGGAATATCTTCCCTGTGCTTACAGGTTTAGTGGGTGAAACAGCACTGGCACCATTCAAGTGACATAAGGAACACCTCTGTAAAGCATTTTACACCACAGCAGATAAAGTTGTCTTAGGCAAAATAGGGCAGGTGTAAAGCCTGGCTTTTGCAGTCTGCTTTGCTGCCTGAGCCTGCAAGCCTGGCTGGCTCCAGTGTCAGCAAATTAAGGTGAAACATGGAGAGACACTGCTCAAACACAGCTGAGTTTTAGTCACCCTGCCAAGGCCAGATGTCTCCATTCACTTTGTAGCAAAGAAATGCCCTGTCATGCCCAATAACTAAAATAAGATTCATCAGCAAGATGAAATTCAACGTATTACACACCTGAGTGGCCATTGGAAGAGGAAAAGGGGATGTTTGATTGCTGCTTGCAGCAGGTGCTTAGTGAAATGCTGTACTTCAGGAGTGGGCAGTAATGACAAACATCTGCCTCATTTGCAGTGTCACAGACATGCAGGGCATGTCCTCTGACAGCCACACTCAGAGCCAGGCCCTTCTCACCAGACTCCTTTGCACCATCTGGGTTAGTTGGGAGATAATTTTGCAAGGGAAAAGACAGTGGGGATTAGGGAGGATCATTATTCAGTTCTCTCCAGTGGATAATGCCCCTCCATAGGCATGCTGGAAAGGTCACAGAAATTAAGTATGAAGGGTCTGCTGTGATGTGAGACAAGCAGGCTTCCCAGTCACCACTTGAAGTTTCACAGTCCTTGCTAGAGCTATTGAAATTGAAAACTGTTTACAGATGTGTGGAAATAGAGATTGCCTTGGGAATTTTGACTAATAGTATACAGGAATTAAAATGAATTTAGGTTGCTTTTCTTTTTCCTTTCATTCTTATTTTTTTCTGAACCTTACACTCTCTTAGTCATGAAGACTGCTGTTGAGCATTTCAAAGATAACTCCTGCTTCAGGAGTGAACTTAGCACAGAGAGGTTTCCTTAATTTGGGGAAGCACTTGAAATAATCCCTTGAACATATGTTTCAGGACCCCAGAGTGTCAAAATTTCATATGTTTCCCCAAGTTTAGATTTCTTAAACCAACACATTGAACATTGTGTATTCTGCTTCTTCCACTGCTTTAAGAAATGGGTTTCAACAGCATAAAGAACTGACATTTTAATGACCCTGCTTTGAGTAGAGGTCCTCAAAATCCAATCCTTTCTGCAGAGGAGGTGCTGAGCTCCTGTTCCCCATTATGCATTTTAAAGGGTATTTTCTATGTGATGGTACAGCAGAACTAAACAGATACCTGGTTCCTCCTGTGTGTGCAGAGAACAGGTCACAGATCTGGATCAGGTGATTCCCTGAATGCACAGGGTTGGTTGTGTCTCTTGAATCACCCCTCACAAGCCATATTAAATATAAAAACCAAGCCATTGCCATTGTTTAGGTACATGGCAGGTATTTTTGTCAAGAGGTCATGACTCTGACCTTCTGCTCCATAAACAGTGCTTTTAAAGAAAAAAAAAAAAAAAAAAAGAAAAAAAAAAGAGGAAATTTGCCCTCCAATTTTCACTTTAGTTCACTTTGTTCCTACATTTATTCCTATCTTAACCATGAACAACATGAGAGCTGCAGGATGTGAATTTTAATAGAGTCCATCTTTCAATCTGCAGCTATCAAGGCAGGCTGCATTTCTCTGTACATCTCTTGGTGCTTCACCTGCACACAGGGTGGGAGCTGTTCACTGCTCCCCCCGTGGGCATTAACTCATTGACAGCAGCGTTGTAATTAAAAGCTGAAAATCGCCCCCCAAGGCTGCCACCCTGCCAGGAACCATCCAGCTGCTGTGTGCCAAACACCAGGGAGCTGCTCAGCCAAACCACAGAAACTGGCACAGAGTTCTGCTGTTTTGGATGTTTGCTGTGATTCCACCTGAGGGAGAGCACGGTTGGGAGACTGGAACAAGCTGCCAAATTCTTTCCACACCTCCTAAGGCAAAACTTAGTGTGAGGACAACAGGGTATGAGCATGGAGCAGTGCACAGAGCAAACTGGGGTCTGTCCTGCTCAGAAGGGGCTGTGCCAGCACATCCCAGCCTAGCCCCTGGGATTCTGGTCCACTGCACTTAATTGGAATGGAAAATAGCATGGTAGGGTTTCCAAATCCTGTTCCATGTCTGAGAACGATATGGGGAGAGCAGGAAGGATGATCCATACCCTGACAGTAAAAGAGTGGAGAAATGTTCTTAAGAGCTATTCACATGTATATTGTGGCATTAAACCTCCACCAGGGAGTGAGCAGAGCATCCAAAGTCAGGACTCCATGTTCCCTCTCCTGCCACTGGCTCCTTGCAGAGCCACAGGCCACTCACACAATGCTGCTGTGCTATAAACATCATCCCCACCCTGCAGAGCAGGTGACCACAGCTGGAAATATAAATGCAGCCATTTCTTTGTGATGCTGCTTGCAAAGTCATCCAGGACATTGCAAAGTGAAAGGTGCTATGGCAGCTGTGATGTATTTTTACACATATTTTGCCTTGCAAGCAATAAGTTAGTCCTAAATTAATGGGAGAAACATGAGCAGAATCAGAAATTATAGAGGTGGCACCAAACTTGGGCTAAAACCATAGGAGGTCTCAAGCTTGAATTGCCCTGAAGGAGAAGGGGTACACTTCTCTACAAGGGGTCCACAGTGCCAACAAAGGAATGTCACTTAAAGACGTGTATGTGATGAACCAGGGATAACTGCACTCCTGTGCTGGAGAGTTAAATATCTGAAGTGGTTTTTGGCTAAGTACTTCCTTCAGGATCACAGTTAATTGACTTTCCTGTCTTTAGATCTATGGCAACATCTTTTACATCTTCTATGACTCCTTTTAAATCCTAGGAATCCTTTATAGAGCCATTCATGCAAACAGATCTGGCCAGAGTGTGTTTATGCAATATGCTCTGCAATACAGAAGTGAGATTTTCTATTTTCCTTTTTTTGTTTGGGTTTTTTTTTTTCCCTCTATCTGTATCCCTGCTGTTTAGCATGAAACTGTAGAGTTGGTCACATAAAATTAAACTTGTTTTTACTTACCAGTCACTGAAATGCTAGGGCGTTCTTAGCTGGGGTATTCCTAGCTGTGTTTGGTAATGCTCCGAAGATATTAGGTAAACACTACAAATTGGATGTAAATGGAATCAGAGAAACAGCTGCCACCTCTTTTGCTAGCTGATTAATTTTTTTTCTGAGTCACAACAATTACATTTTGGCGTGGCACACCCATCAGGTTCTAAACACTGACTGCAGTGGTTGCCACTGCTGCTTGTTGATGGGGGGGCAATGAATTTCTGCTCCCCAGCAGTGAATCTCGATTAATCTCAGCCCATTTGACATGCCCAGCTCCCCCCATCCCCCCGGAATCTCTGCCTGGATGGACCTGCTGCACTCGGGATCCCGTGCAGGCGAGACAGGCATGGACAGTATTTACAGACTGAATTTCCTGCAGCAAATCTCTCCAAATCTCCAGTTTATTTCCCAGCACCATGGGCTCTGCCATGCATTTTTGAGCTTCCACTGTCCTCTAGTGGTGCTTTGTTTGCAAAAGGAAGATGCTCAGAGGGCTGGAGCCTCTGTGGAGGCAGGATGAGCTGGGGATGCTCACCTGGAGAAGAGAAGGCCCTGGGAAGACTTTAGAGCCCCTTCCAGTGCCTAAAAGTGCTCCAAGAGAGCTGGAAAAGAACTCTGGACAAGAGATGGAGCGACAGGATGGGGGAAGTGTTTTAAATTGACAGGGGGCAGGGTTAGAGGGGATACTGGGTAGAAATTCTTCCCTGTGAGGATGGGGAAGCTGTGGCACAGGGTGCCCAGAGAAGCTGTGGCTGCCCCTGGATCCCTGGAAGTGCCCAAGGCCAGGCTGGAGCAATCTGGGACAGTGGAAGGTGTCCCAGTCTAGCAAATGGAAAGCTTGAATGTGTTTCTCTGCCTCTTCTCCAAATCTTTTCTCCTGCAGTGGTTCCCAAGCCATCACTTTGAAAATCCACATGTGCATCCCAGTGCAGACACCAGCACATCCCTTTCCCTTCATCTCAGCAGGAGCAGTTATTTGGTTTTTTGACCAGGCTTTAAATTTTGGATTAGCCTGGGTGTCAGCAGTAGTATAGATGAAGTTTAATGGGTTTATTTTTTGCCTCACAAAGGGGCTGCCAATGTGTGGGAGGCAGCTGGGAACTCAGCTGAGAACTTTGCAACTGGGATGTACAGGAGGAGGGATTGCACTTAAGATGTTGTCTGCATGTAGCTTGCAAAATGCCTTAGGGCATTAGTGGGAAAAGATGTTTGTAAATATAAAATATTAACTAGCCTTTGTTTTTAATAAACTTGATTACTCCAAGGGAACAAATAACATTTGCTATGTGACTGTCCTATTTCCTGAGTTCATTTTAGGAGTATCTGTCTTACCCCTCACCTGCAATAGGAGACCAGCTGAATATTTTATAAAATCAGTATTTCAGTAACATTCATATTATTGTGTCAGTACTCCTACAGATGATGCAATATATAACAAAATTAAAAATTCTCAGAAAGCTATTTATTCAAGAAATCTAAGCCCAAAATCTCCACAGAGACTCAGGTGTACACTTACCCTTCCTCAGGGGAGAATCCTATTGGATTCAATGTCAATATTTGCATGAGTGAATATTAACAAGTTTAAGGCTTTTTCCTTCTCTGATATATATTTACATAATATAACAACCTTGAATTAATTCGATGACTGATTCTTTGAAAATTGTCTTTATTTCCTCCTTTGAGGTGCCTGTGAGTGGCTGAGCTGTGATTTGAGTTGTTTGGCTGTGATAGCTTAGCTGTGATCTTGCTGATTTGTGGTGGGATAAACATACAAACACTTCTAAGGAAAATTCTTGCATGAGAGTGGCTTTTTGTATGGTTTTGGTTGGCTGGGTTTTGTTGTAAAAGCTGACATGGAGAGGAAGGTAAGCCAATAATTTTCCTTGTGTTGAACAAAGGATAAGGTGTTCTTCTCCCATCCTTTATCTGGCTTTCCCAGTGCACAGGCTCTACAGTGGAGACTTTCTCTCCCCATCTGGGCTTTATATCCTACCTTAAGCCTTTGTTATAGAATTTATCCTCTAGCAATAATGAATTTTTGATATTGGCTGTCTTTCTTTGAAATTCCTTTTCTTGAGTACTGACAAGGAGTGACATTCAGCAGAATGACTGGTGAGGACTGGTTAGGAGGAAGATATTGACATCATCTGACTTCCAGACCTGAAGTTGCAGGTTTTTAAACTGCTTTAGGGTGCTCTAAACACAAGCTGCTACTGAGCAGCTACCTGCCCTGTACCAGTGCTGGCACCTGGGTGCTTGTGTGGGCAGTTCAGTCTAGCCTAGCCAGATTAAAAGTCATTAAAAATTTAAAATAAAATGTAACCCCCCCCCCCCCCCAAAAAAAAAAAAAAAAAAAACATGAACAAAACAAAACAAAAAAAACTTAGAAGCAATGGTGTTGGCTTGCAATAGGCAAGAAAAGCCACCCAATTCAAGTGTCCTAAATCACTTTCTGAAATGGCCTGAAGGTCACAGAACCCAGACTCAGAACTTAGCATACTCTGAATTGTATCCAGGTCTGAACGTGGTGAGTGAACAGAGCAAAGTGAAGGCTGTGAGGCCCCTGTTCACTGCAGGTGATGAATCTGGGCCCTATTATAGTTAATGATCAAGATCCTGCACCTCAGAGCAAGAGCCTAATTTAGCTCCTCAGACTTCTCATCTAGGAGGGCCAATCCTTTCTTAACTGTGAAGAGGAGCCTGGGGAGTTTAACCTCAGCAGGCTGCAGCAGTGCCTGTGAACCCCCACTGTCTCTGCATTGCCTCAGCTGATGATTAGTTAACTTCTTTGGCGTGTCTTTCTACAGTGCACTCCCTATTTGTAATGGAAATTATGTCCTTGGGAACTGCAACAAGTTCTTGCAAGACTGAATACCAGGGATGTAATGGAGATACCCAGCCACGGCACATCAACAGGTAAAGAAAGCAAAATAACAAGCTGTGCTACTCTGACCACACTGTTTACACTCCTGCACTGCTGTTTGCATGTGAATAGGAGAGATATTTGTTATGCCCTTCAGCAAATATTGTTCTCGTCAATACTGATGGGTATATCAGCTGTGGATTAGCAGCACTCATCCTCTCTGGAACAGTGTTTTCAGTTCTCACTGGAGAGCCTTTAAAAGGATCTTGAACCTCTGCAAGCAGCTTCTAGAAGAGAACAAGATCACATGAGTTTTGATTTCAAAAAAATTAAGCTTTGGATGTAAATCCATACTTCTGGAAAGGAATCTTGTCGTGGAAGGCCCCACTGCCTGCTGTTCTGCAGAGGCAGTGTCTCCTCTATGAAAACAGAGGTCTTTAAAATATGCAATGGAATCAGACCCACCCCACGAGATGATGGCCCCTGCACCAAGGATTGGTGTCCATGGTATTTCTAACCTCAGCCTCCAAAATTGTGTTGAATATGAGAAGAAAAGCACCCAGATATTTCAGTGTTAAATGCAAACCCATGTTTTCAGTTGTCTTTCTGATTCGCACTTTTCATGCTGCATTTCAAGGAGAATTAAATATGAAATATATCTTGTTATTTAGCCAACACTTTAATGTACCACTCTTAACAGCAAAATACTGCTGAGTGCTCACCTGTGTGTGAACTTTTGTCCAAGCTCTGTAGATGCTGATGTAGTTTAGGAGGAATAGCAGTAATTTCCCACACAGTTTCATTCCAGTGGTTTATTTCTCTAGCTTATACCATAAGCTTTTTCAGGGGAATCTGAAGAGCTAGATTTATAAAGAGAATGGATAATTTCATTGCAAAAAGACAGAACTAGCATTATGCATGTTAAGTTAAGGGTAAACAAATCTCATGCTTCAGGGCACAAAATGATTTCCTATTGGGCTCAGGAAAGATTTTTTTTTCATGTAAAGCATTGTATGGTTGGCTAGACATATCGCTGAGGGGTTTATTTATTCTGCTGCCCTCTGAAGCATCAGTTTAGGAGACTTCATTTTAGATTGTGCTAGAGGCAGAATGCCAGATGTTGTAATCATTTTACTTAGCATGGGGAGCCTGCTCTACAAACTTCCTGCTCCAGCAGACCCGTGATGCCTCATGGTGCAGTCCCACAGAATTCCAGGCTCCTCGGCCACTTTAACCAAAATCAGTGGGACCAAATGAGGGCAGAGCTGCTGCTTCCTTGTGCTCAGGAAAAAAAAAAACAACATAGGATTAATCTAATTTCCATCCTGTGATGGCACTGCTGTTGGAGACAGAAATGTGGCATGGACACATCCAGTCCATGCAGCAACAGCTAGATTTTATTGATTTGCACCCCTTTTTAGAGGGGCTTCGAATTTCCCACTCTTACATCAAGCATGGCTCTCAGAACATGCTGCAAACCAGCCACGCTCTGCAGCCTGCCTGCCAGGAAAACTGAAATACCCCCCACAGAAATCACATCCAGAGAAGGAGCAAGCGAGGTTGTGAGAATCTTTCAGCTTGGGGGCAAGGATCTGCATCCTGCCTGCTCTGTGCAGGGAAAGTGCCTGTGGCTTCTCCCTGAGAGCACCTCTGCACTGCCCAAATCCAGGCTCTGCCCTTCCTCCTGTGCCAGCAGTAATTCAGCCTGTGACTTCAGCACAAAGAGCAGCAGACATGAAAGCAACTTTGAAAGTCCTCAGAAGAGCTGCCTTTGTATTTGATGCCTGGGATAAGGTTCCCTTAAGGAAACTGAGAGAGAATTCACTTCTAAGAGCCTTGGTGGATTTTCTTGTAAGTGGGAAGCCTATGTAATTTGGTAGAAACAGAAGGAATCCAAATCTGTTAATCCCGTGAAAGCCACAGGAATTTGGGTGTATGCATTTGGGAAATTCACTGACAGGAAAGGGAGGCTTGCAGTTAAAACATTCCCATATACATCTGATCTCAAATTCCATTCATGTGCTTGTCGTGCTTGTTTTGTAAAGTTACCTCTTCTCTCTGAGGCTGTATTTTGCATCTGTAAAATGAGGGTGACAACACCACCTTTGCCCAATTTAGGATTCAAGTTGCTATGGCCTGGAGTAGGTGCTTTATACAGAGTTTAACACAATATTTAATATAAATAGTCACAGTGCTTTCCAGACAGAAATTATGTTATTGTGAATAAGGCTGAAATGCTTTTTTCCCATTTGAAATGTCTGGGGGTCTTGTTGTTGTCTGTAATTTCCTCCTCTCGAGCCTGACTTATGTTTTTGAAAGCTCTGACAGTTCCATGAGTTAATTGCAACCATCAGACTGGGTGCAGCTATTTTATAATGAATTAATCTGCTGGGTGAGGGGAGCTCTGCCTGTAGGTCACTGGCATTTTGTTTGGGTGACAGATGACAAGGCTGGCCGGTTTGTGTGTCTGTCCCAAGGTGAGGGTCAGTCATGTTGAGCTGTAATTGCAGTCTTTGAGATCAAGCCACCCTTCACAAGGGGGCCAGGGAGGTCTCTGCTTGCTGGGATCTCGTGGTTGTGGTTCTGCAGCTCAGCCAGGGCTCAGGGTACCAGGGGACACAGCTCTGGGCTTCTTGAGCTGAAAAACTCAAGCTTCACTGCTGGCTTTCTGTGTAGAAGCTGAGGTGGAGGTGGGACATCAGCCCTTGCAGTCTGATGGAAAATATTTCATTTTCCACATCTTCACAACCATATAGGAGTCTGCAGGAAGAAATCTGTTTCTCCTGGGCACTGGAGAAGGAAGAGAGGAAGTCCTTTGGCACGGTGATGCTGCAGAATGGTGTTTCCTTGTGCAGATGATGTCTGGGAGATTTAAGACTGCTTCTCAATATTCATAATTATCCCCACATTCTGTTTTGCTACACAGCAGAATTGGGATGACCTGGAACTGGAAAGGATTTGATTTGAGAACGAGGAGTACAACTGCATATAACAGGATTTACATGCTATGAAGGAAGATGACCATGAAATAAGATCAACAGCTGCTTTATTGGTGGCTGGAAGAGGTGCCTTGCTTGAAGGTTATATGGGTTACCTTTTTTATTTGAAATATATGTATATCCTCTATTAGGCACTTCTGGTATCATAAAACTACTTCTTTTTTTTAAGCTAAAAAGCTATAATTTCCTAAAATTTAAAACTTCTGAAGAGCAGCAGATTGCAATATCAGGGGCACCTTGTCTTTAACAGAGACAAATATTGCACCTCCATTGAGAATTGCTCATCAAATTAGAGATTCAAGCCTTAATCTCTCAATCAAACAGCACTAAATAACATCAGCATTTAACTTTTGCTGTCACTCTTCCTTGAAATAGAAGATGAAAAGAAGAAACTGTGTTGCTGGAGCCTACTCCAGAAATTTCACGTTACTTTGTCAAAGCCTTTTAATGTTGTAAGAGAAGCTTCTGAATTGCAAATATCTGGGCTTAGAAGTAATAAAAGAATTCCTACAACACTTCAACCAAGTGCACAAATGTTACTTTTAAACATGTTGCTGAGATAAGGAGGAAACTGAGGGGTTGAAGACAAGGTCATCCTTGGAGGAGCTCTGTTATCCCTTTAGGCCACAGACTGCACCAAAGCTGGGACATCCTGGAGCACAGTGGGTTATAATCACAAATAAAAAGTGGTTCCTGTCCAGTGTGGACATTGCCATCCTCACTGACAATGGTACACAGCAGAATTCCAGTTGTCAGGTTATAGGTGGTAAAATGAGGCACGTAGCAATTTCCTGACAAGAGTCTGTAGCAAGAGCTGTGCTTTTCCTCATTAAATTACCTCATTAAATCACAAGATCTGTTTTGTTCCTTCTGCTTGAAGTTGTGCTTGGGGCACAACTCTTCTGTAAAAATGGGTAATATGTAGCCTCTAGAAAATTAGCTTCTGTTCTGCAGGATTAAAGATGTCCATCAGTAGATGTCCCTGTGTAACTGATCTGTGTAGGAAAACCTTATAATCATTTGGGGAAACCCATACATTTATCTCATTTTCATGTCACCTTACTCCTTGCTCCTGGATAGCAAAACCTGCCAGTCAGAATTCCCTCACAGCTGCTGGGAGCTCCCTGGGGCCAGGTTTTCCAAGCAGACCCCTCTCATTCCAAGGCCACACGTTCTGCCTTTACTCACAGTCAGAGCTCAGGAGATCCTGCTCAGGAGAGCACAGTAAAGTCTTCTCCACGGTGGTAGAATGAGGCCATAACTGCAGCAGATGTGCCCAGCAGGAAATAACTTCAGTGCATGGAAATATCAGAAATATAGATGAGTAACAGCAGCCCTGGTTAGAGCTCTGCAGCTCCAGCTGCTGCCAGAGTTCCTGAAGCTTTACCAGAGCACAATGGGTTAAATCAGCTCTGACCTGGAGCTTCTTTGTGTCATAAATCAGGGAGGCACTTGGAGAGGTGCAGAGGCAAGGGCTGCTATAAACTTGCCTGCCTTCAGCACAGCTTGGATAGGGGAGAAAACTGACATTTTTCTCCTCTATTATGCAATGCTGTGCTGGATATTTTTTGCACAGAATTTGTTCAGTATGCAGGAAAAATCAGCTCTGAGATGCAAATGTCTCCCAGTGTAAAAATTTACCTGAAGGGGGAGGGAAACCATTAGCTCAGGAACAAGCCCTGTCTTTTTCTTCTGCCAAGTTTTGATGATAAAGGTTTCTTGCAGGAGATGTCAAACTAATTTGACTTCATTTTGCAAATATACAGAGACTGTTCAGTGTGTGATAGGAGTTGTCTGGAAAATGCTATTCCAGGAGGATTAGAAAGCATTGAGCAGCTGTGCCAGGTGGCACATTCAGGGACATTTGCTGCCTGCTAATGTGGAGGGCGTGAGGAGTCCATCCCAGGCAGGCAGACACTTGCAGCTCAGCACTGGGCTCTGTGACACTGTGGAAAGCTTGGTTTCTTGTGGGTTTAGGTGGTTTTTTCCATGTATCCATTCAGTTAAAAAACCAATGAACAAAACAAATGGCTTTGAAGTATTTATCATGGGATCAGCACTGTAGGGAGCAGTACAGGCAGAGTTTTAGTAATAAAGAAAAGGCTGACACATGAAGAGTGGGACTGATGTCAGGTGAAGATCCACTCTCCAGACTTCCAGTCAGGGACATTGCAAGTTCCCCAAACCCTTGCATCCAGTCACAATAGGGAACATTTGAATTTATTTACTTTTTAAGATGACTTCATGGGTGAAGTCAAACCTCGCTGTATTCCTGAGATCAGAGTCCACACTTTGGCTCCATCTTTAAGCTCCCAAGGGCAGAACTGGCCTCAGCAGAGACACAGCTTTGGAATTCCTCCTCCAACAAGTGTATTTATTGATTTCTTCCTTTCCTTAACATGACTTTAAAAGACCCTTCAGGAAGAAGCTGTTAAATTCTTCCCACTGAAGAAACCCTTTCTTCTAGTTTGTAACTACCCACAGTAAAAGCTGTTCCTTGTAAGCACAGAGAGCTTAAATTAGTGTGGTCTGGATACTTCTGGGGCTTGCACATCATCAAAAGCAGTTCTTCTGTGCTCTAATTCTTCCTTTTTCAGTCTCAGCACCCAGAAGAGATGGCATAGCTGCAGGCCATGTGATGGGCTCTGGGGGCAGACACAGAGCATCTTTTGTTTTGTTACTGGCAAGGAGAATCAAGCTGAGATTTAATTTCCAAAGTGGAAAAGGTGATGGTTTATATGAAGATTTATGAAACAAAATACTCAGAAGAAAAATTGAATGGTTCCTTTGGTTTCTTCCTGAGTGTTCATCCAGTTCCTGCTTGCTGTGGTAATCACTCTTGGAAGTGCTCTGTTCTCTTCACAGTGTCTTCATAAAGTCCTGGTGCTGCTCACGAGAGCCCTGAGGTGTTTTTGAGGAATGGGAGAGTTATCCTTGCTCCCCCCGTGCCAGCAGCTGCCAAACAAACTTCCCACAAAGAGCTTTTACAAGATCAGGAGGAATTCTTTGTCAGTGGCAATGAATTGAAGAAAAACAGTCCCAAAAAGAGTCTTTCATCAGAACTCCCTCTTACTCTGCTGGTTTGGGGCAGAGAAATCAGAGCTTGGATGTTCTGGCTGGAGGCATGGAAATTTATTACATCTGCCATCTACTGTGAGTACAATTTTCTGGCAGTCTGCTGTGTGCTGCAAACAGCTCCATCTTGGTTTTGCTCCAAATGTATTAAAAGAAACCCACTGTGCTTTGTCATTGTATTTACTCCTGCATCTCACCATCTAAAAATAATTTAAGTTGAAAGGATATGAATTCTGTTTGTGCATGAAAAAAAAACCCATAATGGTTTCAACTACTGTGATTTCGGGGAAACAAAGATGACAATAACTTAAAAAGTCAGTCTGCCTATGTTATCTATGGATTCAAGAAATGTTTAAAGCAGCAAAATTGAGAGCCATTTTTTCCATCACTTACACCTAAACAAGTGAAGTCAAAAGCAAGTATAAATCAGTGCAGAATTGCACCAAAGCAAACAGCTTGAGAAAACAGAAGAAACTGGCAATTATCTCAAAGAGAAAATGGCTTTAGATTTAAATTCAGTAACAGAAATTGGTGACAGTCATGGTGGAAAGCCTGTAGTTTTGTTTGCAGCCTCTATTCTTTTTCTTCACCACTGTAGCGACTGTTTAGGAAGCAATATACTGTAGATGAAGCTTGCTGAACTGGAGAATGGAGTATTTCCCTGGTGTCTCTGAGAGACTGTGGAACAAATTGGACTGAGTATGACAAGCTGTACAGTGTTATTTCAGTGGCTGCAGATAACTGGATTTCTCCTTCAAGGCATTAAGTGTCACTAGTTCATGTATTAAGAGTCAGATCCTGCTGCTGGCCACAAAAGTGAAGGATCTCCAGTGGAGGCTCAGTGGTAACTGGGGAAACTTGGAATTTATTGCTGTGCCACCCTGAGCAGGGGCTGCCCCTCAGGGCTCTGCCACCAGCAAACACAGCTGTGTGGAGTCAAAAAACTGCATTTATTAAACAAAATTCTCCCCTGTTTAATACAGATGTAACTTATTTGTGCAGGTCCATCATGGTGACAGAGACAAAGGGCCAGGTTTTCCGTGGTCCTGGACCAGGACAATTTGTTGGTGGAATGATGCTCTGGTGATTTAATTTTGCTTGTGCTACTTTTTCTTTGCCTGTGTTATAAGTTGTGCAGCTTTTTCAACATTTTATGTATGCAGGGAAAAAAGGGAGTGGCTGTGCTTGAGAAGGAGAACATCTGGTGACTGGGATGAATTTAAGACAGCTGGGCTCTTTTCATGCCTCTGCCACTGATTTCTGGTATGACCTTGAGCAGGGAATTCTGCACATTGTTCTGAGCAAGCCTGTGGGGAGGCTGCACATCAGCTCCAAAACCAGGGGCAAAAGAGCTGTGCCAGGTAATTAGGGACCCCTAATTACCCTGGTTCTCTGGACCTGAGTTGTGTTCTGACACAGCACCATGTGTTGGGCCCAACTGCTTGTGGCAGGTTATGAGACAAAAGCACAGATTCCCTAAAACTGGTTTTACATGCTCTACTGCAAAGTGCAGGCATGTCCTTGATCTCTGTATAGCTCAATCCCAGGAAATTCTGATCATCCTCTGGTTTGTTATGAGGGGAAGTTAAATGGTGTTTAAGTGTCTCACAAGCAGGGGTGAGGGGGAGTTAGCAGAAATACACAGCAAAATGTACTAGAGAACAACTCCCTGCCTGACTGTTTACACTGGGCTGGATATTTGTGCCAAGGGACCATATAGGAAGAAACACAGGACATAATGAGCAATACTTTGAAAATGGATTTTAAAAGTCCAAGAAAGCCCCATTGGCCATATTTATAATCATGTCATTGGGCTGTTAGAGCAGTGGCAGTGTTTAAAAGGCAGCACATGTTTACTTGTGCTTAATAGTTGCCTCCAGCAATTTACATCTGCTAATGCAAAAATGGATAAAGTTGTCTCAGAAACACTGGTGACAAAACCCAGCATCCACTTCTGCTTTAGTACCTAAACACATACAAGATTTTATGAATCGAGAACAGTGTATGCTATTCCCAAACACAGACTGCATTGAGTGGAGCCAAATTTTTTTCTTTATTGCACCTTGAAGTACTATTTCATTAGTGGAGGAAAGAACAAATTTGCTTTTTATCTCTTCCTTTACATCGAATTAAACCAGGTACTTTTAAATTATGGGCCTGAAATTACCAACACTTTAGACTTGTGCAGTTTCCCATTAAATGTGCTAATACTGAATTATGTAACATGTATTATTTCAGGTGGATTAATACATCAAATCTGTCTGCATCCATTTAATATCTCTTAAAAGTGCAAATGTATTTGATCTGGGAGAAGTCATATGTATTTTATGTGTAATGGTGAGATGACAAAATTTCTCAAATCTTTCACATGCATTTATATCTCTCAGAATGACTAAGGTCAAATAGAAGTTACAGCCACATTTCTCACCAAATAACATTTGAGTGCAAAATTAAATATTTACAATCAGAACCTATCGAAAACTTGGCTCTGTGTGCAGTGTTCAGACACAACTGTTTGTTCTACTCTTGAATTTGTTTTTAGGGCAGACTGATGTTTGAATTTTTTAGCCACTGGACTGTGAGAATTTTAGTTGATAGTTAACAGTGCTTGTTCTCTAATTAACTGCCATTTCTGTCATTGTATGCATTAGGGGAAGAAAAAAAAAAGGGCTCCTAATTTAAAATTCAAAGAGGCTTTGATAACATAAAATGCAGTCCTGGCTTACTTTCCTCTGTAAATAATACAGAGAGCTCACGTGTCAGCAAGAATGGGCAACAACTGGGTGTGCAAGAGCTCAGGTACAAGCAGGTGAGCCAGTTCCCTTTTGGGGGATCATCTGGTTTTCCTGAAGCACCTCCAAATGTGTCTGTTTTGTACAAGACCATGAAGGTACCACAGCCCTGGGACCTCCATTGGTAATGGATGCTCAGGGAGGGAGGGGATGTTAATGCCAGCAGCCAGGGGAGCTGCAAAGCAGCAATGAGTTTTGCAAAGGTTTATACTTTGCTTGTCTTCATTAACTGCTGCTGTTGAAACTTTTAACAGCCACTCTGGAAATTGGATGGACAACAGGGAAAAGCAGCCAGGATCATAATCTTCTGAAGGACGCCATAAAGATGGAACTAAAACTCCTCCTGAATTACACATTATAATAGAATTAGTAATTCTCATGATTCACTGAAGTGACAGTTTCTTGCCCAGCATGATTTAATGGGGTGGTTGTTCTCTGCCAAGGGCTGCCATCTAAAATACTGGATTTATGAGCTGGCTCAGTAGCTGAAACTCTGTAAGGTCTCATTTTTAAAATCTTAGATGCTTAAATAATCTAGGCTGGCTCTCTCACATTTGGGAGGAGTGGTGGAGAGGTAAAATGAGTTGCATAGAGTAGACCTGCAGAAATGTTTCTGACAGGAATATCCTTCCAATAACCAGTACAGCCATTACTGATATCAAGGTATCAGGAAACTGTATTATTTTTCATTTCTGTTCATAAGAATTTAATCAAAAAGCCACTGGAAGTTATTTCTTTCCTCTGAAGGACTTCCACCAGGTGCTGTTAGCCCAGCTTTATCTCCTGAAGGTCTGTTACAGTGTTATAAAAGACTGATGAGAGAAGGGAATTTTCCTACTAAAATGAGGATAAATCATCATTTTTCATCCTGTAAGACTTGCTCATACAAATGGGACAGTGCTACCACACAAAGACAAATCACTCTGTGTTACTGCTTCAGTCACTGAGTCCAAATTGCCTCAGGAAGGGCAGGTCCCATCCTCCAGGTCCTCCTTCACTCAAGCTCTTAAGCTCAGTGAGCCAGATGGAGAAGAGTAATTTGCTTTTTGCTGTTGCAGAGCACTAATGGCTGCTAATGCAGTGAGCAGCAGGTCTGATCTCCTGCTCTGCTTGGCCTGAAGGAAGGAGCAAGAGCAGCCTCAGGTTAGTCCCAGGTGACACAAAGGCTCCTGCTCTCCTTAGGAATGATGGAATCTGGAGGGACAATGGCTTTGCCACAGGAGGGAGTCACAGAGTGCAGCGGCTCTGCCACCACTTGCTGTCTAGCCCTGCACAGACACTGCCATGCACAGTCCTCCTTTCATTATTTTTCCCTGTCATGTCCCCTTCTTCCTCACAATTAGGTGTTGCAAGTGGTTATTAATATTTATAAAGTGCTTTGTTGTCTTCTGGGGGGGAGGCAGGATTCCTGCTTAGCAGTCACCCGTGACTGTCCCAGCCATGCTGTCCTTAATTAGAGTAACCCAGCTATTCCCTGGGCCTCCCCATTGCCATGGCAATATTATTTAATTGCAGCATCAACTGGTCCCTCTCACAGAGTATGGCCTGGCTCCTCTGTGTGTCCCTGCTGTCAGGGATAATTTCATGTTTTATTCTAAACTGGTAATAATTATAATTTCAAATTATGAAGCAAAAAAAGTACTGAGAGAAAGGAAAATAAGAATAATCAGTTCCTTGTCAATGTCAGGAATGAAAAATGGGCTTTCAAATAGTAAATAGCGTAAGTGGGTTGTAATTCCTGGTGCCTTAAGAGATGTCACAGGGGGGTAGAATTCTATAGAAATACAAACAAGAGGATTTGAGACTCCTTAAGTTTAATGGAAAAGTCACATTAGTTTTAATGGGAGAAAGAAAATGATTGTGTGTCAGAATATTACTAAATTAAAATTAATTTGGGCAAGAGCTATGTCTATTGCTGACTTTGGCTGGGGAGAAGCACTTTTGCATTGCCATCAGAAAATTTTTTCAGTAGCATCCACCTTGCACATAGCGAGCTTTCCTCTTCTGGCAGGAAAAATGTCACAAGGATTATTTTAATGTCATTTTTCCTTTCAGGGGATATGAAGTTTTTGAAGCAATATTTTATAAGTTGTTTTTTCTTACTTTGGATCACAATCAGCCATCCCAGTTAGGCATAAATGCACATGCAGGGCAACACTGCAGGCAGACTCAGGCTGGGACAGAGTCAAAAAGGGAATTTCAGCTCAAATGGTTTAAATCTGGCAAAGTTACTAGCAACAGGAAATGGCCTTGTAAAGAGTCTGACCTGCCTTAGGTGATATTTTATGTATCCAAATCACAAGATAGGTATTGTTATTGCTGTTAGTGGACATGTTGTGACTTGCAGTGTGAGTTGACAGAAGAGTTTTTTCTGAGTTGACAGAAGAGTTTTTTCCCACTCTGTACCAAATCTTCTGAAATCTCATTGGCTCAGGAAAGGAGAGGAAAAGGAGAAAACTTCCCCAGTATTTGTGGGATGTTTAAAGGGCTGTTTTCCTTTGTGCCTATCTCAGGACTTAGACAATGCCAGTTCTTCTGCTTCTGATCTTGTGTCCAGAACACAGTGTTATTTCAGACAGACTGGGAGTTCCCCTAATTAATGTAGCTATTTTATTTGAACTCACATCCAGTTGAATCTCAAACAATTTGGCCAGCAAAACTGGAACTGCAGGCAAACACTGAGTTTGTCCCTACTCCTAATCTCTTATTTTCCCTCCCCTCCCTTCCATACTATTTGACCCAAATTTGACCTGGTATAATTGAGCAGGGACACGTGCAGCACCTGGTGCAGTTCCCATGTGGCAAGGAGGGAAGGAAAGCTGCTGCCAATTGCAGATTCAATTACAGCCAAAACAAGTTGCTCCATTACTGCACTTGAAGCCATCAGTAAATTTGTTAATGGCGAAGAGGTGCCAAAAAATAGATATATTCTAGTTCATATCTCCTTGATTTCAGTTTGGCATATCTTGAGGCATTTCTGGTGCAGGCACCCACTCCACCAGTTGCTGTCCAACCAAATGCCCTGCAATGAGAGCTGCCCTTTGGTATTTCAGCATCCAGGTCATTTATGTAGGAGATGAAGCTCTGTTCTTTGACACTGTTCTAACACAATTTAAAACAGATTTAATACATGTGTCTGTCTTCCCATTTTCTTCTTCACAAGTCTTCTACTTCCCTTGCAGTGGTTCAGAGCTGAGATGACTCACTCTTAAAATGATAATGCAATTTGCTAAATGGAATGTCAAAATACACAGGGAGTTGGATGCACTCTCATGGTATAATTTTCCCCCAATGAGTTAATTTTCTTATTGGTAATATAGAGTGTGGTTATAAAAAGTGAAAATAAAGTCTGTGTAGGAGGGAGAAAAAGGCATCAAGGTTCAGGTAAAATGCCTCTGGAGATTCAATTGGAGACAGGATGATGGATTCTGCTATTCATTCCCAAAATATATAATGGCTGTAAGTACAGGCATTGAAAATATTAAAAATTAAAACACGGATTTCCTTTATTACCTTCAAATTGCAGTTGAGAAATTGGTGAGGTTTAAGGTTGCTGAGTGCACATGTTATAATCTGGCCTGTGTGAACACCATTGGCTGGCATCAAAAGGGAATGTAATTACACTTCTAATCAGAAATTCATGTTTCATAATCACATCACACTTCCAAATGCATTTTTCCTCCTAAAGTTTTAGAGCGAAAAAGAGAGAGACAACCCAAGAGAATGCATGGCAAATATGTTTATAGCTATTTCTACACATGCATTTGGTTGGCAGCCTCTGAAGGGAAAAAAACTGTGTCTGGTGGTGTGGAGCACCTGCACCTAAACCAGGATTTCCTGTTTCTCACCTGTCCCTCAATGAATGAGTCCACAGAAACACCAGGTAACACCTTGGGTCTTTTTTCTGGTCAGCCAGGAATTCTATTTACTCACCAGAGTCTGAGTAGTTAAATGATAACAGTCTCTAAAATCACAGCAAATGCTTCACAATTCTTTAGAGTATTAGAAATATTTAGAGACTGCAGTGAACAAACATCACATCACAGGTGAATTACTGAATGAGGCCTGGGAGGGGTTCACTGAGGTCAGAGTGGGTCTTTTGCCCTGTCCTGTTTCAAGAGGTGGTTTTATCAACACTCACCTGTGTCAGATCATGGTCATCCAAATCAAATCAAAGTTTTCTCTCTGCCTTTGAAAAAAGCTGTGCAAAGCTTCAGAGAACTCCAAATAGCTCAAATGAATATAAATTTATTTTGATTACACTCACCCTTGCACAGATTTCTCTGAAAGCTGGCTATAGGATATAATTCTCTTTATATTTACATACGTTCTTCAAAAGAGTCTTTGGAGCCGGGTACATAAATCAGTTTTATTGTTGATGAGACAATATATCCAGATGAGTGCTTCTCTTTGCTCATTTCACAAATTCTGTTAGGTTGGTTTTTATTTTCACTTGACCAAGAAATAGAAGAACACAGCTCAGGAAAGAGCCTTGTACAAATAGAATTGGAGATGAGTTTTGTACAAGGACATCTTCTGGACCAGTGAAGTGCAGCTGATGCTCTTAGAGCTTAAGAGGGCACTTCCAGGTAAGCAGTGTTTCTCTGCCAGGCCATCTGCTCTTCCTTGAAGGACTCTCAACAAATTCTTGATGTTGAGATGATGCTTAAAGTTTAAAGTAGTTCAACTCATTCTCATCACCAGCATCTCAAAATCAGTCATGTAACAGTTCTGCACTCTTGAAAGGTGTGGCTTTTCCTTCACTGGAGATTACATGGACATGATAAAGTATTACTCAGAGAGACATGAAGCAACATTTTCAAGTTCATAGTGTCTTACACAGCAGGAGGGTTGTTCTCAGCAGCACTGAAGTCACTGAAGCTTGGGGCTGCAGTGGATTTTAATTTTTTTAATGACCCTGCAGAGAAGACAACACCCATGGATACGAATGTCTTGCCCTTAAGTTCAGGGTTTTTCTACTAACCAGACATTTCTGATTTGAATATTTGTTTCTGTGGAACCCTACAAAGTCTGAGCCGGTGCCAGGACCTGGTGCCTTGTCAACACTTCTGTGTTTTAGAACATAGATTTGCAGCACAGATTAACTTTTGATGTTTTTCCTTACCTCTGACAGATTTTTTTTTCATTGTGGGATAGCCAGGGTTTGATAAATACGGTGCTGCAGAGCTGAATGGAGTTAAGCTGCTGAGGATATTTCCAGCTTATGTGTTTGATGCAGTTTCCTGCAGTTTCAGGGAAGTGGCTCAGTGACCTGAAGGATCCTTCCCTGTCAGCAAGACAAATGCTTCTGGATTGAACCTGTAATGTTCTGATTTCATGTAATGAATCACTGCTACCAGCCTGCCATGAAACAATATAAAAAATGCAGGACAACAAAAGTGTTAAATGATATACCAAACAGCAATTTTCATACCCAATTTCTTTTATTTCCAGGACATTTGGGTGTTTTTCTTGTGTTTTTGTTTCAACATGATTAATAGGTGTGTAGAAGTGTTTTGCAATGTAGAAATTCTGGGACCTGATTAGCTCTTTGAAGTAAATAAAGGAGGTTTGAAATTCGAATGGTGAGACATGGCCCAGGCCAGATGCAGTGTAGTTCTTGCTAGAGAAGTGGTATTTCAAACAGGATATTTTACCTCTCTGATCATTTGTTCTCAAGTGTCCCTTCCTCTGGTTCCAACAAAGCAAAAGCAGCTAAGGATTATGCACCTTCTTACTTAATTTGGTGTTAAATTATAAAAAAACATTTTGGAATAAAGATTCCTCTTGTAATCAGGCTCCAAGCTCACAGTAGCTGTCATTCTGCTGTATTAACCTACAAAATTAATGTACCTCTTGCTTCCAAGGGGAGTTTGGGCAAGTGTACCTGGGCAGTGAGTAAAGCTGGGTTTGCAGGGGTCTGATAGGAACAGAGACCCATTGAGTACTGAGGGGATTTGAGTTCCTAAATCACTCTTACACCTCCAAAATTCCTGCCCAGAGCTCTGTGGGTCTATTCACACAGCACATCTGGATGTCAGCAAGGTAAGTATAAGTGCTAAAAATTCCATCTTCTCATCTTTTTTTTTTCTTTTCTTCCCCAAAAATACTGACCTTAGAGCAGATCCAAGTGAGCAGATTAAAAGGGATTGTTCACAACAAGAAATCCAACAGAAGGAACTTCCCTGGAATGAGCTGGTCTGGGAGGAAGCCAAGTTAATAGTTCCTTTTAGCAGTACTATAGCAAGGCAGCAGGGTTGCTGTAATGACCAGGGCTTAATGAGCAACCTGACACTGTGTCAGCAAGGATAACTGAGTCTTGTGGTGATTAAGGATGTCGTTTTTAAGTAATTTTGGGGATTCAGTACTTCAGCCTTTCAATGGGACTGCTTCCCACCAAACCAATGCTGCCACAGGAGTACCATCCTCATTAACCCTTGGAGCTCCCAAACAGGAGCCAAACTTCAAGGCACACATTCCTAGAAATCAAACTTCAGTGTTTCAGCTGTTCACAAAGCCATAGATTTTTCAATCACAAATAAAAAGTTGCCTAAATGATGTAATGAGAACATAATGAGAGAGACCATGGATGTGCATCAATGAAAATATCAGCTCAATAGGAAGTGGAATTGCAGCCAAAAATATTTTCAAGTAACCACACAAGCCTTAAAGAGCAAGCACCAGTAATGATTTCTAGAATGCCAAAGACCTTCCTCTTGGGGAGAATGTTTAATTTGCTGATGAGTTTGTATACTCATGTTTTTTTGAGAGTGGCCAGTGTGTCTTTCAGCTGGACAGTCTTCTCTGGCACATCAGTTCTTTCAAGTGAATTTATGGTCACACCACCCATGGCTTCATCAGGGGATTTGTTTCTTTTCTCTTAGAAGGCAGGGAACAGAAGTACCTGGATTTCATAGGGAAATGATGAACAAAGAAGAAGTTTTTGCGAGCTTATATGCTCTGGACTTTGATAGGTATTGGATAGTATTATTGTTTCTTCTATGAAGCTTCATGAAATGGATTATCCAAACTTTTGTTTAATTGCCTGGTTGAAAAAAAGTCCTGAGAATAAATAATATCTCATTTTACCAAGTCAGATAATATTATAATAAAATTAACGTGATGAAGAATAGCAAGAATCAAATTTTTATGCCTGGAACTAATTTTCTGTATAGGGAACCACTGAACATTGCCATAATTAGTGCATTCCTTAGAAACTATTGGCACATTGTTTTCAGGGCTGAACTTCCCATGGAGTTGCATTTCCACTTTTAAATGCTCACCATCATCAGCTGCAGCCAGAATTCTGAGGACAAAATTTCAATGTTGACACCAAGAAATTGGCCAGGGGGTTTGAAGATCTAAGAATGAGCTCACTGTGTTTGATTTTTTTTAAAATTCAACTGATCCTCACCTCATCAAACAAAAATAAAATAACTTTTGTGGTTTTTTCTGGGCTTACAGGACACTAAACTAAGGCCTAAGGCTCCTGTGCTCAGTGCTGGCTGTTGGGATGGGAGGACAGCAGAGGTTTTCTCACTCAGGTTTTCAGTGGGCTTGTGAAGTTGGGCATTGATTGGAAATTCTTGCTCCATGCCATCTATGTCTGCAGGAGACTTAGCATTCATGGTGTCACTCAAAGTGAACTTTTACTGCCCACAACAACCTATTTCTGTAGCAAAGGTCACATTTGTTATCTATCAGGATGTAGCAGCACAGTGGAATAATGAGTTGCCACAACGAACTGGCCTTTTTACACATTCTGAATGGGCTTCTAAATCAAGCAGAGGGAGCATTGACTGAAAATCATTGGCTCTGTCTACTTGAAAGGTCATAGTCTGAAATACTGCAAGATCATTTCACCCTGGTTTATACAGGGAAGCAGTTCTGGTCCAGAGCCCACCACCCACAGCAATTGTGCAGGTGTCTGGCCTTCTTGGGATTTGAGATGGTAGTAGGAAAAAAGGAAGACTACTTGGGTCTCACAGCCCTTAGTCAAGGAAAGATAAAAATCAATAATGGTTAGGAGCTTTTTATATTTTTTTTTAAATTATTATTTTTTTCTTTGTGGCAAGATCCACCAGAGCTTGCAGTGACTTTCCTCAGAGAGAGCACACATTTCCTGAAGTCCAAGCAGAGCTGCCTTTCCCAGCCAACAGTGGATCTCATACAGCCATGTGTGGACAGCACATCTTTCCAGACATTTATTTTATCCTGCTCAGTGCCCAATTAATTGTATCCATTTCCTTCCAACCTTGCTTGCCATTTTTAAGTCTCGTCTCTTTTCACTCCCCAGTCAAGACAGGATTATTTCCTAGACACAGGGCTGCCATTTCCAGTGCAGCTAAAGGAATTCACATGTTTTTGTGGCTGTGACAGCAATTTCTTGTTTGCACACAGTCTGACATTCATCAGTTTGTCACATGGAGATGCTACATAAAAGCAATACTCAACACTCTACAAGTCAAATATAAAACTTCAGTGTCTGGCAAATTAGGCTCTTAATAAATACAGCTGCTGCCTGGTTTGTTTTGGAAGGGTGTTTGGCCCTTGGCATATGAGTGAGCATCCAATGTTAGGCAAAATCTTCTCTCTTTCCTCACTCCCATTTTTTTCACAGATGAGCCAAAGTTCATTGTCAGTAGAGTTTGAAGCAAACAAAATGCTGCTGTTTAAGTGAACAATATTGGTGTAGATAGGATCCAGCTCTCTACCTGAAGTTGGCTTTGCACTGCTGTGCTATTTACCTTTACAATGCCATGTCAATATACTCAGGTTTTCCCAGGAGCCATAAAAATATTTAGTTTTACTGCTGCAAGCCATTGCTATGACTTACAAAACATCCTGAGCTCCTGGGCCTGAGAATGTGACCTGAGTGGATTTGTCCTCCTGGCACAAATCCCTCTGTCGTTGGTGCAGGAGGCAGAACTTTCTTGGCTGCTGGTCTGAGGCTGCACAGAAAGGTTCTGAGAGTAAATGATTCCCACAGACCTTTCCATCTTCCCCACAGAAACCCAGGCATCTCTGAATATTTTTTTCCTCACTGAATACACAGCAGTGGGCAAAAAAAAGCTAGAAGCACATGCACCCCATGAAAATAAAGCAGAGTACTCCATGTCTCACATGGTGCTCTCCAGAGGCAGGATGGAAGCAAAAAGGAATAATGTGTGTCTGACAGATGTTAATTAAGCACACAGACCCATTTTAATGAAGCACTGGAGAGTGGCCAGTCTGTTGTAGCTGGAAGAACATTTTCATTTTTCTCAAAAGTGTCCTTCTTTAAAGATTTTGGGGGGAGTTTTTTGTGGCATGCTCATGGATGCAGCAGCAGAGCCCCAGCCCTGAGAGGCAGCAGAGATCCTGTGCTGACTGGACATTTCTTGGGTCTGTTAAATCCTCCTGCAGCTGCTTGGGGAACACTTTCAAAAGGTCAGGAAGCACCACAAATTCCAAATGACAGTTCTTGAATCTGGCTCAGGATAATGGGAATGGATCTGTCTCTGTTCTCCTGCTGTACATTCTGCTCAAGCAGTTTAGAGGGATGCTGCAGAACAGCTCTTCCCAAAAAAACCCAAAAAACCTCCAGCCTTCCTCATCAAAGGAATCAGCTGGTGACAGGGCTGCTGCTGCTTGCAGCAAAAGGAGACTGAGCCTGGTAGCTCCAAAGCAGACTTTGTGTTGTGTGCAGCTTTTGTTTCATCTGCCATCACCCAGGGAGGTTGGGATATATAAATGTATTACATTTGAAACAGGAATAAAATATTAAACTGAATGCAATAAAGAGATAAAGAAACATGCACAAGGTAAAATGCCAGTTTCAGATACTAAAAAAGGCCTAAACCAAATGAGTTGAGGGAACTTCAATCAGCAATCTTAAGGTGTATTCCACATTATTAAATTAACTTCAGAATTTAAGTTTGGCTTTTGTTCCAAGCAGACTTCTTAAGGAGTTGTGGCTAATTTTCAGCCTATTTAAGAATGTACACTGAGCCCTCCCCAAAGAGTAATTTCATTACTTGCTTGGTACTGCTGCTGCTTGGATTTATAATCCTTTTGTTTAAATAACAAAATATTCAAGTCATTACACCTTCCTTACACATAGCAGCACAAAAGATTCCCCTCCATGATTCTGCTGTGGCTGTTGACACAGTGCTGCTCTACAAATTTTATAGAGTATTTCTGGAAAGGGATCTGTTTATAATAATATTTGTGTTGCACATGATCCCTACAAGTCTTTGCTTTAATCTTGGTTAAATAGCGAAGTAATTAAATAGTAATTCCTGGTGCTGGAAAAACATCATCCTCCCACGAGACAAAACAGGAACAGGGAATGTTTACAGCACTGGCATTTTAAAGCTAATTTAAGGAGGATTTATCACAATTAGAAAAAGAGTTAATGAGGGATATATGCACGTTGTCTGGCTAATAGTGATTCACGTTCCACCCCCATCATCAGGCTGAAGCAGAGGTTGGAAGAGCCAGCCCTGCCTGCAAACATCCACAGCTGCCAGGGCTCCAGCAAAGCATCTCCAGCATCACTTCCCACAGAACCACTATGAGAGCAGCTGTAAGGAGCATTTAATAGCCCAAGACAACTGCAGTGTTATTGAAAAGAGAAATCCTGTGGCTCAAGGCAATATAATTAACCCTGCCTTCCACTCTAGTGTATCATAGAAGAAATGCCTGTGACAATTTATAATCAACTGTGCTGATGATCTGTGGGAAGAAAGGTTTGTAGAAATGTGGCTGAATCTGCTCTCCAGCAACACAAAACACACTACTTACAGAAAAGAAATTAGTAAAAGTAATTAAATTTTTTTAAAAAGTAAAAAATTAGTAAGTAAAAGGATCAGCCTGAGGGTCTTTAGCACCATCAATAACAGAGCTTCTGTTCTAATATGAAAGTAATTCAGCACATCCTGTTTCATGTGGATAATTTAACACAGCAGATTTGACTTTTCTGAGACTGAAGGCTGAATTCTCAGTAAGTCATTTAAAACTTTTTCAGAAAATTGAGATGTAGTAATTTTTCAGCTTACCTGACACACAGCCAGGTTTTGTGCCAAAACCCTAAAATAGAATCACTTCATTCCTGCACTATTTAGAACATGTACTAGTTTAATTTCTTTTGTCAAGTGAAGCTATAAATTGTTGGCTGTGACTGATAAGCAGGACAGCAAGAAACATGCTGTGTCTTTGTAGCTTCCAAGTGTGTTTCTACTCGAAAAACCAGCTTGATGCAGACTTAAACCCAAGCTGCTGATGCAGAGTCTTAGCAGGAAAGCCCTCAGAGGAAGCATGTGCACAGAGGAAAAGCAGAGATTGAAACAAGGAGGTCTGAAATTAAATCTGATGTTTCTGGTCTTTGTTACAAAACCAGGAGATGTGTCTGACATTCTTCTCCTGCTGCCCAGCTGCTTGTATATCCTTTCTTCTGTGCAATCATCCAGAAATTTTTCAAGAAGGTTTTGTTTGTGTTTGTGAGATGTTGTAGATTAGATAAAAATTTTATGTGTGCTTCAAATACACTTAAAATAAATTTAAAATGTGAACAAGTTTGATCTTTCATCACCTTTCTGTATTAACTCTGTTGCTAAATTCTTCTTGTTTCTCTAGTGAAACTGAATTTGCCCTGTCAGTAGTTCAGCAGAGCTAAAAGAAGAGGTAAGGCAGAAGCAATATTAATTTTCTTATGCCAATGGGAAAACAAGTGTCTGTCCCTGTGGTCTGTCTCTAGGCTAGAGCTGGAAGAGCTGCTGCTTATTTTTATGCAGTTTAAATGTGTCACTATGAGTGGATTTTTGCCAGTCTGGTCTCTTAAGTCTTTCTGCTGCTTCTTTCATCTTCAGTTCTATTTTTTAGGGATCCTGATACAATTTTCCTCACTTTAGGATTCATTACTGCACTAAGTTCCACAACTAACCTCTCTCAGTTTGTTTTTTCAGTCTACATCAGGAGGTAGAAGTCAGAAATAGAAGATCCCTTGCTGTGCCCCAGGGAAAATGTGGTAGAGTGAATGCAGTGTCCAGCTCCTTGTCCAGGCAGGATTCTCCCTCCACCATCCTGCCCCCACACTCTGTAACCCTGTGGCAAATAATAAGAAAAAACAGGTAACCAGCACAAAGCAAACATTCCAGGGGAAATACACAATGATTCAGTGATTGAAGTCTGAAAGAAGCTGATGTGGACATAAATTTCCCACCAGGTGAGCAAATCCAGTTGCCCTTAGCAAGGAAGGGGAAATCTTCTGCACATGATGCTTTGTGCAGCACTAACCGATATAAAGCCTGGAAACCAGCTCCAGTGCCACAGATGTTTTCTGGGTTTTTTTGCTATTTCAGCTGTTTCTTCACCAAATCATCTCTCTGGATTCAGGAGGAGGATGCAGGTGTCTGGGGGTGCTTCCATTGAGCATCAGAGCTCCCTGAGCTGCTCTGCTCCACACCCACAGACTGCAGGGCTCTGTGTGAGGATGCCAACCCAGGTCCCAAAAGCTGCAGCTGAGCCTGGTTTGGCAGAAGTGCCCAGCAGAGGCTGGGAGTGCAGCGTGGAGCCCACTCCCAGTTCCCAATTCCCCAGCCCAGCTGGCCCAGATATGGGCAGAGCTCCACCTGCACTCATCTGAGACTCCTTGTTCTCCAACAGTTGGTTTTGGTTCTGCATTGAAGCCTTTTCATGTCTCTGGTGGAACAGGATTGATTTCAGTCCAGAATGGTTGGGGTTGGAAGGAACCTCTGGAGAGCCTCTAATCCAACCCCTGCTAAAGCACCTAGAGCAGGAAAAAATGAACCTTTGCTTTCAATTCCAGCATTTCCCTATGCTCAAATACAAGATTTTCTAGGGGGAAATTTGTTTGGAAATAAAAGTAAATTCTCTGATTTCAAGCAGCATTTAAAGGGAGGTGTTGAGCATTTGTTAACTTTTAATTATTTTTTTATTCCCTAAAATCCCCTGGCTAAAATAGTCGTTATTTCCACAGCACATTGAAGGCATTAAAAAGGACTGAAAGCAGGCAGAAAATACTGCACCACAGGCCAGATACATACTTACTATTAAAAAAAAAAGAAAAATAGATATAACTAAAAATCAGAATAAAAGGGACAACATTCACAGGTGCAGCAAGGGGCAGTGCTGGAAGAGGAGCTGTGTGAGGACTGCAGAGTGCACTGACCTGTGGGACATGGGGAAAGGAAAAAGGAGCCTGAAGTTCATGCCAGGATTCTGAGGAAGAGTAAATAGTGTAATTTTTCATTGCTTACACAGCTGAAGTGTGTGGAGGTGATTTCTTTCCCAAATGTGTATTAATCAAAATGCATCAATCTGCCATTTATTTGAAACATGCAAGAAATATCAGGAATTTCTATCCCTGAATAGTATCCTGCTGTGCACAGTAAGTAAATCTTCCACTAGATTTAACTTCCATCAGGAATCTGAGAAAGGACATGGCACTGTAACCATGCACTTGCTTTTGCACAGGAGGTTTGTGCCTTCCTGGAACAGACCTGCTAGTCAGCAGCAGGAACTCATCAGGAAGTTCTAAACAAATGAAGTATTAGATCAATCTAAAAGAATTGTAGTTCCTTTTGATGTTTGTTTATGAGGCAGTTATTCTTTTACCTTGCAGGCTTTGCATAGGGATGTGGATAAAGCAAGAGAACAAACAAGTTTTGGGGTTAGGTTTTTTCCATTGAAGAATTTAAGTTCATTTTTTTCCATTTAAGAATCTAAGTTACTAAATTATATGCCTAAACCCAGTGAATTTTAATAGGATTAAACCACATGCTGAAGGTAAGTTCTTAGTGCCTTTCGGAAAAAAAAGAGGAGATTTAAGGAAAGCACCCAATGATATAACAGGACCTTTTTTCTGTATTTAGGAGGCCATAGTTCAACACTCAAGTATGGTATTAAACTTCTGAGATTAATCTAGTTAGTTCTCTAGCATGCTGTAGAAAGAGAGAGAGAGAGAGAAAAATACATGGTTGTCCATGTTTTTATATTTTACAGCAGCAATGATCCTTCATTTTCCTGTCCTCACCTAAAGCCTGCCCCATCCTTTCTGGCAGCCCTGAGTACCCGAATTTCATGGCCAGTGGGAATCCCCATGAATAAAATTTCCTGGCAGTGGGCTGGGCAGGGAGTGCTGCATCCTGGCTTCCCCCCAGCCCTGCTCAGGTGAGGGATGGTGTGAAGGGTAGCAGCTCTGACACCATCAGCTGATGGCCACTGAACCAGAAACCACCTTCTAAAAGTACTTACACTTTACTCACTGCCAAGGCAACTAATGAGCAGTTTGTGAAAAAGGGAAAAGGGAGCAGGGCTAAGGAGGACATGTGAAACTTTGGAGGGGGGAAAAAAGTATTAGGCAATGCTAACTCATCAAAATAGGCCCTGAAATGGGTAACAAAGGAGCTGAAACAGTGAGAGAGGCATCACAGAGACAATAACTCCAGCACCATCCATGTCTGTCCAGTGCACACTTTTCACTCCCTGATTTGAAAGCAATTTTTGAGATTTGGACTCCATCAGAACACTTCTTGCCAAGAGATCACTGTGTAGTTTCACAAGTATTATTGAGGACTCACACAGTGCCTGTGAAGTAGATCAGTGAAGTTGTCTCATTTTTTTCAGATGAGTAAATTGCATCATAGAAGTGAGTGATTATTTTTTCTATTTTCCCTGAGACCACAGCAAGGCAGCTTTAAAGGGAGATCCCAAGAGCCCTGGCTCCTGCATCCTGGTTTATAATTTATAATCTGCACTGCTTAACAGAGTCCTGATAACTAATTTTGGGACATTAAATATCATTTCTGAGTAGAAGTTGGATGTGTCTATATTTGAGGTAGTCCCAGTGTATTCAAAGAGGAGGAGAAGGTGCTGCACAACAGGAGTGTATTTGCTGATGTTTTGCCAATAAGCCAAAAATATTCCTCAGCAGTCAGGGGCTGCTGCTCTTTCCTTGATGTCAAGAATGTAGAGAAATATTTGGAAAATCATTGGTAATGCTGAAAAGTTGAAGTTTTCCACTTTACCAAGCTCATGGATATCCTACAGTTTCATGTGATGCCTCATCCTGAGGAAAGGCTCTGACTCCTGAGGATAGTCCAAAGACTCCTTAACCCTCAAAGTAGGAACTTCTGAGTATCTGAAGTGTAACTCCTAAGAGGTGCAGCGACAGAAATGTGTATTGACTAGAAAAAATACATTTTACATTAGATAAAGCACACTTGAAACAAAACAAACATTTTTATTTGGGAATGTAGAGAATACACTGAATGACTGACTATTTATATGGGTTTGTTGGATGATGCTCCTAATCAAAATGAAATCCTTAATAAGTTTCTTTTTAAAAAGGAAATGGGCTAAGCACTAAGATTTTCTGGTTAAAAATATAAATTATTCTGTGGAATTTTTGTTTACAACCAGTCATGGAAAGATTTTTAAAAATATTACAGGAGAATAAAGATTGCCTCAACTGATAACTAAATGTTAACCATGTTCATAAGGAGAAGGGAAATTACAAAGGACTTGGCAAACTGAGTTGTCCAAACTGACTGACTAAATCAAGAAATTAAACATCCTTGGGCAGAGCAAACTATGCACCAGCAAAGGTTGTTACTGTTTCCTCAAAGGGTTTGGCTTTTTCCCTTTGCAGTTGACCTGGGGTTTTAAATACAGCTTTAAATATGTGCAGACATAAAGGCCTTGGTGTGTGTTGAAGAGAGGCTTTGGAAGGAATTCCCTCCCACAGCTGTGCAGGTATGGGGATTGCAGCAGCTTCACTTTGTGAATGTGAGGGCTCCAGCAGCCACACAGTGGGTAAAGATCAGAGGTGTAATTAATTAGCTATACTCTACTGGACTCACCTTAAGCCTCAGAAATAAAAGGATTAAAAGAGCAATGGAAAAATTCCTTTTTTTTTGTCTTCTGTGGAGCAGTCTCAGCACCACCAGTGTGCTGTGAGCTGCATCTATGCCATAGCACCTCTCACCATTGCACTGCTGTTCCAGGTTGTTGCAGTAGAATTAATTTCTGTTATTATAGCTGTATTCCAGGGCCACAGGAGTTACTTCAAAAACTAGAACTGGTGTAAAACACCAGAAACCAGCAATCACCCTGCTGGTGTGCAGGTAAACACACCTGTGTTCAAAAGTCTGCTAAAATAGTGCACATTTTCTGCAAGTGATTTGGGCAACAGAGCAAGGAGGGTCAAGTGCCCCGTTCACAAGAGGTGCACTGTTAACCTGAACCAAATCAAAGCTAAGACTAAGCAGCACTTGAAGATTAATGCCATTCAAGTGAGTCCAGTTAAAAGCAAGCACCAATTTCCAGGTAGTGACCTTGAGCTGTGGGTGTTGCATTATCAGCTGCAGCTGGAAGGGATTTGGTTCAGCTGAAGGGTAGGCACAGACTCACAGTAAAGAAATTATAACAAGGCACTGCATGCAATGCTCTGTCTGCCCTGCTTTCAGTCCCCATTCCCCACAAAGTCAGAAAATTGATGGTAAATGCACACTGTGTTATCGTTCATGGGTGGTTAGAGAATTCCAATTTGAAAGGGCTGAGGTTATTCTTGCCTAGCAGACTAAATGCTAGCTATATTCTAGTCCATTTGTGTATAGCAATGGAAAACATGATTTATCTGGGATGTCAGGAATGACATTGCCTTTCATTAGCCATAAATAATGGTATGAGGCTCTGCTCTACTACTAGGTAGGTTCATGTACTATCAATTTCTGTGCATTTATACACATGCAGAATTAGGAAGGTGGAAATTCCTCAAAACCTTGCTAGGAGAAACCTGTTGAGAGCTTATAGAAGGTATTTATTTTATGTTTTAAAAATTCAATAGACTCCAGTTAATCTGCCCTCTGGTAATCCACAGAACAGTGATTGAGCCAGACACTTAGCTGGTGTAATGTACTGAGGCTCTTCTGAAAGCTGCAGTCAGGCTGCTCCTCTAAGATATAAGAGGCTTAGGCTCAATTCCCTAATTTACAACAGGTTTCCTGTGTAACTTTGGCCAAATTCCTTCTATCTAGATAAAAATAAGGGTTTACAGGTAGCTAACAAAGTTCAAATCCCAACAATGCTCAGGCTTCCCACACCACACAATGCTTAAGAGAGATAAGCTCAATGCATGGAGTGCAGAATTAAAAACTCAGTGGCTGCATACTGAGGAGGCACCCACAGCACCCTCACGTAATTTCTATGTGCTTTTAGAATTCTATGGAAGAAGGCACAAATCTCCATATTTCCAGGGAGAATCCTCTGTTGCTATTGACAGTAACAGCCCAGCACCTGTTTCTTACTGCTTCTCAAGGCAGGTGGAAATTAGGGGCCAAGAAATTCAGTTCAGTCATGACAAAAGGCTTTTTGGGCAGGCATGGAAGCAAAATTTTCCAGTCTCTGGTCAAGCCACAGCTGAGAGCATGTTTCAAGCATCAATTCTCTGGAAATAGGCATCAGAAGAGGGACTTTGGAGAAATTAGCAACTCCAACATTTAATCTTCCTATTGTTACTTCAGAACTTCAATGTGGGATTGAAAGAGAAGCGGATTAAGGAGCGTAAAGCATTCATTATTGTAGCAATGGGGGAAATCTAGGGAGCTAAAATTGATCAGTGCTGTCATTTCTAATTGCTCAGAGCTTGAGCACCACAGTGTGTTCCAAGTGAGTGCAGTGGGAAGGTTTGAGCCCTTCAGGGGTGATGGTCTGATCTCTGATCCGTGCAGGTGCAGCTGTCTGGGGGCAGCTGAGTGCAGATATGGCAGTCTGGAAAGGTCTGCCCTGCAGACAAGACTGCAGAACAAGCTCTTGCACAGCACTGATGCAAAGCAATGGTGTCAGTGCCTTTTTGGCATCTTTGTGTTTCAGTTCATTACAGAATAAATCTGTATTGTGGACATAGTTCCAGGAATAAGTGAATGGGCCTGACAAAGATTCTAGAGGCCAAAAGTAACGGAGAAACAAGGCAAGGAAATATTAAATCAAATAAGGAATGTATGGTGGGCCTTCTGTGAAATGAGAGAAATGTTTTGGGGCAAATTCTGCAGAATACAAGAGGACAAGTATCTGGGGAAGGTGAGTGTGTGAGCATGCATGCAGTGCTTCAGGAAACAAGTTTCATGCTTTTCTCTTATGCAGGATGCTGTCTTGTCAAATGACATCTCACCATGAGCTAAAAAGTTATTTGCTTCCTGTTACACTTGATAGCATTTTCTTCATTCTCATCTTCTCCCTTTCTTCCCATTTGATCCACGACAGGTATTGATATCCACTTCGCCTATTCAGGAGCATTTTCTGACACAAAATCTCAATTTGAGAGAAGTGTGGCAATTTATAGTTGAGTTACTTATTGCTGGATCTCAAAAGCTCCTCAGAGTAGGGCTGCCAGAAAACAATGATTTGTCAAGAGTGTCAGTGGGAGCCCAGGGCTGTCCTTAGTGATGAGAACAACCTGCACCAAACCAGGGATAGCTCCTGGCTTTGGGCTTTGTATGGAGTCAAACATGCAGGGAGAGCCCCAGCCATCTTCCCTTACCTACTGGATGTGAAATCCCTACCAAAATTCAGCAGTGGTGCTTAGAAAGCATTAGTGCAAAGCCAAGGCTCTGTATGAGTCTCTTAAGCTGAGAGGCCAAAAGTACAGTTCAACTCTGCATTTCCTTTTGAGCAGAGCTGTGTGGAGTCTTTCTGCTCATAAGATCAGAAGTAGGGAATGCATATAAATGAGTGACATTGCAAGGAAAAATGAGTGTACTGAATTAGTAGAAATTATGGAAGAACTGCCTGTTTCCAGCAGTGACTGTAATAGCAAGCAGCAGCAGACTTGGAGTGATGGTCTAGTATGGGAAGACCTCTGACATATTGATCATGGTGGAAAAAGCAAATCAGCAAATAATATTTATACTCTTCTGTATTAAATATTTAAGTAAAAAGACCCTCCACTGCTGACATTACTGCATCATTACCCAGAGACAGCTGTGGTGAAAGATGAAGTACAGACAAGCAGAAATTTCCAGTTTGTCAGGATTTGTACTGTCTCTCAGAGTGAGCATGCACAGTGCATCCCAAACCATCCTCTGCTTCTGGAAACAGCAGTGGGGTTCCTGCAGCACATGAACTGTGCCTTTTAAACCTAATGATAAATGTTTCACACAGCATTAAATTAGTGGTAGCTGCATGGTTTGTAAATGCTACTGCTCCAGCTCCATGGGTAAAATGGACTGCACTGTTTGCCAAAAACATCATGTGGAGGTGCAGCCAAAGCAGGGAGTGTGTTCTGAGGTTTACAGCTCTTCTGAACACAGATTCAGAGATTTTGACCCAAAGTTTCAGAGCAGCAACCAGCACTAATTCCACCCTGATACAGAGGATGTACCCCCTGCAGATTCTGTCCTTACTGGAGGTAATTTCAGCGAGCTCAGGCTCTGTGACAGGTCACCACCCAGCAGTTTCTATAAACCTGCAGAGCAAAGGAGCTCCCTGAGAAAGGTGAGTGTCCCTCTGCTCCACAGACTGGAGGCTCAGGATGGCAGAGAGGTGACACAAATCTCCATTTAGGCCACATCTGTGAGCCCCAGATTAACAACTGCCAGAGCCACCTGCTCTGACCACACCCAGGTATGGTGGAAGTTACAGAAATCTGAATCCTTTGCATTTAGAAGGTTCAGTCCAAACACAAGCAGCCTTTGTTTCTGTGTGCAGATTAAGAACCCAGGTGAACATTTGCCTCCCTTAGAAACAGGGAAAGATGTTCTTCAGCTTTCACTGAGTTACAGCATTAAAATCTGCATTTATTTGTTTATTCTATTAACTGGTAGATACATTGAAAAAGTTGCAGAAATTTCTCTACATCCTGCATTCCAACAGTAGTGCTTTTCAAGTGGGGTCTTTTTGCAGGTCCCCATAACTGTCTCCACTAGTGGAAAGAGGTTTTGGGTTGGGTTTTTCACTTCCTAGCTGAATTAATGTGTAATAAAACCTGCAGGTGATGGGAAACTTTTTCCAAAAAAATACTCCTGAGTGGGCAAATACTGACTTGTCCAAATCAAAACTGTCCAAAATTCTAGTTCTGACATTGTCAGTGTTATCTGGTTCTGCATGCTCAAAATGAAACCTAATGATTTTTTTTGGCTTTGAATAATTTTTGGATATACTTGGATGAGGAGCATAGTTTAAACTGTTGTTTTGTTAAAGAAAAAAAACAAAAAAAATTGAGAAATCCCAACACTTTCTCATATTTATATGGAGCTAACACATGGCCAAAACACAAAATGGATTTCTGAAGAGGGTAAATTGAGGAGCCATAAATTGCATATGTATGTTAGTTTAAGAAAACAAAACAAAAATTAAAACACGAAGCATACAAACCCTGTAACTTTTTTTTCTCAAGCAGAAAACCACCCAGCAGACAGAACCTGCATCCAAATGACCTCACAGTCTGCTGAAAGCCTCTCTCCTCAGTTCTCCAGACACTCTCCATGTCACCACGATGGATGAGACTCACTGAGACCTCAGAGAAAGACTCCCATGGAACAGAATAATTGATGGCGAGCTCAGAATCATGGCACTAGTTTCTTCTTCTTTTTCTTAAAATCCTGACCTAGGCATCTTTCTGGGCCCTGCCTGTGTTTGCTGTAATGCATTTATTTCATTAAAATTTGTTTCAAAACTGTTTTATCAGGCAATTGAAGTTCTTAGTAAAGTTATGACATTTGTTATCCCTTATAAGAAATGAAAATTAGTGGTTTTCTTCATGAGAGATGCTCAGTGTAACAATAGTTGCTAAGTAACCAACTAGTTCCATTGTTTACCTTGGCATCACACGATTTTTCTTAAACTAGCAACCTAAAATATTTGCAGTTTTATTTTCAGAGGAAAGAGGAGCAAAATGACCCCAGCAAAAGCTAGAAACCAAATTAAGAACACACATTTATAAGTTTTTTTAAAAACCAGAGCCAAACCTGTTGCAATTTTTGATTTTTATGCTGAGAATTCCCCTTGCACTGTAAGAGTAACTGGTGCTATGAGCACTGCTCACTGAAAAGCAGCTAAACCCCCACCACTCACTTGTTTAATCATTCCTGAGATTTTTCTGCCAAGCACCTGCCTTTTGCTACAACCAACCTGAAACATCTGTCAGTTTTTTTCCCCCATGAATTAATGATGCTGTAATTAAAGTCCAGCAGAGACTCCTGGTTAATTAGGACAGAAGGGGGCTGTGAGCACTGCATGGCTTGGAGAAGGCTTGGGTTGGAACCAGGGCTCTGTGGGTGATGAGTTTCTGCCAGTCCATGAAGCTTTTGGGTGTTTGGATATTTGTGGGCAATCAAATACTGCTGAAATGATTTAATTTTGATGCAGTGCCCAAAAGTTATTTTCTATATGTGTATTTAAAGGATCTGTGTTTAGTTATTGCTTCTCTCTAAGCACTAAGAAAATGAGGAGCAGCAGTGCTGAGCTAAGCTCTTCCTGAGAGATGTTTTGCACTTCAGGTGGCAGTGGGAGTGTCACAAGGAGGAAAATGAACTCCGTGCTAAAGGCCATGCCTGCTGCTAATGGGCAGAGATTGAGGATGTGAGCTTCTTCCAGGATTGATTTCCACACTGAGAATTGCAATGGTGCCCAACTAATCAAGATTGTTCCTGGTATTGAAAATATCAGCTTGATTCAAGTTTGATGCTTGCTAATTCCTGTAGCTCAAGTTCTTATACCACACATGTAAGACATAAGGATTTGGAGATTGGCTGATTTGTTTTGTTTTGGAACAACAGACAACATTATTTCTAGTTTTATTGCATTTCAGCACACTTAGAGATGAAAACATCAATCTGAAGACCTCATCATTTATCAAGTAATTTTTAATTTTAAAAAGTGCACAAATTAAGCTTTTTCAAGCTTGCTCATTGAAGGCAGAGAAATTTTTATTGCACCTCAGAGTGAGATATAATAAATTTTTATCATTAACTTAAATAATTTGAAAACAAAACTAAACTAAACTTGTAGCCCATAGCAATGTGTACCATGTATAATCTCAGTGTCCTGCTGTGCACCAGTGCCTTGTAACTCAAAAATCATTCCTGATTTAATTGAACAAGTGTGTTTTACAACTGTCCAAATTCCCTAAGGACCTCCCACAAAATAAATTTCAGGTAGCCTCTAAAGCAAAGAGAAGTTTGGCTAATTCATATATTCTTCATTTTTAGCTTAAATGAGAACTTGTTTGCCACTTTCCTTTGATGATAGAAAAGTTCCCAACTTCTCATATGTTAATTTGCTATATATCTGAATTATCAAGTTCACACCTAATTTATATGCAGCAGTGTGTATATATACACACACATATATATATGTATATACAGCAATTGCATCCTATTAATGAGAAATCTACAATACCTATAATTTAAGATTAAGGGAGTCTGTGAGTTTTCCTGTGAGAGTCAATCTGAGGATTCTACCTTCCAGTGGAGAAGATATATTTAATATTTACCCTACTACAGAAAACTTAAGTCAAGACTCACCATATTTTGCAGTATAATAATAATTTCATAATTTCTCTATAAATTTAGAATCCATTAGAGGAAAATACACATCTGGAAAGAAGCTCAGGGAATTGGATGATGCATCTTTGTCTCTGAGAAGGTTAAATTCAGAAAAGACTTGGGTAAGTTTCCTGAATATACAACAGAATATTTATCTCCAGCTTTGATCCAGGGGAAAAGGAGAGTTGTTTCCTGAAAGAGAGGAAAGTTTCTGGATTAACACCACATGGTGAGGGTAAAATCCCAGAGGGAGGTAATGTATAATATCTTTAAAAAAAAAAAAAACCAACCAAAAATAACCCAAAACCAACTGAACAACAACAAAAACCAAACCAAAAAACAACAACCCCAAACAAACACAACTGCCCAACAACAAACAAACAAAAACCAGAAAAATAAATCCCTGAATAGATGTAAAATGCTTTTGTTCTACAAGATTCTAGCCCCAGCCTGATGTAAAACAAGGCTGACATGGTTTTAGTTTCAAATTAGCTGAGACTCCTGTAGTGTATTATTAAAGGGAAAAAAAATAATTTTAAATTCTCAGTTTTAGGAGGGGGAGAAATACAGATTTGCCCAACCTCACCTGGCAGTCCCAGGGCAGTGAGAGCTGCTCAGGGCATGTGATGCAGGAAATGCAGCAGAGTCAGGTGTGAGAAAACCTGACTGTCATCCACAACAATGCCACCTCCCTGACCCTCTCTTACCTTTTGAGAGCTTGGCATTGCATTTACTGAGATTTATTTTTTAATTATTTCAAATTGCAGGAAAGCATTGCAGTGCTAATGAGCTGTATCTGAAGCTCAGTGTGTAAAAGAGAAAAACCAATATGGCTGAGAGGGAATTTTCCTAAGCAACCTTTCACTTCAAGTAGCTGCTGCATGAAAAATGAGGAGATTCCTTGACCAAGTTTGCCCTCTGCAGGCTCTACCTCCCTCTGACACTGCCAGATTTGTTCCTTTTCTACACAGGCAAATTAAATGTGCTGCTGACATAACAGCACTTGGACAATCTTCTTTTTTTTTTTTTTTAATGAAATAGTAATTACTTAAATAGATATTTGGGTTCAGCTCTGTATTCTTAGTGAGACTGGATCTCAAACATTATTTAATTTGCCCAAATAGTTCCTGATGAGGTTTGCTGTTATCTGAAGGCAGTGAGCTAATGGAGATGATGCAGAAGGGATTTGATTTAACCCTGGAGCTGTTTGTTCAAGTAAAGCTCCCAGCACAGGCAGCAACCAGCATCTGGTCTAATGAGCCACAGTGAGAATCCACCAACTGCATCCCTTGGACTGGATAACAAGGAAGAGTCACACTAAAATGGGCTTCTGGTGAAGGCAATGAGAGTAAACACAGCCCTTGGGAGATGGAGGAGAATACTTTGCAGTTCCTCACTTAATGTCTAATGAATAAGGACCTTTTAAGGATCTCTCATTTTTAAACTAAACCAAAAAATCATCACAATGGTTTTTAATTTTCATATAGCAAATAAAAGCAGGTACATGTCAATAGCATAAATCTGTTTATGAATGACAGCTGTTTAAGTATTCCACTCAACATCCTCTGTGTGTGCATGTAATTCTTTGAAAATAGGACTGAAACGTAAATAAGGTAAAAGTGTGATTTTTTAAAGTTAATTAATGAGATGTAACTCTGAAATGTAAAGCCAACGAAACTAAATTTTAAAAAGAATCTCTGCATAGCTTTAGCAATTTGGGATTTTTTTATTTGTAATTGACATAACATCACCAAAATCTCTGGTACAAATGAAATCACATTGACAATACTGCTTATGTTGGTATAATACATGTTAGCTGAGCTGACACAGACAGAAACTATGCCACTCAACACTTCTGTTTCAAAACATTTTGCAAAGAGAAGTTATTTAACCTCTTCCTTCTTTCTTTTTATAATACATTCTATGTGCTTGCAAGAGGCAAAAAACGTCCATTAATAGTAATCATTAAATGTAATAGTATCTTTTCAATAATAGTAAAATTGCAGGGAGTGCACAAGGGCTCTCCTGGGACTCTTTGACCACCAGCTCATGAATTCTGAATATTCCAGCCCTGACAAGGCTGGAGAGCCAGAGAGATTTTGTTTCAAGTAGAACCTGAAGCCCACCAGGGTTCACAGATCTATACCAAAAGCTGATTTCAATGAGTAACCTTAATCAGTAAATTCCAATGAAAAAAACGCTTCACTGGAATTTTTCCCCTTGATTAGCTCAATAAAATATGCTCTTTGAAACAAGATCTGACTCACATTGCAGGTTTAACAAGGGATAATTTAAATAACTCATTACAGTTCCAGTGTTAAAGAGCAAATGAATTAAATACCTAAGTTTAGAGGATATCTTTCAAAATTCTGTGAACAAGAATAAATATACAGACTCCTGTTTTGACAACTGGTGTCTGCTTTTAGCCAAATACCAGGATAACAGAAGTGTGGAAAATTGAGATGTGTTCATTAGAACACATTAGTCTCAAATGGAGCCTCACTGGGCTGCATGATGGATTCCACCCATTTAATATAGACTGAGCAAGAAAAAAGTCCCACATTCATGGTACATGATCAGTTTGCCTAAGAGGTCTTTGATAAGTTGTTTTTCATTGAGATACTTGCAGGTACACCAAAAAATGTGGTTTTCTCCTGCATTCACGTTAAAACCATCCAGTAGATGGGGCCACAGAGTTGTGCAAAACACAAAAGAAAGTAAGATTAGTTTCCCCTAAGAAAAACTCCTAGTGCAAATAGAGCTTTGTTAATCCGTTAAATTCTAATGTCAGGCAAATAATTTATTTGCTTATATCGTGTCTTGACTGTATGACTTATTAAGCTGTACTCAAAGGCTAATTAATATGAATCCGTGTGTGATACTGAAATAATTGCAGCTCTCAGACAACAAAAATTACAGCTGAGATATTAATTTTCATTCATCCTCTGTTCGTTCCCAGGTATTGTACAGGTGTGAAATAGGCTCGTGATGAAGGGACACAATGGAAGTCATTGACAATAACTGTAGAAAGAAAATCCCACGTGTGGAAAGGTGTGTGTGTGGCAGGAGGAAGGTGTCAGTGCTTCCTGCAGAACACAAAGGATGACTTTATGAACGTAGCTTAGATGCACCGTTGGGAATTTTCCCCCCCTGTTTCTTTGAGATCTTTGCGTGTATTCTTTTTAAATGCGTGGATCAAAAAGAACGCGGGGTTGGAGAGCAGCTGTGGGAGGTTTTAGGAGCGGGGGCAGCCCCGGGGCTGTGCAGCGGTGGGTGAGGATGTTTGAACCTGCACAGGGAGCGCGGTGGTACCGGCACAGAACGGGCTCGGAGGGGGTGTCTGAGCTTTGCCTCTCTGAATCCGTGGGTTCAGCTGTGAAATCCCACCCCGGAGCAGCAGAAAAGGCTCGGAGGGTGTTTCTGAGCTTCGCCTCACCAAACTCCGGGCTCCCTCGTGGCTTCAGTTCTGAATCCATCCAGAAGCCGGCTGAGCCACCGCTGCCTCTGAGCGGGGGGCTCGCAGTTAAACCCCGGCCATGGGGCAGGAAAAGGAGCCCGTGTGAGGCTGTGTGACCCAGGGGAGTTCGGGGGTACTTTGGGTCCGGGCCGGGCTGAGGGGCTGCCCCGTCCGTGCGGCTCTGCCGGGCAGGGCTGGGCTACCGGAGCCCCGAGGC
>VXBI01002387.1:370751-398736 GCA_013397375.1 Toxostoma redivivum
AGGCTGAGCCCTGCCCGGAGCATCCCTGCCCTGGCCCGGAGAGCCCGGGGGATGCCCGGGTGGGACTCAGCCCCGGTGGGTGTCCAGGAGAGCCGTACCCCGGGGGATGCCCGGATGGGTGTCCAGGTGCCCCGCTGGGTGTCCAGGAGAGCCGTACCCCGGGGGATGCCCAGGTAGGACCCAGCCCCGGGGGCGGGGGCGGTGATGAGGTTGGAGGTTCCGATCAGAACCTGGAGGCGGCCCCGCCCGAGCGCAGGAAGGGAGCGCCCGGTGGGGCGGAGGGAGCGGCCGGATCCGGCGGCGGGGCCGGGGCCGGGGCTGGCCGGGGCTGGCGGCCCGCAGAGCCCGCGGGACGCTGCCGGCACCGCCATGGCTTTCGGGAAGGCTCCGCGGGACCCGTTCGGCACCGCCGTGGGCAGCCTGGTGGGTGAGTAGCCCGGAGCGGTGCCCCCCTGGCCCCGCCGGGCGCTGACCCGCTGACCCCCGGCTCCCCTTGGCCTTTCAGAGCGGGCCACGCTCGGGTCGCTGCAGACGGAGGAGTGGGGACAGTTCCTGCACATCTGCGACCTGATCAACGCCACGGAGGAGGGGTGAGCCCGCGGCCGGGGGCACCGGGGCGGCACCGGCATCGCCCCGGGACAGGCATCGGGCGGGGAGTGAGCCGAAAGGATCAGCGCAGGGATCCTGGCTTTGGTTCCCGGGGAAAAGCGGGCAGGCGACATGGGACATCGGCTGGCAGTGAGCCGAAAGGATCAGCGCAGGGATCCTGGCTTTGGTTCCCGGGGAAAAGCGCTGCTGTCGCGGGGCTTTCACGGCATCAGGCTCGGAGGTTCTGCCCCATAGATATACGTAGAGAAAAGTGGTGACAAAGGTTTCACACCTGAGTCTGGCGTGGTTTGTCCAAACTCTGCTGCTCGTTAGGCTGGATGGGTATCCCGTGTTCTGCGAACCCACCAGGAAAAAGGCTTTGAGTACTTGGGTGCCTGCAACACTGCTTAAAACGCTTGGCTTTTGCCCTCGAGTTCCGTGCAGTGTCTGCCGGGCTATGCCGCAACCGGGGTGGAGCGGGCTGGGATCCTGTGCAGGGAGATCCATCCCATCCAGGTGTGGGATCCCGTGCAGGGGGACCCATGCCATCCAGGTGTGGGATCCTGTGCCATGGGATCCATGCCGTCCAGGTGTGGGATCCATGCCATCCAGGTGTGGGATCCTGTGCAGAGGGATCCATCCCATCCAGGTGTGGGATCATGTGCAGAGGGATCCATCCAATCCAGGTGTGGGATCCATGCCATCCAGGTGTGGGATCCTGTGCAGAGGGATCCATCCCGTCCAGATGTGGGATCCATGCCATCCAGGTATGGTATCATGTGCAGAAGGATCCATCCCATCCAGGTGTGGGATCCATCCCATCCAGGTATGGTATCCTGTGCAGAGGGATCCATCCCATCCAGGTGTGCTCCCAGCACTGAGCTGGGCTCTTACACTGAACAGCCACATCAAGACTTGCTCAGCTACTTGCTGCTCTGAGCTTCCTTGTTTCCACCTGTAGAAGGGAAAAAAGGAAATTTGTTCTCATTTAAGATTAGCTTCAGCATTGCATGACAAGAAGTCATTCTAGCAGTGGCATATTTTGACACTAGCTGAAGAGTTTTCTCCAGGACAGTGAGGTATGGCTTACTTTCTGCACAGGTGTTCTTCTTTTCTCTCATTGTTTTGGATTCCACACTCTCACCCATGGGTCTTAGTGCTTGGAATGTCAGTAATAATGACTTCCTTCTGTTTACTGCCAAAAGCAACAGCATGCTTTGACCCTCAGTGTTAGTTTTTATGTAAAGTTTCCATGCAACAGAGCCTTTTTTAAATAAACTGTTTCCTTTTGTGCACAGTTTCAGCTTGCAGAGGAGCTCCTTGTAACTTCCTCCTAGGCAGCTGCTACAGTCTGTAACAGGATTGTAGGAGCAGCAGAACTGCTGCATCTCATTAGGCAAATAGTTATTTTAATGCTCCTGACCAGAGCATTTCCAGATGCTTCAGCGAGGGAAGCAAGCAGGAGTGGAATTGTAGTACAGCTCTCTGCAAGGGAAGCTTCTTCTCCACTCTTGTTCTTCTATCACTTGATGCTCTATTGGTGTGCCTGGATATGAGATATGATTAAGAAAAATAGAGAAATGTCTTTTTTTTTCTTTTTTTTATCATGAAGTATAGCACTTCAAACTAAGAAATGCAGTTATGGTAAACACCCACCTAATTTCAATGACTTCGAAATGTTTTCAACAAAGATTTCTTCGGGTTTTTTTTAGTGAAACATTGTATTTGGGCCTGTTGCTCCATCTTAGATTCTAGAGAGATCCTAAAGAGGTGTTAGGACATCTTGTTTATGTTGATCATGAATGTTGGGCTGGCCCTAATAATTGTACACTATAGGTAGTGTAATATTAATGAGGCAAAACTGCTTCCCACATGTGATAACCTCGATACCATCTTCCACCCTCTTCCTCCTACACAGATAAAAGATATGGGTGTATATATAGAAATGAAAATGGCTGGGTTAGAAATGCCCCTATCTCTGGGCTGGAGTGGGTTGTCCATCCATCCATGGTAATTACTCGGATGAGTTAAGTACATCCTGCAATTATAAGAGTGGAAGTTATCCATGACACCCCTGCTCCTGACAGCACTCCCAGGAGAATATTTTCTAATTGCATCATACATGGAAACTATCAGTCAACTCTTGATACATCTGGAAATTGATATTTTCTCTCATGGCAATAAAAGCTAGATAAGTAATTCTGTTGTACAACTGTGGGAAAATATCATTTTGGAGCAGACTTTGCAGGGGAGAATAACTTTATTTCTCTGCACCAGTCTCTGGAGTAATGCACAGTCTGCAGTAACAAACCTGATTCACTGCTTTGTTGCTCTACTTCAGTGCTGGAGAGATTTTGCTGAAATCGATGAGGCAATTGCTCTGGTTTTATGTAGGTGTAAACACAGGGGTGGATTTAGTCCTGTATCTCAGACTGGTATTTTTGGTTCTTGGATGAAGTTATGAACTAGAAAACTTCACTGGTAACTTTTCCTCTTTCATTTCTTGGCACAGGCCTAAAGATGCAGTTAAAGCACTGAAGAAAAAGCTTTCAAAAAACTGTAACCACAAGGAGATCAGACTTACCCTGTCTGTAAGTACAGCTATGTTTATATTAATTAGACACGAAGAAGGCAAACAGTCTGAATGATAAGCTGGCATGCAAATTATCCCTGACACAACTCTCCAGGATGTTTTGAGTCTTTGTTGTTTGTGTGTGCAGCACTGCCACAGTGCAGATCAGATGGTTTGTTGGCATTCCATGGACTCTTGGATGATGCAAATTTTGGTGGGGGAGCTAACTTGTTCTGTGTAGAAGTAGGATAGTTCTTCTGTCCTTCTGTGAGAGCCCCACCTGTTTGTGGAGACTTGGAGGTTAGGATATTACATAAAAGCTACATTTGACCATTCTATTACTCACCTTGTGGTGCTGATCTTAGTCAAACTAAACACAGTGTGCAGCATGGTGGAATGTGTGGCATGTGCTTGGTAAAAGGAAATGTTATCACATATAAATGATAAACTTGAAGGAAAAGGTAACCATGGTGACTTAGGTAAGGGAGGGAGAGGCAGGGTGGGCTGTATGAAATTCAGATGTTATGGCTTGTCTGGGAATATCCTCATTGACCTGATGTGGCCTGTAGAATCTGCCAGTGTGCCTGAACTGCCCCAGGGTTTGGGGAGCTGTTGTGATTTCAGTCAATTTAAGATTTACTGGAGTATGTTATTGCAGGAAGTTCTAATACTGTCCTGAATCCTGAGTTCCTGACTTGAATTACTCTTGACTACCAATAGTGCAACTGTGACAAGAATCATATCTTTTGTATTTTAAGCTCTTGAGGATTTTAGTCTTTCATTAATTGGCTAAAAGCATTTTCTTCACCATTTCCTTATTTGAAGTTTTAGAGGCCTGTCTGCATCACTTTGATTACTCATGGGTTTGGTATTTGTTGTGCAAAATCATTATCAAGATGTGCTGAGAAATGATTAAAGATGGGTGATGGATAGTGCCAAATTGTAGGTCACTTAGCAGTTGCCCAAGTGTCTCCTGACAGGTTAGAGATACAGATAATTGTTCAACATGTCAATATAGACCTCAGCTTATTCCGTTTCCGCACTTCTTTCCTGGCTTCCTCCTCCCCTGTGTGATGAGTCACATTTTTGTGTGTTCTGTGTGTTTGCATAATGGAAACCCTGGGTTCCCAGTGCACCTGCAATCCCTGTATCAGGGCTGTCTCTTGCAGCACTTGTCCTGTTCTGATTATCTGCCACAGTCCCTGCTGATAAGCTAGGGTTAGGTCTGGAAGCTGTTCCTTGGGTACTTACAGTGCAGATATCCCCAAGGTGACATTAGAGCTGAGATTTGAGTATGTAAAAGTGGGAGAAGGATCTTGTTCCAGGTCTATGCAAGGAAGAACTTTATCACACTGACCTGGAAGCTCATGGTATTGCAGATGGAGCATGCAGCAGGTTCAGCTGGGAGTGCAGTTCCTGTCCTGTTCCAGCCCCTTTCTCTGTCCTCCCCCACTCCCATGCACACCTGGAATTGCCTGCCAGGCACTCACATCCTCTTGGCACAGCTGCTGGTTTTTGTTTGCAGATTTCTTCTCCCTGTATTCCTTAATCTTGTTTCCTCTTTTTCTATTTAAATAAGTTTCAGCCTTTCCTGTAACTCACTCTCTCTCTTTTTCTAGTTTTAGTTCTTATATAAGATCTTTTATGCTTTGCCTCTCCCACTGCCTCTGGCTTTTTTCCTTTTTCTTCTTATTTTACCAGTACTGCCATAGTTTTAGGATTTTTAAAATCTTTCCTTTGATGACCTCATTGCCATGTGTGGCTTTTAACTTTCCCACATCACTCTTCCTATGTGCTGTATCTTCTGTTTTTATCTTCTTAATTGCCTTGATGAAATTGTTCATGTTTTCCATTTTGAAATGCTTAGATGACAGCAGCAATTGATTGCAAGTGGAAAAAAAGAAATCATTTTCCTGAAACACAGCCTTTGCCTCCCTGTGCAACCCTCATCTCTTAAAAATTGTTTTCCTCCCAGAGTTTTGGAAAAATAAGGGTTCCTTTTGGATGAACTGTTAGTGCCTGTATTTCTTACAGTAAATGTGGTCCTCTAGCCTTTGAGACTCTACATCAGATTCACTCCTACCTACATCAGATAAAACTAAGAAGGATGTGCAAATCAAATTTCTTTAGAAGTGCACTGTGATCCACTTCTATCTACTCAACCTTGACATCCTTGAATTTAGTATTTCCAATGAAGCTGCTTGAGGAGCCCATTCCCAGAGGATACACAGAGAGTGGAGTGTGCAAATCTTCATGGAAGCAGCTGGCTGCACATTAGCCCTGATTCTGGTACTGAGATGGGTTGGATCTCAGCAGTGTGTTCCTCCTCCTCACTCCTGGGTGATGCTTATTTACCTGGAGGAAGAAGGCTGAGTGCCAGCTGGGTGATGTCTGGCTGTGGCTTGGCTTCAGTGCTCTGAGCTGCTGCAGTTCTGTGAAGTCACATGGATGGAGGTGTTTGTGCCAGGCCATGGAGTTGCCTCATGCCCAGCCTTTGATAACACTGAGAGATCAGGGAGCTTATGCAGAGTGAGGAGGATTAGAACTTTCAGGCAGGAATCAAACAGACTCTGTGTTACTTGACTTTGTGTTGCTGGTATACTTTCGATACATAAATTCTGTTTATGTGATGAGTCCTGAGACAGCTGTTCAGTTGCTTGCATACATCTCCCTTGGTTTTGTAAAGCATTTGCTGCAGTGCCCCAGTTCTGATACCTGTAAGGTCTTAGGAGCTCAACAGCACATGGGGAAATTATTTTTTGAATGTGTCCCTCTCTTGCTTTCAAAGCAGTGGGCAGAAATTTAAGATTAAATTACTGTTTCACCTCTGTATTACATTGTTGGAAAATATTTTAAAGGAAGTCATTTTCCCAGAGAAATTGTGGATGCTCCATCCCTGGAACTGTTCAAGTCCAGGTTGGATGGGGCTCTTAGCAACCTGATCTAGTTAAATGGCAGGAGGATTGGAACTAGTTGATCTTGAAGGTCTCTTCCAACACAAGCCATTCAATAATTGCTTAGAATTAAATTCTGATGGGTATTTTTTTCCTAAGAATATTTCCAGTTTTCCTTTTAATTGTGTGTAATTTTTCTGATGCAGAAAAAAATTAGCTTGGCACATGTGGTCTTCAGATTTTAGTTTGATAAACTAACCTTTCACAAAGCAGAGGATCTGAAAAAAAAAAAGCATGAGAGAGCCCTCCAGCTTCTCAATTAAAAGAGTATTACTCTTTTAATTTATTTTATTATACTTTTATTTTATTATACTTTATTGGATATGTTTACAAAGAAAAGAGGGCATTAAGTGGGAGCAAAACAAATCAAAATCTCAATGTGTGAAATGTAAAATCTGAAAAATTCAAGACTTCTGAAAATTCAGTGTTTTTGAAATGCTGGACCTTGCTGAAGTGTACCCAGCCCCTGCTCTGTAATTGGTGAGTGGCAGCTGAAGGAGCTGCTCATACCAGTTTGCTTTAAATGCTGGCCTTGGAAACTGCATCTTGCAGTTCAAACCTCAGCTGGGCAGGCATCAGGATGTGTTCAGTGGAGTGTAATCCTGCAGATGGATTAATGGCTTGTTCCCCTTGAGTCAGAAATGTGAAGAAGCAGACTGTTCCTCTGGGTTTTCTTGTCCCTCACAAGCTGCAGCCATTGCTCAGCTGGATGGACCAGCCAGGGCTGCTGTAGATGTGCAGTGAGTCCTGGAACCTGAGCAAGGTTGATAAGGAACATAGCTGACTTTCTGCTCTCCTCACCAACTTCTCCCATTTTTTGTTTCTGCTTCACAGGTTGGCTTCACCTCTCTGTAGATGCCTTTTATCATTTTAGTTCTGTGATTCAATCCTGTAAACCAGAGCCCTTGAATTACACAGTTTGCCTTTCTTGCTCAGTGCAGATCTCTGGGACCAGTTATCCTGGAACACAGCAGCTCTGTCAATTCCAACACTTCTCACATCCTGTTTGCCATTGACAGGAAGATTAATGGTTTGATTGAAGTTAATTTGCCAGTTTTGTTATTAAAACGTGTTTCTGTTGAGTTTCCATTGTGCTGTATGGAGCAGTGGTTGGCTTGGCCAGCTTGGATCTGTTCCTTCCAGTGGAAGTGCTTGGGACTATGAAATCCTATTTGCACAATAAATACCCACATTGAAATTCTAATGAAAGGTGTTATTAGCATGAAAGTGGCTTGTCATGAATAGTCCAGTTTAAAATAATTGAGTCAAATTCTTCTTTTTCTTACACCAGCTTAGTTTTACCCTGAGTGAGTGGGCTGGGCTGACATAATTGAGTGGAGGATCCAGACTCTTAGTTCAGTACTTTGATTCAATTGGTAAATACTCAGTCTCCTAAGTAGGGAATTAATAATAGGGAGTAGTAAAACAAGTTTCCCATGCACTGGGTAGAAAATACTTAACACAAAGCATCTTTGAAGTACTGCACAGGCAAATGATTTTGCTTATTAGCATGTATTTCATGTGCTCTCTATGAAAAGTAATGTTTTGAGCCAAGTTGTTTTTTGTAATTATCTTTCAGTTAGCTTTTTGCACAGCAGTCTGTCAGTGTCTCTTTGTTCTACCCTGTTTTCATTTTGGAAATATGTTTTCTTCTGGTCTTCAACCTGTTCTCCTGTAAGTTCCTGATCACACGGAGAGAAAAATCCCAGAGTCTTGAGGCTAGAAAATGAGTTACTAAAATTATTTCACTTAGTCGAATGTAGTCTGCTCTGAATAGGAAACTGTACTTAACCTACTTTTATCAGGATCACAATGTCACCCCTTCCAATACATGTATCCTTTTGAGATTATGTCCTGTCTGTTACATGACTATGGGGAAGTTTTGTCTCAAAACACATGAAATTTTGCAGCCTTTTGTTAATGCCAGCCCTTTGCTTTCAACTTTCTATCTTCCCTCTTACGTTGGGAGGGAAGGTGAAGTTACAGCTGATGAGAAAGAAGCACAAGAGTGACCATTTTTCCTGTGTGGGTCATCACCCATCTTCAGATTTGGGCCAGGCAAGATGAGTTCTGTTCCTGATTCTGCAGCTGATCTGACTGACCCCAGTTTCCTGCCAAGTCCCAGGTGACTGGGATGTAATGGCAGTTTTTGACATCTCTTCTGCAAAATGGGAATTGTAATCAGCCACCTCCAGAGGTACAAGGGTTGTGTCCTCATCACATCCTGCTGTGTTTGATAGGGCAGGCACAGTGCTTGCAGGGATCCTGCTCTAAGCATTTGAAGCAGGGTTTTGGAAGTTCCTTCATGAAGATGAATCTGACACTTGGAACATTTCAGCTCATCTGTTTCAAATCAATGTGACCTTTGAAACTCATGGAGAAATTGTGCTCCAAGTTGGTGAATTTGTTCTTTCCTATTTTATCATTAGTCTCTCACTTACAGGGCAGATTAGAGGACAGGCATTTAGTAATCTGATTTTCTTCTCTTGCAGAGTTCTTTAGAGCCTGTCAGACCAGGGTACTTATGTGCTAGGCAGTGAATTCATTCTATTGCTGAACCTGTACAAGTAATATTTTCAAGATATGGGCAGATTTCCTGCTGTTAAGGTTCTGTGTGTTCAGTAAGTTCTGTGACATAGAAACAAGTGTGACCATGCTTCTCTGTTAAAAATAGTGTCACTGTGGCTGGCACAGCTCCTTTGGGCTGTGCAGGTATAACAGAGCACACAGGGAGCTGCTCTTTCCCTGAAGTGACCTCATCAGGCATTCTAGTGAGCAGTTATCTGTTCATATCCATTCCTACTCTTCCCTGTAACTCCCTGAAGCAAATTAAACAAAAATAAACAAAAGCCATCAAGTTATGGGGTTTTCCCCTCCTATTCTTTGTGTAATAGAAGTTTTTTGTGTGTGCAGCTGCTAGAGATGTGTATGGAGAACTGTGGCCCAAGATTCCAGTCTTTAGTTGTGAAGAAGGATTTCTGCAAAGACAAGCTGGTGAAACTGCTGAACCCAAGATTCAACCTTCCCATTGATATGCAGGAGAAAATCCTGACCTTTATCATGGTGAGTCTGGAGTGAACTGTGAGTAGCCTCAGTGTCTCTGCCACGTGGTAAATGTTTAGCTGTGCAATCTGTTTAAACTCTGGGAACCTCTTCTGAAAACAGACCTTACCTTTGGAACTGCTGTGGTTCCTGTTGCACTAAATGGAGTTAGCCAGAGTGGAAGAAGGGAATGACCTGTCTTTAGGACCACACATTTTAAAAGCATTTGTCTGACACTCTGACTGACCATTTCTGTGCCTGATATTTCAAAACCAGGTTTGGGCACGAGGGTTTCAAGGGATGGTGGATGTGAGTGAAGTAAAAGAAGTTTACCTAGAATTGCTGAAGAAAGGAGTGGAGTTTCCATCCTCTGACAGCAGCAGTGGTGGATTGAAGGTGAGGATATACAAGGACACTTCAGAATTGGGCTGTGTTCATTTTATGGGACACAGAAGGCGTGACTGATCTGGTTTTTTTTATTTAAATGCTCCAGGGCAGAATATGACCAAACTACTTAAGCAAGTGAGCAGGAATCAGTTTCAGTTATAACAGCTAAGGTAACAACAAAGTGACCTGACCTATATACTAGTTTATTTCATTTCCAAGTACAGATTCATGGATATGTTCTCACAAATGAAGTCTTGAGACTTTCAAGATCTGTGCATGCTATCTCCTTCAAATTAAATGAGTGCTTAGCACTCCAAACTTGTCAGCTTCTGAAAGCCTCAACAAAAATGAGTAAGATGTTCACAAAAACATGTACTGTTAAGAATATGAGCATCATCTATCTTTAGGATTAAATGGAGAGATGTAGAAATCTGTAAGAAAATATTATTGTCTGCATGTCTCTCCAGCTCTGCACAGTAAGTGTTATTTAAGCCTATGTCATAGGTAGTGTTGTGTGGCATTTAGAACATTAAATATCAGTATGATTTGAGCAGCATCTGAAAATAAGAGTACCTGATTTAATGCCATTCCTTCTAGATTTCTTTTTATTTTTTTAGAAGAATTTTCACAAGAGTTTTTGGCAGTGTGAAGGCCATCTTGCAGTTACAGAATTAGATGTCTATAATCAGTCTATATTATAGATGTCTATAATCAGGCAGGAATAATTCAGATTTATCCTGAGTTCGATCTGCTGGTTGAATAGTGGAGTGCACAAAAGCTTATGTATTTAAAGGTTGTTTGAACAAGCTGTGTGAAGAATGCTCTCATTTTTTCCTTTACCTAATACATTAGAGATTCTTTTGTCTGCCTCGTGTACTTGCCAGTTAGAATCTGTGGCAAACCTTCTGTTAGTCTCAGCAGACCTGAACACAGTTTTTACCTCAGTCTCCAGAAAGTGAAGGGTTGATAGTTTGAAGTGCAGGCTGGGGTTTATATTTGAATTTTTTTAGCAGTCAGTTCAGATGTGATGCAGGTGAAGCTTTCTCAGAATGTTCCTGTTTTTTAGTCCAGGAGACTTTTGTATTTTACCTTCTGCAGAGACCCAGACTCAGCCCTTCTACTGCTTCCAAATGTGATCACATTCCAAACTGTCCTTCATTGCAAAATTGCAGTGGCACTCTGGGAGGGACTCTGCTCTTAAATGGCTTAATTATTCCTTGCTAGCCTGTTCTTGAGCCATTCCCACTTTATCCTGTGATGGAACTTACTTGCAAACCCTTCCTAAAGACACTTGATTTCCAAGCCTCATTTCATTACAAAATAGCCATTAGATTTATTTATGTAAATAGGACTTGCTCAACAAATTCCCTGGGAGCACTGATTATGAGGAAGCTCCTGCCCAGTTGTGTAGCCTGAGAGATGTTCCTCTCTCAGCAGGATGCCTGCTGCACTTTTGTCCAACCCAAGCTCTGTTGTTTTTGTGTTTTCACAGATTTCCCTCTGTGCAAAGTCCTCCCCATCCTCTGCCAGCCCTGCCAAGCGTTCCTTCCTGCCTCTTCCCACCGGCCCAACGTTGCTGCTGACTCCAGAGCAGGTGCAGCACTGCGGGTTTAGGGGAGGGTGGGTCCCCCTGGAATGTGCAGTGAATGTGTGACTTGGGCAGCCTGGGTGCCACTGCAGGGACCCTCAGTTCACAGGGTGCAGCTCTGGGCTCCTGCTCTTGGGTTTGTGGAATTACTACTGGAGTGTGTGGATGTCTAATCACATCTTACAGTGCTGTTATGCAGATTGAGAAAAGCTTGTTCAGAGATAAGCAAGAAAGCCAAACTTCCTTTCACATAAGGTTTGTGTGAAGAGGTTATTATAAAAAGCAGGAAGGAAAGTTCTTTTCCATTCCTACTTGCCCTGCATGTAACTAAAAGGAGGAACAGTAGCATCAGTGAGAGGGATTAACTCTCACTGTAAGGAAAACAAGTAGTGCTATCAGGCTTGAATCTTAGTTTGAGTGCACATTTAAAAGCTTAACTAATTCCATTCATTTCCATGGCATGTTACCAGAGTAAAATAATGCTAATTAAATCCATATTATACCTAATGGGAAAGAAAGTGTGTATTAGAGGCAAGAATTATTCTGCTTGCTCTGTTCACCTACACAATATTCTCCTGTTGAATTCCAACAGATTGGGAAACTGTACAGTGAACTGGATATGGCAAAAATGAACGTGAGAGTCATGTCATCAATATTGAAAGATAATGTTCCTGGCTCTGAAAATCCAGATGATATGAATCTTTTGCAGGTACATTATAATTCATTGATAGGGGTTATTGGTTTGGTTATAGTTGCTCTTTAAAGTGTTATATCTTGTCATTTAACATCTGGATTCAGATTGACAAATGGAACCCAACAACAGGTTTCTGTCTCTCATTTTGCTCAACTTTCTTTCATCTCCTTCACCTTCCCTTGACATCTCAATAGTCAGGAAAGGACAATACAGCTTGCAATGCAAATTTAAGCTCTAGGGAATTCCAATGGCAAAGGAATTTCATAATGGAGCGTTCTCTGTTGGGCATGTTCTGTCAAACAGCCCCGAGAACATTCCAGCTGGAGAGTAGATGATGACAGTGTCCCTCTCATATCCTTCCTGGAGTTTGCAGAGCTCTCTGTATTATCTCCAGTCCCTTAGAGGCAGGCTGAGGGCCAGTGAAGGATATGAAGGGTTGGCTTTGTGTGTGTGACCTCAAAGGTTTGGAGCTTGCTGTGCTGCAGAGGAATTCATGTGCTCATAAAGTGTAGCCTGGAGGGAGTGTATTGTGTATTGCAATAGTCCAGTGATGTGACAGTGAACCTGTACATGCTCCTTCTGTATACTGTGTGCTTATGCTGTGTTTTCCTGTTTGGAAATTAAAAGTACAGTAGTACTGTAGCACTGCAATAGTGACCTATGTTAATGGAAGCTTTTCAATTTCATGTTGTCTGTGAGAACTTAAAAAGCTTTTACCACATCCTTCTGTTTCTAACCTTACCTCCAAACTGCTAAATGAGGAAACGGTTTTGCCATTTTGCAGCATTAAATGATTTGAAGAACTTACCTAATTTTTGCTAGCCTTGAGTGCACTTCTCCTGCCCAGTGCAGAAATTTTCCTGTGCAGCAAACCCTTACTGGGTGCTGTTGAGAATATACTGTTAATTATGCTTGTCTAGTCCATGGCACAGTTGGGAAACAGAGAAAGTTTGTCTTTTATTTTCTGTCTCCTGCTGCAGCACTTCTGTATGTGGGTGCCCACAGTAAACCAGTGGATTCTTATTGACACTCCCAGTAATAAAACTGTTGGCAAAAGGTTGAGGACAGGGTGTGGAGTTATCATATGTGGGAGAGTGAATGAAAACTCATTCCTTTCACTGTTGTTCTTTCTGTTCTTTTTCCCCTGTGCACAGAGTGGTGTAAAACATCAGGCCAGGCCAGCCTGTTCCTTGAACAATACTTAATGTTCTCTTTTTGTTTGTGGCACTACCTGGATTGCTTGGATTGGACTTTGGTTGTCACAGAACAAAATCCTTTATTAAAAGAGCTGCTTGTTTAGACTTTGAGTGAGTTGGAGACATTGATTTTAGTCCTTCAGATTATCTGGAGTCCCTCAATAAAAACTGTAACAAGGTGAACTTGATCTGTGTTTACAGTTCTTTATCTTCATTAGTGGCCAGGCTGCTCTCCTTCCCCACCCTGTGTTGGACAAGGCTTAAAATTCCATATTTCACTGGAAATAATGTGCTGGCCAGTAACAGTAGTTTAAGAATAGTTTAGGATCAGCCAAGAAGATTAACAAACTTTTGTACTGGATGGTGAATAGACACTGAACAGATAGTGGATGGATGTGCAGGAATTTGGGTCCAGATCAGCAGCTGGTAAGAATTAGCACAAATGTATTGGAATCACTGATGATTGTTATTGCAGCTGCTCCTCCATCATTGTAAAACTCCAGTTTTCAGGCAAAAAACTCCAGTTTCCATGCCTGAAATGAGTGTCTCAATTTCCTTCTCTATCGAGTATTGACACTTGCCAATCTGCCTGTGTAATGAAGTCATAGGAAATGTTTTTTAAAATGTGGATCATGTAGTAAAGTGTGGAGTTGGGGAAGCTTTAAATGTAATTACAGACATTAGGCTGAACATATTTTTGTGTGTTTTATCCTGGGCCATGAAGATACAATACTGAAAAGTACAGCACTCTGCAATCCTGACACAGGGGTGCAAATTTCCTTTTAAATAAATAATTGATTTATGTGAAGTATTGTATTTTTTGAGGAAAAATCAGATCACTTTGAATATCACAGCAATTTCTGAATAGTAGTGTGCAAATAGAGTCAGTTCCCCCTCCTTTCTTTTTTTTTTTTTTTTTGTTTCTTTAAGCAAAGCCAGCCTGCATTTGCGAATGCAGTGTGAAAGAGAAAAAATGTTGGCTGAGTTTAAGTTCCTGTTGCTAAAGAATTTGTTTCTTTGAACATGCAAAATCTGCAGAGGGGAGTAATATAAACAATCTGTCTTCCACTTCACCAAGCAATAATGCAAAATTCTGCTTAATAAACTGTCATGATTCTCCTATCTGCTGGTTCTCTAAAGTTTATGTTACTTTCTCAAAAATCCATAGATTAAGTTTATCCAGACTTCCCACTTAAACGAATAGTTGGAGCTTGAGGCTTGTCACAGAGCAATTCTGACCTTTAGACTAATATTGTCTTTTCTTCAAGCAGACATTGAACAGGATTACATCCAAGTGTCCTGCTGAGTTTAATCAGCTTCAAGCAGGATCAAATCACATTGGCTCTACATCACCCAGAGGGGTCTTTGTTATTTTGCAATTTGTAATTTAGGCTTTGGAGACACGTTATCTTTGGAAATGAAGGTGTGTTGAGAGGTAGGGGCTGTGTAGGAGTGATGTGGTAGTGGGAATTGTGACCCTGCATTGCAGAGATCAAAGACATGGACATTGTTCTGTTTGCAATGGTTGGTACCCGTGTGGTTTGTGTAAATTAAGGAATCTTACCTGTGATTCTGCAGTGCTTGAGTGTCTTATCATTCATCTCCAGAACTGGGAGACCACTGTTGGGATTTTTAATTTTTTTTTCCTTCCCTTGCCTCGGGCAGAAATTGTACAAGACCTGTCGGATGATGCAGGAGAGGATCATGGAATTGTTGGTGACAGTGGAGAATGAAGATGTGATTGTTGAGCTAATACAAGTAAATGAAGATCTGAATAATGTCCTCCTGGGACATGAAAGGTAAGTGCAGGGCCTCCCTCCTCACATTTGGAATCCTGCCTGAATAAATGCACTGAATGGAGAGATGGTCCCTATGCTTAGTGTTGATCCTCCCCATCGATTTTATCAGATTTTATCCTTAAACTCAGAAAAGAAATATGATTGCAAAAAGAGAAAATTGTGTATTTTCTGCCTCCTAAACACTTCAGAAATGGTTCAGGAAAGTAATTAGGAAACATTAGAGTGGTGTAAAGCAAGTTAACAGCGTGGGCAGGAAATCGGATGGAGGCACACAAAAATAATTTGGAATTTGACATCCCTTTTTGGCAGAGGCCAGTGAATTTGTCAGCAGCTGCTACAAATCCTTTGGTGCTTATATCTGTTAAGTGTCTGTGCTTCCAGGAAAGAGTACTTGTCCTCCTTTCTAAACAATTTTGACAGCTTTGCTGAAGGAATTGGCCATGGAGCAGCCTTCTGCCTCATTGCACACTTAGGAGAGTTGCTTGCTGTTCTCAGCTGGATTGAAACATACTGTTCTGCTTGTCTTACAGCAGAAAATGTTTCTTTCTTTCACACATGAAAGCACAGCAGTACTCCTCTTGACATCCTGGGTATTTGTCTGTTATGGCACTGGTAGCATGACTGGATGCTGGCAAAACTGAAATTAGTTTTCAACTTAAAATTCCAGTGTTGTTCCCCAAAATATCACATGAGTATACTCATGGAGAGTGTTCTGATTTAATAGGAGATATCCTTCCATCTTAAGAAATTGGTCTCTTCCATGGTTAAAAAGTGTTCTAGGAATCATTATGCACCAAGTACAGTTATTCTTTATTAAATTTAGCAAATTTATATAATCTAGCCATCTTTTATTTTTAATCCACTTCTGAGTGCTGCACTGAAAATATCACTAATTCTTCTAAGTGTCAGGCAAAAACTTTGGGCCTAATCTTGAGAACATTAAGTTTTCATTTACTCTTAAATCTTGTCTACTGTAGTGGTGGTGGATTTTGCAACAGCTGTATTGAAAGAACTGTGTGCTCACTTCTTCCTTTAGGAGGTTTTTCCTTTTAATAAGCAAAAAAGGAATTTTATTCAGCTTTTGTGAAATCCACTGAAGTCAGATGTGGGCTTACATTTTTGTTGTACGTGATGAGTACTGGTGAGGCTGGGAACCCCAAACTGTGAATAGCAGCTTGTAGATATAATTCAACAGATTCCTCACTAAAGATGTGGTGATGGAAAGAATGATTAATTTGGACAGAAAACTACTGTGTTCTAGTAATGTAATGCTTTGGCTTGTATGGTGCAGGTCTGCCTGAGTGCAGATCCACTGCACTTCAAAGCAGATAAATATAAAAAAGTATCTGGTTAATTTTGTGTTGCAGACGATTTGTTCTTTGGATCTGCCTCTGAACAATGAAGTGTGTAAAGGGCCAGCTGATTTTAATGAGCTGCATCTGTTTCATACTGTGTGTTGTTGGAGGATGAGTTGTGATGCATTTTCTGTTTCTGGTTATTAATGTACAATCCAAATTAAATCCAGAGCAATGTCCACTGTGCAACCAACAGCTTGTGTGTAACAGTGCCTCCCTCTAGTGTCTGCAGCTTCTTGGCTCTTCCTGGATTTCAGATAAATACTTTCTGCTGTACAGTTGGAAAGGTTTTTTTCCTGCTGTTTCTTCATGCATCTATACTCTTTTTCTGGGCCTCCCTAGTACAATGAACCTGAATAGCAAATGCAGTTGGATAAACTGTCTATACATTTGTCCATACAACTCAGGGCTCCTGGTGCTAAAACACAGTGACCTTCTGGATGCTCAATGTCACCTATGTGGGTCTGCTCTGGACCCACAGTAACACTCTTATCACTCCTAGAACACACATTTTTATCCAGGTAGATTTGTTTGTTTGTTTGTTTCCATTTAAAACAGAAATTATTGCCAAGGCCTGCCCTAATGAGAAGGCTGTGTGCCACAATAGGTGTGTGTTTGTCCTGGGAGGGCATGGGGGAATGCCCAGAGCTCTGAGGGCAGCAGGCTTCAGCTGCAAGAGGGTTCTGATCAGAAGCTGCATTTGGCACAGTGGACGTTCAGAGTTCCCTGCCTGGTGTGAACAGGGACAAAGCACTGTCAGAGGAGCCTTGGTTTTGTTTAGGAACAAGCAGATGGCCTTCTCCAGCCGTGGGGCCAGGAACAAATCAGCTGGTGTTGTGTAGGAGGTACCAGGACCACAGCCCTGGAGTGGGAGCCAGAGTGCCCATAAGGACAAGTGCCCCAGGGACAGCACCTGCAGTCCTTGTTTGGTGCTCCTGGAGTCTTTTGAGAGTCAAAAGTTGATTATTACTGGTGTCATATTCTGAAGCACATCACGGGAATGTAAGAATGAACATTTAACTCTGCACCTCCAACAGGTTCTCACGGAACAGAGTTCGTTTCCTGGAGAACCAGAGGATACAGCGTGAGCAGGAGGAGGTAATTAAGGAGGAGCTCCTGAGCTGCAGGACTGCAGACATTCCTTTTGCTCTTCCTTGTGAAAAAAACACTTCTGATATATGCAGAATTTTATTCTCTAGTTGAGAGGTACAGGAGACAACAGACTGACATTACTCTTACTGATTTTTCTAGTCTCACTTGCAGAATTTCATGCAAATTCATGTAACTAAAGTAACAAATAATGTCAAATGTAAGAGGGAAGCTTGGGCATGAAAAATGAGAGAGATCTATTCAAATGCTGGTTTATTGCCTCTCCAGCGAAGCACAATTATCTGCCATGCAAAAAACGAGAAACCATAGGTTCTTTTCATTTGTTTCCTGTTAATGATCTAGAGACTGAAATGCTGCTGCACTTTGAATTCACTTCTATTGATTTTTTTTTCCTGAGTCAAAGCTTCCACTGAATTGTGAAAAATGGCTTCTAGCAAATCTTTAATGACCATCCTTTACCGATTGATAATTATGGTTGTTAATTATATTGCCCAAAGTAGTTTTGCACATTTTTCACCTTTTTCTGAGCCATAATTGTGCAGTCATCAAGGGCTCGACAGGAAAAATTGTGAATGCTGAAATATTGCTGACAATTATTAAAAATAGGTAGATGGTTTTGTTTTCCTTGAAAAGCCACTATTACTACATTCTGGTTATATAGGTGGATGGTTTTGCTTGGTGGTTAGTTGATGGTTTTGCACTGTTTGGTTAGTTAATAATCCAAATGGTGCAATCTGTGCATTTTTATATTATTAAGGAGACTCTGAGTTTAAAATGCATCTTCTTTTATTTATTTTTTTTCATCTGGTGTTACCAAACCTGTATGATTCAAGCATGTGGTTTTATTAAAACTTTGGCTGGCTATGTTTTTAATTCCAACACATTTACAGGAGGAAGGAAGGAAACTCTTTTCTATATCCTAGGAAATATTATTGTGGTTTTGATTTTTTTTTTTATCCAAAATGGGACTGGAAAAAATCAATCTCCTAAGTAAATATCAAACCTCATTAACACAAGTAAGTAGCATGAAAAGAATTGTACAGGATCAATCAGAAGATAAATATCAAACCTGTCTCTAAACAAGTTCAGAATGGCTTTATAGAATTGAGTCCTTTCTATTTTCTACTTCAGAACTGGTTTTCTTTATTTTTTGAAATTGATCTTTTCTGAAATGCATATTTTGTTTCATTAGCTACATTTCACACACACAGAGTCCTGATCTTCTCTTATACTTACCAGTTTTTAATATTAAGATTTTAAAAGTTTATTTTTTGTGAAAACAGGAATTGGTTTAAAACTGTGCAAGTTCCTTACGAAAACAAAACAAAATATCAGGAAAAACCCCAAGTAACTTATTCTTTTTCAAATGTTAAGCTGTACAGGAAACAGCCATCTGCTCCCTCCAGTGATCTGCTTGGCCTCTCCATAGATTCTCCATCTCCTGTGTCTGCAGTGCTGCAAAGTCACCCTGCAGTGTCTCCTTCAGGAAGTAAGTGGTGATTGCCCCTTTCCCTTCAGCTCTCATTCCCTAAAACAAGCACACAAGAGCTTAGTGGAGGAATCAAGAAGTTCCTTGTAAGAAAGAAAACAAAGACACTCCTTAACTTTAAGGGAGTTCCTTACATTTCCTTAAAATAATTGAAATTTTTTCATAGGTACAAAACTGTAAGGTATTATTGCCTGTAATTTTTTTGCAATAATCTTTTTCCCCTTTTACATAGATTTGAGCAGTAGAACATGAGTGAGGCCTGTAAAACACTCTGGTAGCTGCTTGTTCTGTAGACTTGGCAGGAAGAAACAGGATTTTTTTCAGGAATGTTAGAAAGACTTGGCTTCAGGTACCATGAATTACTGTTTGCAAAGCCCCTCCTTTACCCAGTTTAGGGAAGTCCATCTACTACAGCTAAAGGTGTAAATGTCCCCCTGGGAATAAATAAATCCCTAGAATTCCATTTTAATCCTTTACAAACAGTGACAGGAGTTTTAAGTGGTATCTTATCACGTTGAGCTCTGCTGGTCCTCTAAGTATAAATCTCTTGGATCTAAGACTTTTTCAGTCATTAAAACTTTGCCTTTCATGTGACAACCAGCAATTCATTTCAGACTCTTTATAGGTCTTCCAAACAAAAAATTCATTATTTTAGTGTTCAAAGTACAAGTAGCTACTTTTGCATAATTATGTTTAAATTGCCATTAATTATCTCTTTGAATTTCAGATGGCCAATCTGCACACCCTGAAGATAAAACCAGGCCTCATCCATCAATTTACCCACAGCTGGATTCAGCAACTCCTACAAAAGCTCATCAGTCCCTGTGAGTAGTCTCTTAGGAAGGAATGGGAATGGATAACAGATCCTTAGGGGTATTAGTGCTCTGTAATTCATCTAATGAACATAGGAAGCTCTGAGGACACAGATTTACTGCTTTTACATATTAGTCCAGTAAAACAAGTGAAAATTCCCTCTGTGCTAGACATTGTTTGAGAGGGTTCAAAATATACTTGTGCCTGCATCACTGTTTTGTCTTAAATAGACATAAATGTACCTGACTGTCAGCAGGGAAAGGGAGAAACATGAAACAGGTCAGTAAAAGAGTTCAAGACAGGAGAGGTGTCCTTATAATTCCTGTGCATGGGACACTGGTCCATCTGCCCATGCTGCTCTCAGCTGTGACACACAGGAAAGACAGACCAGCCAAAAATATCATAGAACAATCAGAATGAACAGTTTTGGCCGTTTCTTACTTACATTCCATGTATTTCTCTCTCCTAGATTTGCAGCTGAAGCACAAAACAGTAGTTCAAGCAGCCCAGCTGGACACACATACAGCAATGTGAACATATACAGCAATGTGAGTAACACTCATGTTCAGGGTGGTCATTCTTGTCTGGCAGCTGTCAAATGAGAACTTCTGGATTTACCCCAACTGCTGTCCAAGTGTGATGCAAAGATCTCTTCTGTGCCCTTCTCCATACCTCAGGGAACATTCTACTTGGTAACCAGGTCAACTTTCCTCTTTTGCTGCCACAGATCCTAGTGTGGAAGCCTGTTTACTTGGGTCCAGCACAATCCCAGGGCAATTTGCAGAAAGCATTTGCTGTATTATTTGTGTTTAATTTGTTGCTATGCAAAGCAAGCTGAGATCTCCTCCTGTTGCCATGATGTTACTCTGGTGTACTTTCTATCTCAGATAAGATATTAAAAACAAACATACAAAAAACCCCCAAAAACCTCAAAGCCCCCACAGAAACACAGCCCACCAAAAAATCTCTTAAACTCCAAGTACAGTGCAGGACAAGTGTCATGCTGCAGAGAAACACCCATTACAGAAGGAATGGAAGGAATCTGAAGGGACTTTGAGGTAATGTTATGAAGGCAGTCTGAAATAGAAAAGATGAGAAGCAGCTCCCAAGCAACATGCACAGTTCTTATTTTAAACTGCAAATAAAAGCAGATGTTTGAATCTGTGTGGCAGAACAACTCACACAGAAGTAAATTATACACATGTGCTGTAGAACACTAAATGTTGCTTTGAAGGTTGTGTGGAGAATGAAGATTAATTGGGTTGCTAACTGTTGGCCTTGGAGTTTTACCTGCAGTACCCACAGAGTTGAAAGATAAGTCAGCAGTTATGTAAGTTAGGTCAAACCAGTTCTCACAGAACTATCTGTTTATGCATTGTTTGCTTGATGTCCTTAGTTGACGACTCTTTTAAGCCCAGTGCCTCTGAACCCAATAAATCTGCAGGCTGGACAGACTGTGCCATCAAATGGACCATCACCAGCAGGTAATAAATACTGAAAATCACCTCTTTCATTTTGCATTTTCTTGTTAGAACTTAAGGCCTTTACATAATGGCTGTCAGTGACTAGGAACAGCAAAAAACACTGACAAAATCATATTGCTCATGGATTTTGTTATACATCTTTACAGCATGTAAAGCAGCTGAATCCATAGCAGATCATGTGCTACTTTCAGGAAGACACAAAAAACATGCAGTAATCATGCTTTTCAGTCTGTTTTATATCTGGGTGTTTTAAATCTGTCTGCGTGTCTTTATTCTTCAGCTACATCAAAGAACAAGTCACAGTCACCACATTACTATGAGATAATGGAATTTGATCCTTTGGCTCCTACTGAGTAAGTAACTTTTAAAATAGAATTTTAAAAATTTGAGGTACCAAAGGCAAAATGGCTTTTTCTTCTGCGAGGGAAAAACAGACCACTTTACTTTAGGCTGGGTTAACTGACCAACTGCATCATTGATGTAAATTACAGTGCTGCATTTTGTATGTTTTCTTCCAATATTTCTGGCATAACCAATTAGGGAATTAACTGTAGTGTGCTCATTAACTGGCATCTGAAAAAAAAGGAAGAGTAATGCTGTATCAAAATTACTAAAATCTTATCCAGTGATACAGAAAGGTGAAGGAAATATGGTCAGGGTCCTGCTGGAAAAAGCTGATTGAACTTCAGCACGGGTAGTTCTGGTGTTTTTTGAAGAATGTTTTTCTACTGCATATGAAAAATAATTTAATTTAAATATAAACTACAAAAGGGAATGAATGCTGCGTCTCTCCAGAAGGCCAAAATAGTGAGACAGCAAACTAATACAAAACCTAACAGATGGCAGAACTCCTATTTCTAACAGTAAATTGCAAAAAAAATTGAGCTGTCTATACAAAACTTATTTCTAAGGAGCCACTGTATTTTGAGGTAGGGAAATCTCAACAAAGCTTCCTTTTTTTTTTCTTTTTTTTTTTTTTTTAATTAATGTAGTAATTGCACAGTGGTGCACTTGCCATTTGTTTTGCAGTCCTGTTCCCAAACTTGTTTGATCAAAAGTGACAGTGTCCAGAAGTTCCTCATTAAATGTACAATCAGAGCAGGCTTGGCTCTTTGTTTCCACGGAAACATCCTGCAAGGGAAGCTACACCGTAAATTTCGGGCAGGATTTCCCGGGTGCCTTGTGTCAAAATGAAGTGTGACGTACGAGTCACCTGCTCCTTCTCTTTCAGAGCTATTTATGAAGAAATTGATGTTGTGCTGAAGACAGAAGTTAAAAAGAGCACAGACTGAAGGTGGAGGTGGATCCTTTCCTGAACACTCTCTGGTGCTGGTCCTGTGCAGTGCTTCCTGTAGCAACAAGTGAATAACAGGAGAGGTTTTGCATTTTGACACAGTAATTAGTGTTGGAGTACTAAGCTGTGTGCAAGCTGAAGAGTTACTTGGCTCCACACCTTGACAATTTGTCCTAAATGTTCAGCTGTGTTCTTCAAGGTCACTTGCATGGTTATTTTTAAGTATTTTGGGGGCCTGTAAAATGTGACTTCCAAATTCACCTGTGTATGAAGTAACGCTTGACATCTGGCACAAGTAAACCAAAAAGATATTACCTTCACTGAAACTGCAGAAACCAGTTTCTCTTTTGGCCTCACTGCAGTCCGTGTTCATCTCCCTAGAAATCTACAAGGGAGTTTTGAGATACAAAATTTGATAGATGTCTGAAGATGTGCAGTGGTGCTTTCCTACATCCTTAATAGAGATTTTCCTTTTTTATTTTCTTCCTAAATACCCACAATATAGTTGGATTTTTGTCTTGGGATGAACCTAAGCTGGGACAGTAAGTGCTGTCATCCATAATTAACAGAACAGGAAAAAAACCTGCTTGTTCCTATGTTGTTGTTGTTGCTTTTATTTACTCAGTAAATATTGCAGGGAGATCAATTGTTTCTTTCAATGTTCCTGCCCTGCAGAGATTATTCTGGTGAAGGAAAAATTAATCATCTACAATGCAGATGAGCAACAGTTACTCATTTATTTTAATTAAGTTGTTTAATCGTTAATAACTGTTTTATCTTTTAGTAAGTGCCTTATCTATTTTAATGCTGAATGTAAACTCTGCACTTTAAGGGGTATAGTTCTCTGAATTTATAGCTGATACAAAATTTGAGAACTTAGTTCATGTGCATACCAGATAAGCTAACTTTGTGTGAAATAACTGCATTTTAAACATACCTTATGTTAACTGTTTAAGGGATAAGTTCTCTGCTGCTTTTGCCATTTTTGTAGCATAAAATTCCAAATAAAAGCAAATGCTTACTGAAAAGTAAATGCTCATCACATCCAAGTTTTTCTCTATTTGTGTATTCCCTGAAACATAAATGTAGGCTTCACTGGAATATTTTAGTGTGAATCTATGCAGTTTGCTGCAGGACCATTAGAACAACTTGATTCTATCCAAAACACAACCTTGAAGAGTCTGGGAGTTTGTAAGCTGAGCTGAAAAGGTGAGTTACTTTACTCTCATTTTTCTTGCGAATTTGCAGTGGTCTGGACAGCAGCCTGAGAAAACAGCTGAAAATAGATTTGAGGTGGATTGATTTTTTTAAATTTTTCCCCTACAGCTGGGTTGTATTGGCAGAACCCTCACAATGAAGGGTAACAAATCAAACTGGGCTGTTCCAGTTTAATCCAGAATGGGTGACTGCTGACCCATGCTGACCCTCTCGTGTTTAAAGCAGCACAGTGCTCACAGAGAGATGGAAGGGAATTGGCTAATTACCAAAGTTAGAGCCTGTGTTACAGAGGGAATGTGCTCAGCATCTCTGCAAATTTGGGCTTTCAAACTCGGGGAGAACTCAAGTTCTTTTGGAATTGCCACTTGCCAGGGAGATACTCCTTTTCTTCTAAAGAATGTGGCCAGAATAAAGCAATGGGTGGAAAACTTCAGTTCAGCTTTCAGAAGGACAATGGACTAAAGACAACTGAGGTAAGAAGTTGGGGTTTTTTTCCCCCTAGCCTGGATTCAAAGATTTGTCTTGATGTTACTTTTTTTTTCCTGAAGCATACTGGAATTATAAAGCTTGCTGCTATCTTCATACAGACGTATTTCACTTGTGTGGGCTCTACATGTTCTGCTGGATAAAATGCATTAGAGAGATGAAAGAATGAAAATTTTTCAATCTTTAATACACAGTGAAGACCTGTATGTCATCCAGAATCTGTTTAACCAAAACAAGTAATTAGTACAATAACGCATTTTAATGGTAGCATCCATTTATTTTCAAAAAAGCAGTTTTTGAGTTACTGTATGCAAATAAAATTGAGACTTAAGTAACTGGAAGTTATTTCTTAAGTACCCACTGCCTTTTCAGAGTCCAAGCTAACCAACATCAGCCTTTGTTAGATCTTCTCTGCTGGAAGGGGTAGAAAGACCTGGCCCAGCAGAAGAAATACTGGCTGATAGTAATTTCTGTCTGAAAATGAGCAGGTTACTTGAACTTGCTCTGCAACTCGCTCCTGGTTTGCAAGGCAGTGATAATGTGTTATTAGACCTACCCACAGATAATGACCAAAAGTTAGATAAATACAGGCTTTTGTGTTCTGATGGTAAACAGAGTCCCCCTGAGGAGCTGCTGCACTGCTGGGCAGGCTCTGGCCAACTCAGCCTCTGAATGTGCTGATTTTGGTTTTTGGGGAGACACCTGTGCTGTTCATTCAGCTGCAGTTCAGAGCAGTGGTTTATACACTGCCCTCCCCTTAAAGCATGTCAGACACGAGCCAGGCTTGTCTCTTGAGGAGGTGCCCACAGCAGAGCCCTCTGCAGAGGCAAAGAGCTCTCATTACAGCACAGACACTTCAAATGAGGGGGACACAACACAGAAATGAGATGGTGTTCCCAAATGGAAACCATCCCACACATCTGATGTGCTTACACTTCAATGACTGTTCTCAAGATTACAGCTGTAGAGCAGTCTGCTCTTACCAAATGAACTACTGATTCAGTAATAACATGAGAGGGTGCATCACCTTCTGAATCATCATCTCCTCCTGTGCCAGGGAGGCTTATACAGAAATAACAGTCTAACTTTGTTTAGTTATGAGATTACCTTAATTTATTTTCTGGGTTTGCCTTCTTCTAAAGTAACTTAACATGCAAGTTATTTTCCGGAGCCAGCAATCGAAGTTTAGATGCTGAATGAACTGATTTTTCTCTTCTGTATTTAAATGAAGATATTACTTTCCATATTGGTTTAAAAATGTGCCTTGTGGTAGTCAGATAACATCTTACAAAAAGATGGCCTGAGAAAACCCTCTCTATTTCAGGAACAATGTGTTCCCTTCCACTGTCTGATGAAGAAATACTATCCCTAAGAAATAGGGATACATTCAGTTGGTTTCCAAGAAAAAAAAATATATATACAGTTCGTGCCATTGGAGGTTTAATAATATAATTTCTGCACACTAGTCCTGTAGTTTTTTCTTTCAAGGAAAAATGGCATCAAAACTGGCCCTCAAATGTAGCAAAGTCACATTTTGTAGAGAAGGCCTGTTACTGGTACCCAGGAAGTGGCAACTTCTGTCCTTCCTTTGCTTCGAAGAAGGTGTAAGAGAGGGTGATCAAATCAACTTTAGCCATTTTAGGGTCCTCTGCAAACTCTGGGTCAATGTAGAAAAAGACAGGCATGTCCACTTCCTCCTGAGGATTTAGCCTCTGTTCTTCAAAGCAAAAACACTGCAGGTGGGAGGAAAAAAAATGACAATTAGACAACAGTGAGGATAAATTTTATATCTGCCAACATGAAAGAAATCTTTATGGTTTAAAATAAACTCTCATTCCCTGTACACCCCTAAAATCCTGGGAAGGATCAATAAGATGAGCAACAAGACAGCAGTTCTGTTACTGTGGTGATATAGGAAAAAATTTAATTAGCTTTTAATGAACTGTGTAAAGGTGTCAAGGGGTCAGGCTAGCTCACATTATTCCACCTGCCCTCACAGTGGTACTAAATAACACAGATTTTGGAGCCACTCTGATGGGATGAGCAGCTTGGTGTGAGGGCAGTAAGGCTATAAATGAATTGGTGTATTTTATTTCAAAAAATCAAGGTATTTTCTTAAAATGTTGGCATATGGAGAATGGTGTCCAGGATTAAAATGCAATTTTAAAAAAGTGGGTAACTTTTCATTCATGTAAAGGAAAATGCAATCTTGGCTTTGTTCATACTTACTTGTATTTTATTGAAATACTGTCCTGCTTCAAAGGGGACAACGTTGTAGGTGGAGATTCCAATTATTGGTTTGTCAGTAGGATTTTTTGCTTTATAAAATGCCAGTGCAGTCTCTCCTGGTACCACCTGTGTAACATAATTGTACAGTGATTTTCTTTTTCTTTAAATCCACTGCAGCCCTCCACCTCTCAAACCAAGTTCTTTAGGCTTTATCTAGAATTAATTTTCTCTTTTGCTATTTCAAATTGGTTATTTCACAAGTATTTTTGATTACGTGCAATTCACCCATATTCAAAATTAAAAGCTTCAATACTGTTCTATGTGTTTATAACCTTACCCATTTTGCCTGAGTCTTCTATTATCCTCAGCAGTTCAACAGCACACAGAGCTTTTGTAATAAGCAGATTTAGATATGGTGTGCATTTAATTTCTGAGGTTATTCTTTCAGTATTAGACTCAAACTACTAAGAAACATGACTCCTTATTTTGAGAAATACTTTGAAACAGAAAAGTTAATTTGTGATTTTTTAAATATTAAAAAAGTTCCTACAAGGACAGGGCAACAGGAGAAACAGTAAAGATTTAGATATAGTTATACTATGTATTTTTAAGTGTGTATATACCATGTGCATGTGGTGTATATATCATGAAGTGTATACATAAATATAGTTTCAATAACTTTTGATAGCTTAATGGGGTGGCAGAGGGGCAACTACACACAATGTCCTGTGAAAAGGACATTGCCATGCTGGAGCACGTCCAGCAAAAGGACAACAAAGCTGCTGAAAGTTCTAAAAAACATCTCTGGGGTTGTTTAGTCTCAAGAGGAGGCCTCAAGGGGAACGTGACCGCTCTCTAGAATTACTGACAGTGAGGTGGGGACCGGGCCCTTCTGCCGTGCCTGCACTGAGAGGAAATGGCCTTGGGATGAGACAGGAGATGCCCATTAGATATTAGAAATATTTTCCACTGTTGGTGTGGTGAGGCGCTGGAAGGGGCTGCCCAGGGAGGTGGTGGAGCGTTCTAAGTACATGTTATATTATCGGCTTTGGGCTGGAGTCCCCATCCCCGGAGCTGCTCCGGAGGCGCTGTGTGCCGAGGTTCAGTGTTCAGCAGCAGTGCCGTGTGTGTACGCTCGGGCTGGGTGACCGCCAAGGCCTCTCCCGCCGTGCCCGGGCTGTGCGCGGGGGGAAGGCCCAGGGCACTCACGTAGATCTCGCTCTGCTGCGGTTTGAAGTTCCACTGGATGCTGGCGTGCGTGTCGGCGTTGAACGTGACCCTGATGCGCCGCTCCCGCACGGGCTCCATGCGCTCGATCCGCTCCGCGCTGCGCTCCGTGCCCGTCGTCCCGCCGAGCCCCGTGGCCTGTCAGGGAACGGCAGTGAGGGCCCCGAGCCCCGTCAGGGAACGGCAGTGAGGGCCCCGTGCCCGCCGAGCCCCGTGGCCTGTGAGGGCCCCGCGCCCGCGGAACTGGCGGGTCCCCCGTACCTGGCAGTAGAGGCGGTAGAGCGGCACCGCTGCATACGACAGTCCCACCATGCCCACGGCCGCCGCCGCGATGTAGCCCACGGTCGAGCGGTTCCGGCGCCGCCACTCCTCCTCCTGCTGCCGGGTGAAGGGATTGGAGCCCCGCACGCCGCGGGTCCCGCCGAGCCCGGGCTGGGACAAGGCCCCGAGCCGCAGCCCG
>VXBI01002387.1:399187-480976 GCA_013397375.1 Toxostoma redivivum
CACCGGCGGTACCGGCTACCCGGGGATGTCCTGGCTCCCGCGGGTATCCGGTTATCCCGCAGGTTCCGCTGGGCGCCAGGCTGCTCCGGGTGGTCCTTCTGGGGCCTGCGCTTTCTCCCCTTTCGTGGACATTTGACACCGGTTGTTTGTTTGTTCCTTCCCTCCCCGGTGCTTTGCTTCACGTTATTTTCATTTCTAGGGGCTTGGTTTTGTTAAGCACAGGTACACGCTGCGAAGGTGGCGTTATTAGCAAACAGCAGTAACCTGAGGATGGGCAAAGTCAGGCAAGTTCACAAATAATAGTTTTTCACACTGCTGGAGCCATGCACTGTAATAAAATTTGCTGTAGCAACACTTAAATTTATTGCTTTAGAGTTGTGCCTCTCTTCTGTGGTGGTTCCAGTAAGGTGAATCTCACAAGGACTGGCACTCCTGGTACTGCTTCATTTTCCACGTTGAATAAGGGAATGGTAAAGACTCAGTGTTGCCGTACTATGGTATTTCCCCTGTGTTCAGATGACTGTTTTTTGGTCCTTTACTGAGCAAAACCTGAAAATGTTCGCTGCAGGGGCATTTGTGTTATTCCAACACATGTGGATTTAACACCTTTTTCACACAAGAAATACAGACACGCAAGAATTGGTGTGGTTTTGTGGAGGCTGACACTGCACCTGGGGATTCTGCTGTATCTTGGCCAGGATCTGTGATGTGACACTGGTGCCAGAGGCACCTGTGCCTCTTTGCCTGTGTGCTGGGAGAGTTCCTTGTCCCTGTTGTCTTGGAAATAATTCCTGTTCTGGGTTGTGGCGTGTGGGGGTTTTCAACTATGCACCTCACAAGGTCAGGAAGATTTGCTACTACTGATACAAATGTATTTTTTGCATTAATACTTTTGTAGCAGTTTTTTGAAATTATTGTAGTTTAGTGCATCCAGGGTTGTATTTCTTGTCAGCCTGTTATATGTAGTAATAAAAATAAAATGTGAATTTTTTTCTTTGTTTTTGCTACATTAGTTGTCTGTAAGCCCATTTTGTGTGTTTTAGCCCGTTCTACGTACTTCACATGACAGGGACACTAAATACCAGAGAGTAAGTTGGAAAAACATGAGAAAACAAGACACACAAAACACCATTCCCTTCCCAAGTAACCTTCAATGGAAAAAAAAAAAAAAAGAGATTGTCTTTGCCTTCAGCAGTTACGTTACATCATCCTAGAGTTGTAATCTGCTTTTTCTTTATTTAGAAGATTTAAATCACAAGGAATTCAGGTTTACCCTAATTCCTACCTTATAAACTAAGACGAAGTTAGGATGTGAAATGTTTTGGTGTTAACTGTTTTCAGCAGTAAATTGTATCAATTTTGTCCTGGGGGTTGTCTTCTTCCAGTTTGATTTCAAGTAATCAGTAATAAATAAGATTGTTTCCAATGTCTGAAAATAAACATGGCCATGTAAAGTTCAGAAAGTGGTTTCTCTTTTTTTTTCATCAGTTTTGATCCTAGGTTGGAGCCTGTTCTTCATGTGTCAGAACTCTTCATTTTGAATTTTTATTTTAATAGTGCTTCTAAGAAGATGTCCAGTACAGATCCTCTCACAAATACAGAGAAGGAGTAAGTACTTTTTTTTCCCTAGATGCAGAAATACAATTACTGGATTATTATATGAAAATTCTTGCAGTTTCATTGGGAGGATCTTGTCTTGATGAAGTCTGAAAGGAAAATCACTTTGATATTGAAGCAGTCTGCAGTAATTTAGAAAAGCTGACACCAATACCAGTAAATTTGCACATTGAGGGAGGAATTGTCCCTTAAGCTTTTCTTTAAGTTAATCAGCACTTGGTTAGGACTAGTTTTGCACAGATAAAACCTTTCATAGAGATTTCTTAATTTACTGCTTCAGAACTTTGAAAACATATTTGTATGTAGCATAAAGTGATAAAGATCACTTCTTTGTATAGCTGGGGTACCTGCAGTAGCATGAGACTGAAGGTTTTGTATTACAATGCATTACTTTTTCAGAATACTCTGTCTCTATACCTTTAATATTTTATATGTAGTACTTAGGAACCATCCTGTTTTTACCAATGCCATATATATTAATTCTATAAAACATAATCTTATCCACTTAAGAGTTGGATCAGATTCTACATATCAAACATGGATTCAGTCACAACTGGAAAGTGTAACTCCATACCCTTTCCAGACTGCCAAATAACCATGCCAATGCTGTCATCAAAACCAGAATTGAAACCAGGCACAGGCAGCTCTTGCTGCACTTACCATGTTTGCTGTGCTTGTGCAATAGAATCCAGCAAAGAGTATTCAGAAGAATAATAAAATAATTTAACATAGATTTAGAATTAGGCCACCTCATAAATAACTTGATTGTTTTGAAAAGCAAAACCACAAAACATTAAAAATGCTAACTTGCTTTTTACTGGGTCCTGAAAAAGCCAAAACTCTGCTTGTCTGTTGGAAATTCAGAGTATGTGATCATGAAGATACATCTTTCAGAGAGCTGTGGCTTGCTAGAGTCATGTGGAACATGAGTAGTTTACATGAGTATTCCTCTCTCACTATATTCCAGTTTTTCACATTAGAGATGAACAGGAAAGTCACCTAAAACTGCACTTCAGCTGCAGGCTGATGGCAAGCCGTCATTTTCTGTACTTCTGTTTTTTATGGGAGATGGCATCAATGCTTCCAAGAATGGACTTGGTTATATGTTAACTGAGGTTTACCTAAACTTTAAATCATACCTTTCTTCTCTGTGCAGGGGTTAGCCTCAAACCCTTCGTGCTTCTCCACAATTACAATGTTGCCCAAGCTTTTTTCATGCTTAACAGTTGCCCTATAATGACATATGTTTTCTTTTAATCTTTATAACCTGATCAGTAGAATGTATTTTGAATGATGGGTGGGTTTGGATGGATCACATTGAGTGCTCATCCATGTGATACAGCATTCCTTTGCCTGTTGTCCTTAAAATCTGAACTTAGTGAAGCTGAAAGGCTCAGTTGGATAATGGATTTATATAGGATTTTTGTAACAGGACTTTGGTTTATTTATAACAAAAAAGATCTTATGAATTGAACTTCCAAAGATTCTGCAGAACTTTTTGTCATCTGCTAAATTATCCTGTAATCCATCCCAGTTGCTAAAGCATTATAAAACTTTCCTTGGAAAAGGCATGTTGTAATTGCAAATGTTGCCAGAGTGGAATAGTTTTCCAGCTGTTTGGAAAGGAATCCTACTTAATAACAAATGATAACTCTTGAAAATGTAGTCTTATTTATACTAAATTTAATGGAGGTTTGAGTTACAATTTTCCTAGATCTTTCTGGAACTAAAAAGTAATTTGTGTTCCTCTGAGCAAGTTCTTGAAAGGCAGAGGACTTGCAAGAGAAGCAATGATGTCGTCATTCATTAAAAGCAGCACAGCAACAGAATGCAAAGGTAAAGAGGGATTGAAGCCTTGGAATGGGTGGGTTCAGGAAGCTGAACAAAGCACAGTTTACTTTGAAGAAGGGGTGGAGGAGCAATTTTCTGAACAAGTGGTGTGTTACTGGTAATAACTCTAATAAAATGAGAGCAGTATCCCTAATGCTACTTTATATCTACTTAAATTGTTCAGAAGTTTGTCTTGTCTGGCTTAATAAAAATAACTTCTTGCTTTTTAACAAGGAAATTGCAGAGCCTTGAGCCATGTGTTAATTGGGGACTTTCTATAGCAGAAAATGTGACAGTGGTTGGTCTGAGGTGATGTATTTTGACAAATGCTCCTGATATTGATACCACAAATTGAACTCCACTGGTGTTAAGAACAGAGGTCGTTTTGTTGGAGAAAATCTATTGGTATTTTATCTTCTATAACCTTGCCTAGAGCAAATCTAATTGATATGAGGTTTAAAATATCAATTGCTTTTCTGTAATGCCAGTAACACCAGCAGAGTGAGCTGACTGAGAAAAGGCAACAAAAGGGCAAATTTTCATCTCTGAATGGATGTGATCACTGTGCCAGTGGGGCTTTTCACAATTTGGGAACTGGGAAGGCTGCTTTATGTTGCCATTTCCATCTCTCCTTAATCTGTGGTGGGTCACTCTGCCCCTTCGGTGTGTGCATTGCAGGCTCTCAGGACTGACCACTCTATCTGAACACTGTTCAGCACATTGTCTCTCAGCAAAGGTATCCTTTTCCCTGAAGGATTATCTGCTAATGAAACCACAGTCACTGCAGCTTTAAAAAGAAAAAAAAAAAAGGTGCTTGTGATAAGTATTTGCATTCCTGGCATAGCCAAGCCCTCCTGCTGCACCTCCAGACCTGACAGATGCTGTCTGATCACAGGGTTGCTCGTGGCTAGAGAGGATTTACCTTTCTACTTAAAGCCCTCGGTGAACACAGGCTAGTTGGCTTTCATTTCAAGCTGCAGCCTTGTTGTGATCTTTAGAGAGAGAAGGAGTAGTAGGGGTACTTGTGAGGCAAGCCTGGGAGAAAATGTTCATTAACCAAACTGGTGTTGACACTCAGAACTTCTGAAAATGTGCATCTCCCTGCAAGAGCAAGTCTCCTATCACAGGGTCTGACCTCTGGGAACAGGAGTGATATGTTTGACTTCTTCAACTAGGTAATTCTCACTGCAATGACACACATTTGGCAGTTTTATTTCCTTTCACAGAAAAGCATGTCAGCTTTCATTTCGAGAGAAAATATATAGCCCAAGTTCGGTGTTGACTTTTGACTGCTGTATCTTGAAAGTCTAAAAACCAAGTTAGGTCATGGCACAAACCAGTACTGTGATTGAGAATGAAAAATAATAGCATAATAGCATTCATTTCATTAATACTTTCAGTCTGCTTTGTTGGCTTTCCCTTTTGTATGGCTGTGCATAATCCAGTCTGCTAGGAAGATTGCTTTAGAAAGGTCATGAGTTACTGCTTTTTGACCTTGTTTGCAGGGAGCATGTAAATAAATTATTAGGAGAACAGGAGGAAATGAGTTTCTTTTAATCATCACATTTGCCTTTGGCTGCTGGATCTAGATTGCTTAATCACAGTGTAGTAAATGTTCTCCTTTGCATTTATCAGTCTTTAAAGTTGCTCTAAATGGCCCTTTCAGAGAGAGAAAAAGTAAGCAATACCTCTGTAGGTGAATTAGTGCATGTGACGCAGAGGCTTGCAGAGAAGATTAAGTGGGCAGAGACGCTCAGCTGGAGCTCTGTGTTTGGGTTTTTTAGTTGGTAGCAGAAATCATCCTGCTCATAACCTTTATCCGGGTGAACTGGAAACCTTCAGTGTGTTTTGGTTGTGTTGTCCTTGCTTTTCCTGCTGTGCTGAAGGATGTCCTTGCTTTCTCCAGGGGCTGAAGATGAACCAGAGCGTTTTGATGGTCTCTCTCTCTTATACTGGTATGCTGAACCATTCAGTTCTCAGGGCATTGCTCTAGTCTGTAATTGGGCAAAATACAGGAAAGATAATTTAAAAGCTGTGGGTATTTTCAGCTTCTTTTCATCAACAGTCAGAGCTTATAATTTAGATTTTTGTGTGTCAAGTAATACATGTTTTGTGAGTAAAGTGTATTATTCTCCCATAGATAAACATAGGTAAATATTTTGTTTGGGCACATAAATGACTAATAATTTCTCAGGAATAGAGATCAGAAGAATATCTGGAGCTGTATGTTCTGATAAGTACTAAAAGAAATAAAAACTAAAGTTGTTGAACTTTCATGTGTATGCTGCTAAAAAGTGATAGAAGCAGATAGATTTTAATTGCCCTTACTAGAGCATCTGCACAAATGTTGCACACTTAGTCTGTTAGCATTCCAGGACTTTAGCTGGAGTGTTGAGTTTAGTATTTTTTAGTGTAAGAAAGTTACTCTGTACATTTTGGTGAGTTTTGCTTGTTTATTTCATCTCTTGCCTCACATGTTCTCTATGTGCTAAAACCTTGCTTACAAGTACTTTTGCCTGACAAAAAAATGACCAGCAACATCTGATTATTTAATTTGCATTTTTTTCTGCACAGAACATGGAATTTTTTTTGTTACTACTGCCAACTGATTTAGGAGCCTGTTTCCTTATTTATACTGTTGAGCATGTTTCTAATGCTTGGGGAGAAATATTCTAACATTTCATGAATATTAAAAGTGATGACATAAAATAAATGTTGGATGGGTGCTGAATCCAAGTAATTTTACAGTGAAATGGTTACAGCTCTGTTTTTTATTAGAATTATGACAAAAGTAGCTTGACTTGAAGATCTAAGTTATATTGGGGAAAAAAACCCCTAACACTGAAAGTCAGCTAGATGTGATATACTAAACAAATTTGGGGCATTTGAAAATCTTTGTCTTTACTTTTATGTGATAAAGTAATTTTAAACTGCATGTATAGGAGGGATTTAGTCTTCAGACCTGAGTTTGTAAAAGTTGTCTGTCCAAAGTGTCAGTTCTTTCTAATTGTAGGTGGCAGCATCACAATTCCAGTGTTTCAGAGATCTCTTACTCTGCTCCACTGTGCATTATTAGTTGTGTGTTCTCTGTATCCTCTTTGTCAGAATCCATTTTAGTCTCATTAAGATCTCTCTTTTGAAAGTATTGCTGGTTACTTCTGAAAATGTAGATTCTTTCCTATTAATTGTCCTGTTCTTAGATTTGATCATATTTAATGATTGTTTTATATGCTAGTATATAAAGAGGTTCTACAATTTCTGGCAAACTCTAAACTTCAGACTTAAAGTCTGAGATTTGATGTTTTCAGGCTTCACTAAAGTAAAACCTCTGTGTCAGTTTGTGCGAAGTTGAAGTAACTTTTGTTCTTGCTTTTTAATTTTAACAAAAAATCTGCCATAAGAAAACTGCTGAGAGGGAATGGCAGAGCAAAAACAATAGCTGTAGTAGCAAAATGCAGGAGGGGAAAAAACAGAAAAATTGTGTATTTTAAAGATCAGTGTACCTTGTTTAAGATTTCAGAGATGGAGACGAGTCAGGACAAAGCATGACTAGTATGTTGTCCTTCAGCCTCAAAACAAATCTGTGGGATAATTGCAGAGACAGTACTGGGTAGTAATGCAAAATACTCTGTTCTTGTCATGGAGTAGGAGTTTGTCCCAAGGGTATTCTTAAAGAAATATCAGGCTTGGGGAATTTTTCTTCCTTTCAGGCTGTGATTAAGTAAAAGCAGTTTGGTTCACTTTTAGCCTTACAAAGGGTACTTTATGCTCTGACATATCATGGCAGGGTCATGTGCAGTCCTGTCAAACACACACCAAGTACACTGGCTCTCCTTATTTTTTTTTAGCCTGTGAAACAAATGCTTCAAAAACACTACAGTGAAAATTACACAGTGCTTGAAGCATAGGTTTACTTTTTGTCTCTAAAGGTTATTAGAATTATTAGGTCTCTTCTTGTGGCCAGCCTTTCTAAAGCAAAGGCTAATTTTGCTAATACTTAGAAATATGAGGTTCTGGGAAATTGTGGCTTTTCAGAGCTAGTGCTTATCCCTTGGTAAAAAAATCTCATCTAGTTTTCTTCTACAAAGCCAAAAGAACTGCAGATGTTCTTTAGAAGCTGGATCTCTTGGCTAGTGCTAGAATTTTAAGAATCATTGGACTTTCTAGATTTCTCTTTTTCTTTTGGCTCTAGATTTCTCTTTTTCTTTTGGCACAGCACCTTTGAATGATGTACTCTGGCTTTTGCAGATGTACCCAGTTTCAGGCTGTGTGCTGGATTAGGTTGTGTGGAAGGATTTGGGTCACTGTGTCCTCCACTTTGATCTTCTTTCCCACCCTGCTAATGAATTCTTGTTGTTCCATTTCACTAGAACCCTCTAGAAAATACAACTCTCTATCTAATGTAGAATATAATGTAGGTCAAAGCAGAGAAAACTCAATTGTGCTTCTGCTCTTTTCTAGAAGACATCTGCTGAGTCTTCTCCCAAAATGGTGTAGTGAAAGGACAGAGGAGCTGTAATTCAGCTTATATTTTTTTATAATTCATCTAAATTAAAATAAAACCTGGTCAAGGATAATCTGGATTTATTTACATTCTTAATACTCTGTGTTCTCAGAGCAGTGTGCTGGTCATGAGTCTGATGAAATTGTAAATTGAGGTTTCAAAAATCTAATTTTACTTTGTATTTACTTTGTATATTTTACTTCTAATTCTGTTGCATGACCAACTGCCTTCAAAATATTCTTCCACCTTTAGACAATTCCAAGTGCTATTCTGGCATTTTCACTTGGGGTGGGAAGGTACACAGAGAATCAGGCAAAAGAGTTTGGAAAGAATTCTTTTTTTACAACAGAGAAAGAAATCAATGTTGAATGAAGAGATTAGGAGATTTGGGAAAATATTATGTCCATAAATAGCCGCAAAATTATATTTTAGATATCTTAGGAAATAACTTTATGCACTGGCTTAGCTGTGCTTTTGTTTAAATATTCATTACTTGATGAAGACTGATTTTTACAGTATGTTTTTCTTGCCTAAATGTGAAGGTGGACCAGCTTGTGGAGTTCTGTTTATAATTAATCACAATCCTTTTATTACAGAAAATGGGATTCACAGTTCAGCCTGAAATGCTTTTGGGTGAAAAGGAATTAAATTCTGTATATTTATTGTACCTTGTGATGATTAGATTGATTTTTGGCTGGGAAGGTGGTTGCTCAGAAATATCAAAGAATATGAAGTTGTCAGTTGAGAAGACTGGTTTGGGTTTGTATTTGAGTCGAAAACACAGTCACTGTCATTTCTGTTAACACAGTTCTACCTGCATTTCTGTCATTTAATGACTTTATTTTATTCCTTAGGACCATTATGGGCCCTCATGGAATTAATCGAGCTGTCCACCGCATCTCTTTCTCTGATTGCCAGAATGGATTAGGTAACTGAGACTGAACATTCTGTTATTCTGAGTAAATCAAACCTAAAAACACCTGGTGGGCTTTGCTAGCTCATTCTTGGTATCAGGAAAGTTTATTTGGCTTTCATGGATTTGGCTGCAAATACATTTAGCACAGTAGGTGGAATAACCAAATTTTCACTTTTGCCTTTTTGTTTATTCAGGAGTTAAAATTATTGGAGGTTATCGGGCACAAACAGCAGAAGATTATGGGATTTTCATAAAGAGAATCCTACCTGGAGGAGTTGCTGCTGTAGATAGTAAGTAATGTTAACTTTTTTTGGATACAAACACACTGTATATAAAGAGCTGTCAAAACAATTTATTTTACTTTGTGGGTAAGGATATTTAAAATAGTATGGTTTAGTCAGGATCCATTAAGTTTTGGCTTACTTTAAGATAGAGAAATGAAACTTGGACCCTTCATGGGAAAAGATTTTCTTAGGTCTTAAAAGTGTGTTCAAATCTAGATGTGGATGGTGTAGGCAATTGACAGTCTTTCAGCAGTATTGAGTAAGTGTTGAGATGCTGAATTACTTTTAATTTATAAGGTATAAGAGTGGGGTTTCCTGGATAAAACTAGTAGTTTTAATTAGTTCTGATAATTTTTATTACTTTTTTTTTTAATGGTTATGTGCTGGTGGTTAAGATCAATGTGGAAAGAAGAAATTACACTCAGTAGAGTTTGCAATAATTAAGCTACAGACTTCCGTCCGAGGTCTCTGTATGGGTGTTTTTGAGATTCCATCTTGTCTTTTGTAAAATGATCATTTAAAGTAATCTGAATCAACTTCAAGTTCCTAAACTTGAGATTTTCAGGAGATTAAAAAATATAATTCGTTCTAAAAAATATTTTAGCTGACTTTATTAATGTCTAAAACATTAATGTATCTACACATGGTAACTTACAATAATGTTAGGAGCAAGATTCAAATAAAAATTAGTTCCACAACTATGAACTACAAATTCTAGTCTCAAAAATACTTATGCTATGTATAAATAATACAAATAGCTAAATGGCAGTTATTTTCAGTGGCTATTCTGTTGTTAATAAGACTGATTTATAGTTTCTAGTATTATCTCAATTGCCTGTCTTACTTAGGATCAGGTGCCAGGAGTCATAAAGTTGTTTAATGCATTAAGTCACATAAAAATTGAAAGGAGAAGTTCTGGTTTGATACAATATGTTCACCATTATCTTGGTGATTCATCAGTCACTGTTGGTTTCATTTAAAGGCCGTTTACTCACTGGGGACCTAATTTTAGATGTCAATGGAGAAAACTTGGTTGGAGTAACAAATGAAAGGTATGTTTGTATTGATTCCTGAATGTTTGTTAGAGCTTGGAATGTTATACATGGATTATTTTGGGCATTATCAGTGATTGTTTGAAAGAGCACAAGTCTCCCAAGATCCTTGGAGTTCAACTCGCAAGTAATTTATCCTAAAAATCTAATTCAGCAAAACTGTTGTGGAAAAGTGAATGTCTTTATGTGCTTCTGTAACACCAGAATCACCTGGTTTCTTAATGACACAGATTACAGGCCCCTCAGTTTAGGAAGGATGTTGAGACACCTCAGCATGTTCAGAGGAGGCAGCAAGGCTGGTGAGAGGCTTGGAACACAAACCCTGTGAGGAAGGGCTGAGGGAGCTGGGGTTGTTCAGCCTGGACAAAAGGATGCTCAGGGGTGACCTTATCACTCTCTGCAGCTCCTGAAAGGTGGCTGTGCTCAGCTGGGGTTGGTCTCTCTCTCCAGGCAGCACTGACACAACCAGAGGACACAGTCTTAAGCTATGCCAAGGAAAATACAGGTTGGATATTAGGAAAAAGTTTTTCACAGAAAGAGTGATAAACTGGAATGGTCTGCCTGGGGAGCTGGTGGAGTCACCATCCCTGGATGTGTTTAAGAAAAGACTGGACGTGGCACTTGGTGCCATGGTTTAATTGAGATATTAGGGCATGGGTTGGACTCAATGATCTTGAAGGTCTCTTCCAACCTAGTGGTTCTGTGATACAGAATGTGTGTGAAAACAGCAGTAGAAGCTGTTAAAACATAACTGCTTATTCAGTACTGGTGAATATGAATGATGGCAGCAATCATGTAATGGCACAATGAAGGGGGAAGAAAATGCTTTAGATGGTTTCTGTAGCTGGGTCTGTAGAGATCAGTGCAGTTTTTTGTGTTGGAGATGGAGATTGAAAATTCAAAGGTAAATTGCTGTTAGTACTGCTGAGGGAGATTCTGAGCCAGGCACACAAGAGCAGTAGCTTTTGTTGGGGTGGGTTGTTAATCCTGAAGGAGGCTCAGGAAGGCAGCAGGATGGCCCAAGAAGGGATGGGGACAGAAGGGAAGGGAAAGAGAGGTCAGTCCCAGTTTATTTCTCTCAGCAGATGCACCACAGCCTGTCTTTTGCTCTGTTCCCCAGTGCTCTCTTGAAGTTTTGCTGCCAAGCTCTTTTCTCTGTATCTGGCCATGAAAATTGTTAACTACCTTAGCAATTTGTCCATTTTCCTGGTCTTCTAGCACTGCTCACTTCTTGCCAGCACCCTGGTATATTTATTTGGCCTTTTTCTGCCCCCTTCTAGAGCTGTTGACATCTTGAGAACAGCCTCAGCCTCTAATCACATGTCTCTGCTCGTTGCTAGAGATGAAGAAGCAAAGTAAGAGAAAAATTGTTTTTACCTCAAAACTAATAAAATTCCAGTGCTATGTCTCAGGGTGGGTGGGCTTGCATGTATTTTTATTTCAGATTAGTTTTAATTGCAGAATTGTACCACATGTCACATTTTTCTGCGTAGTATTTGATACCTGTTCATTCTGAGATTGTTTGCATCAATCACTTCTGATAGTAAGCTCAGGCCAGCTTCAGTTTAAAGAAGAGGATTGTAATGTTATGTTTACAGCTAATGCCATTAAAAATTATCTGCTATGATAGTTTTTGAAATAATTCTCACATTTTAAAATAATGAAAAATTAACCTGACTGTTGAGCTACCACAAAACTCTAAGATTTAAACTGGTCATGCCCTCTGATAAAAGGCAGATTTAGTTGTTTTTTTCCCCTCAGAAGTTTGCTTTTCAATCTCTAATGAGCTTTGAATAGTTTGGATAAGTAGGTTAAACTGTTCAGTGCAGCAGGTAGTCCAAAGTATATTCATTTCAAGGATATTTGTGTTACATATTGCTTTAACCTGACTGTTGAAAGTTAAGCATATAAACCAATATTGGCAGAGAATCATCAGCAATGTGACAATCCAGGTCTGTATCCCCTTTTGACTCATCTCAGGAGAAAACAGCTGTTATGTAACTACTTTTGATTATCATTGCTAGAGTATCTGCTGTTATTTGCCTTTCCTGGGATGTTCCAGTTCCAGAGTAATCTCCCCATAAAGGATTTTTCTCTAAATTCCTTTAGCCTTTTGTCCGAGTTAAGCTTCTCTTTCTGTTCCTTTATTTTTTTGTATTTGACAGGCATCTAAATCACTCTGTAGCCTCTGATGTCTCCTTTTTTCAGACTGCCCAGATATATGTGAGGTCCACTCTTAATCTGCTTTTATCTAAAGCATACTGGCCTAGTTCCTGTAAACTCCTTGAATAATTAAAATCCATCAGTCCTTTAACCACTCTGGGGGAAGTGCAGTGGCCTGGGCAGAATTTGCCACTCCATGCAATCCCTCATCAGCCACCTGTGAATTCATTTCTTGTGACTTTGCATTCTGTGCTTAAAGATTATTTGATTTGCATTCAGCTGTGTTTATATGTGTACCCTGGGGCCAGCATTAGTACAATAAATGTTGTTCTTTTTTAAAAAATAATGCACCCAGCATTTTTGAGCAACCTTCAGAAGTCAAACTGGAATTACTCTCCTTGCAATCAATTAATTTCTTTTCTCTCTAATTCTGTAATATGAATTTGGTGATGTTTCTGGCTTACATCACTCTAGATTATTTATATCTTTTAAATCAGTTATCACTGAAGTAATCAGAGCTCAGATTATAAACGTTTTTTCTTAAATTAGGCTGGATTCAGTATCAGATGAATCAAGTGTTTTTGTATTCTCTTCAATGCCTTCACACAAGATGTACAAGATCTTTGCCTGTCTGCTTCAATGTATTTGGTGTCTGCAAGGAACTTCTGCTTTTGGCTTTTAGTAGTTAATAAATATTTCTTCTATCCTCTTGTTTTTAAGGGGTCGCATCTTTGTCCGTCTCTTCTAGGTTCTTGTTCAGTATAATTGAATTAAAAGCATTCTTTAAAAACAAGAGTGTGCTATAGATGTACAATCTGATTCCCTCTAATATAAATAAATTGTTCTGGACCTTGTTAGTACCACTCTCTTATTATCTGTAGTTGATTGTATTAAAAAATTTAAAGTTTTGCAATTCAGGGTAAAGAGAGATAAAAATAAAACTTTTTTACCAGCAGTACATTTATCCATAGTCTGTTGTTTTCCCATCTTTATCATGCATTACATATCTTTTTTGCCTTTTCTGACCATTTGACAGGGCTTTCCTCTTTCAGTGGAGGTTGAGCTCCCTTCTCTGAGAAGGAGTAGCTGTTCAGTACAAGCAGTGCAGGTTTCACAGGCTCCATTCAAACTAACACCAAATCCTGACAAAGAAAATCTTTTTATTGGCACAGGAAAGAATTTCATGACCTGATGGATAAGTATGGCTCTCACAGTGACACCAGCTCTGCAGGAACTTCTCCAACACATCAGTTAGCTGGTGAGAGATCACTTCCCAGCCTGAAACAATCCTGGGGGACAAAAATCAGCCTTGGGTGGAGTCGAAACTTGTGCTTAAAATTCCCTTTTTGAGCGGAGGTGTATTGGAGAAAGTGGCTGAAAGATAAAACACACATGTACCTTGAGGAATTTGTATGTCAGTTTCCCCAGCTCTTAAATATACTGATAACTACTTTCAGTTTTGATTAATGATTTATGTGAAACGTTTTTGGTANTACTTACATGAGCTGAAATTTTGTATGTGGCTTTTATATATTATTAATATTATTATTAATATTATTTCTTTTTTTGAAGCAAAATCTGTAGACAACCTTTCTTCTGGATCATCTTCAAGGTCACAGAGTCCTCAGTTGCATCCGAAGGATAACATCACCAGCAGCAGCAGCAGAAATAATCCTGTCCCACCACCATCCCCAAAGCTTCCAAAGTAATTCTAAAACTTTCTGTACCTCTCTTGTGGGAGCTGCAGGAAATGCTGTATTTGGCTGGTCAGGAAAATTTGGGTTGAGCACTAAGAGTTAAAGTTTGCTTTTATTTTTTAACTTCTAGTCCTGTAACTCATAATACCATCAACATTTCAAACTTTCCATTTTAATATGTTATTTTTCTATTTATTTATTGTTTATGTGGTAGAAGAGGATTAATCAGGTTGATTTTTTAGTGTCTCTTATGAATTAATGTTCCTGCTTTATGTGTACCCAGATAACTCCCATAAGCCTTGGGATACAGCATATATCTCTATATAGTAGAGAGAAGTTTTTACCCTTGTAAAATAGAGTATTGAAACAGAGTATTGATTCTTTTTGTAATTGTCAGAAGTACCTGAAGTTGCTGATTTTGTTGTAAATAGTGTAATGTTTGAACAGAGATTAAATGTCCACTGTTTCTGTTTGTTGCTGTAATACATATTTGCAAAACCTGTAAGATAAGGACAAGTTATTGCTTCAGTCTTTATTATCTAGTTCTGGGAAGTAATTCTACTTTTTTTTCTCTTTATATCTCTAGTGACAGTGCATTTCAGATTATCTCTGTCTGCAAAGGAACAAGCCTAGGTTTGAATATTGTAGGAGGAATTAACAGAAATGAAGGGCCTTTGGTATATATTCAAGAAATTATCCCTGGTGGTGATTGCCATAAGGTAAAGACCTTCCTTCCCTTCCTTTCCCTTCAGACACCTGTATTTTTGCCTTAATTTAGTACTTGCTTTGGTATGCTACATCTGCAGTCATATTTTAAATATAAAATGTTTGTGTTCCTCCTTGCCTTCTCTTTTAACAGAATTATCTCACTGCACTGTAAGTTACATGGTAATGAAAATTTATTCGTAAGTTCATTTGAGGTAAATGAGGATCTTATTCCCCAGTTTATGTATGAGAAGGTGCAAAACCAACTTCTATAAGAGAGAGCATGATGCAAGGTAAATCAGGTAGGATGGGCACAGCTACAGATTGCACCTATTTTTTATTTTCTTGGACATTCAAAAAATCATATTTCCCTGAGACTTAATTTAGATGGATCCTTGCAGTTGGAAATCATTGTGTAGGCAAATTAGAAAAAAAAGGTTCTGAAAGTGCAGACTAATAAAATGGATGAATCAGTGTCGATTACTGTTTTAATTTGTGACAAATGCAATATGTAAATCAGGGGGATTTGTCAATGTAAAAAGTAAGTAAATAATGTAATTGGCTGGTTCAGGTACAAACTGTTTACCCAAGTGTTTCCTCTGGCATCCTGAGTAATTATGGTTATTTGGAAGTGTAGATAATCAGCCTTTGCCTCTGGCCCAGAAGGAGTGGATGAGCTCAATTCATGAGCAGTGAGTTTTGCCCCCAGGCAGTTGATAACTATTTGTTGCTGAATTTTTGTAGACTAAGTAATCCTAAAATGCAGACTGGAAGATAAAAACGCAATGTTTCTCAAAGATCTCTTTCAGTACATAAGTGGTAATCATTCCCCTTTTATTTTCTCCTATTTTGTTGTGGCTTCTGAAATATTTTTCTCACTGTGAACATATAATCCTATCATACATAATCAATAGACTGAGGCTAAGACATCAGTTTTCAGTGGGCTCTAATATTAGCAATAATAGAGGTAATTTCCCAATCCTGGTTATCCTGTTTGGGAAGGTGAAGCAGGAATCATATTTTAAATGTCTGCCACGTGAGGGCACCATTGAAATGGATATCTTAGAACATGCTGGATGAAAGCAAAATAAAAGATCTACAGATTTATTCTTTAGCCAAAACCAAAAGACTAAGTGACCAAAAAAAAGATAGTAAAGTACTGGCATAGGTTTGAAAGAACACAGCTAAAATTATGGTATGTGGGTGTTAAGTAGGTAAAATTATACTGGTCTTGAGAAGTTATTTTACATTTTTTTTCACATATATTAATTTTTTTGTTTGATTTCTTAGGAACTGAAGAGCAGAGACATGTTCTGTGTAATTTGATATATATTACATTAGACAAATGTCAGAAATAACTCTGTAGCTGTAGGTAAATTGCATGAATTTCCAGTTAAATTGTTGAGGGCTCTGTTAAAATGTGAGTAAAGGAGGCTCTATATCAGTGAGAAATCTAGCCTAGCATGCTTAAAGTCTAATCAGAGTCTCTGGGACAGAAATGTGAGATGTTCTTGTGCTGATAGAGAGTTCAATTAATTCAACAGAAGCACAAAGTTGACAGATTATTTCTGCCATGGTTTTTACTGGTGAGTACCAATAGACCAAGGTGCTTTTCTCATTAACGTGGCCAGTGAGTGTCTGAAGAGTTCCAGGTATTGCCATGAACATTTGCTTTTGAAATACAAATTAATCCAGCTCAGAGCTGAATTAATTAGTAAAAAAAGCTTCCTAAAGTCAGGTAGGTTGGTGCTAGAATAATCTGTTGTTTGTTTATTTGTTTTTTGTTGTTTTTTTTTTTAACAGAAATGTTTATTCTCTGATGAGTTTTTATAATGACTGCTTTAATGGTGAGGGATAATGGTTTAATCTGTTAATTTCTGGAAGATTGTCAAGCACAGGTAGAATGCAGAGCTGTTATTGATATTTCTTGTCCTAGTAGAACCAGGGGAATATGTCTAAGTGCTGTGACTATAGAGTTCTTTCTGTAGAGTTAGCAATTAATATAAAGTTTGTGGGTTTGGTTTTATATTTGTTATTTTAGGATGGACGATTGAAGCCTGGGGATCAGCTTGTGTCCATCAACAAAGAGTCCATGATTGGAGTCTCCTATGAAGAGGCAAAAAGTATAATCAACAGAACAAAAATGAGGTATATGTTACTGTCAAACAGCCAACCAACCATCCAAAATGGTTCAATAGGTGACATTTATGATCAGATTAATATTAAATGTTTTTGTGTGTTTAGAGGAAATGAGGGATACTAGTTTTTAAAAATATTCGGTCATAATATTATTTTGTAGAAAAGACTCAAGTGCACCTTTTAGACCTGCAAAAGGAGGATACTTTAATGTTTAAAAAAATTCCAGTATTTTTCTTTGTAATGATGGTTAACAGAACATCTTTTAAGAAAAATAATTAAATAAACCCACACACGGTGTTTGGAAATGTATAACTTTTGCAGGAGTATAATCTTATGAAAAATATAAGTATACGATATGTTGAAACTTTTAAAATTTCAATTCCAGGTTTGAAAATTTTTGTGAGATTGCTTTTATTAGGCAGAAAAACATACCCAGTCATCCAGAGAATCTGCAGCATCCTTTCAGCCTCTTAACATCTTCTGTAGCACATGGAGAGCAGCAGGCTGCAGCACTTGGTCCTCTTCCCTCTCCTAATGGCAGGCTGGTTTCAACCTTCCCTCCAAATGCTGTGAGTGTACTTACTACTCCTCTTAGAGCAAACTGAGCAAATGGTTGCTTTTCTCCTAATTGTAATTGAGTTTCCATTTTAGTAAGAAAATGACTGTCTATTTTCCTGCACAATATTGTCTTTGGAATATCAAAACTTTTGGAAAAACCATGTTGTATANTACAGATTTATTCTTTAGCCAAAACCAAAAGACTAAGTGACCAAAAAAAAGATAGTAAAGTACTGGCATAGGTTTGAAAGAACACAGCTAAAATTATGGTATGTGGGTGTTAAGTAGGTAAAATTATACTGGTCTTGAGAAGTTATTTTACATTTTTTTTCACATATATTAATTTTTTTGTTTGATTTCTTAGGAACTGAAGAGCAGAGACATGTTCTGTGTAATTTGATATATATTACATTAGACAAATGTCAGAAATAACTCTGTAGCTGTAGGTAAATTGCATGAATTTCCAGTTAAATTGTTGAGGGCTCTGTTAAAATGTGAGTAAAGGAGGCTCTATATCAGTGAGAAATCTAGCCTAGCATGCTTAAAGTCTAATCAGAGTCTCTGGGACAGAAATGTGAGATGTTCTTGTGCTGATAGAGAGTTCAATTAATTCAACAGAAGCACAAAGTTGACAGATTATTTCTGCCATGGTTTTTACTGGTGAGTACCAATAGACCAAGGTGCTTTTCTCATTAACGTGGCCAGTGAGTGTCTGAAGAGTTCCAGGTATTGCCATGAACATTTGCTTTTGAAATACAAATTAATCCAGCTCAGAGCTGAATTAATTAGTAAAAAAAGCTTCCTAAAGTCAGGTAGGTTGGTGCTAGAATAATCTGTTGTTTGTTTATTTGTTTTTTGTTGTTTTTTTTTTTAACAGAAATGTTTATTCTCTGATGAGTTTTTATAATGACTGCTTTAATGGTGAGGGATAATGGTTTAATCTGTTAATTTCTGGAAGATTGTCAAGCACAGGTAGAATGCAGAGCTGTTATTGATATTTCTTGTCCTAGTAGAACCAGGGGAATATGTCTAAGTGCTGTGACTATAGAGTTCTTTCTGTAGAGTTAGCAATTAATATAAAGTTTGTGGGTTTGGTTTTATATTTGTTATTTTAGGATGGACGATTGAAGCCTGGGGATCAGCTTGTGTCCATCAACAAAGAGTCCATGATTGGAGTCTCCTATGAAGAGGCAAAAAGTATAATCAACAGAACAAAAATGAGGTATATGTTACTGTCAAACAGCCAACCAACCATCCAAAATGGTTCAATAGGTGACATTTATGATCAGATTAATATTAAATGTTTTTGTGTGTTTAGAGGAAATGAGGGATACTAGTTTTTAAAAATATTCGGTCATAATATTATTTTGTAGAAAAGACTCAAGTGCACCTTTTAGACCTGCAAAAGGAGGATACTTTAATGTTTAAAAAAATTCCAGTATTTTTCTTTGTAATGATGGTTAACAGAACATCTTTTAAGAAAAATAATTAAATAAACCCACACACGGTGTTTGGAAATGTATAACTTTTGCAGGAGTATAATCTTATGAAAAATATAAGTATACGATATGTTGAAACTTTTAAAATTTCAATTCCAGGTTTGAAAATTTTTGTGAGATTGCTTTTATTAGGCAGAAAAACATACCCAGTCATCCAGAGAATCTGCAGCATCCTTTCAGCCTCTTAACATCTTCTGTAGCACATGGAGAGCAGCAGGCTGCAGCACTTGGTCCTCTTCCCTCTCCTAATGGCAGGCTGGTTTCAACCTTCCCTCCAAATGCTGTGAGTGTACTTACTACTCCTCTTAGAGCAAACTGAGCAAATGGTTGCTTTTCTCCTAATTGTAATTGAGTTTCCATTTTAGTAAGAAAATGACTGTCTATTTTCCTGCACAATATTGTCTTTGGAATATCAAAACTTTTGGAAAAACCATGTTGTATAACAGGTGAGTAAACCACCCTGATGAGAGGAATTAGTTGACTTGGGGTAAGAAAACAAATTACATAAGCATTAACTCTGTTCTTAGATACCAACTTCTCCTTTACTGTTTCTCTGAAGTTCTGCAATTAGATATAAATAGTTATATAATTCAGGGATAAAACACTTCCTTGTTTACTACATATGTGTGAGTACAGTACAATCTCACACTTGCTCTGTGATGATGAGAATTTTGCTTAAAAAAAGTCCTAGAAGTACATGGGGTTTTCCCCCTTTCTTTTGGCTAAGCAGCAATTGTTTTAATTCATACAGCTCACCATTAGTGTAAAGAAATAATGTTGACCACGAGAAAGAAGATTTTTAAAACTAATATTTCAATTTTTCAAACAACATTTTCAGTTTATCATATTTTTAAAGCTAAATAAAGTATTGCCTTAGAAGAAGGAAGAATAAAATCTTCTCAAACACGAAGTCAAAACAGGTGATTCTCAAATCTTCTTATATTTGTACATAAAATTCTTGCCCATTTTTCTTTTCTATTAGGAATATAAACATTGAAGAGGGTTTCCTAGAGAGACTTTGCTATCTTAATCTCTGAAGATTTTGAGAACCCAAAGTTTTGATGAGGCCCTGATTTGATTTTTTTTCCATTCCTTCTCACCACCATCCCCTCCATCCCTTTCTTTTTCTCCTGGGGTTGTTTTGATCTCCCCAGCCCTTTTTTCTTCCCCCAGTTTCCTTCCTGTCCCTTTTTTCATTAACGTGCATTTCTGGTTTGGCTTGTGCTCTGCTTTAGAAATGGTATTTCATGACTTTTCATTTCCTCTTGTAGATGGAAACTGGAGTCAAGATGGGAGAGCAATCTCCAATTACTGCTCTAGACAGCAGCCCTGCTGATGTGTCTGCCACGGGTAAGTGCTGATTTCATTCCCTGCACCCTTTTCCTTGTTCTTTCAATAACACTCAAACAGAACATAGTGCATAGTGAGGCTCAGTACTCCTTTTAAAAAGGGAATATTGCACTCTTTTTATACCCCTAAATAAAGGACTGAGATCAATGGATTTTTAGTAGCTTCTGTCAAATATAACTTACATTGTTTCTAAAAAACAGCTGAAACCAAACAAAAATGAGTGATCACAACATTTGCTATACAGCAGTAATGATAATAGACTCAGTAGAAACCAGATAATGAAGACTCACATATAGATCAAGATTAGGTTGCCATAGAAACTGTGCTTTCTTAATTTAATGAAATTCTGGGCACGTATGCTGCTTGCATGGTTTTTTTGCTTAAATCAGGGCAGCATATTGAAAGGATAGAAATAACATGCAGCCCTCTTAACAGTTTTTCAGTTAATAACAAATACAATATATCATGTATATTTGTGTTTTTTAGTCATGACATTCAAACAAGAGTAATTTTGATCACATCCTGAGGAAACTATTTTGAAAACAACATTTAAGGAAAAACAACGTTTGGAAATTTGGTCAGAACCAAATCTGAGTTGAACAATTGTAATTCCTATGGGAGATAAATAAATTGTATTTAGAAACAGTGAAAATGCAAGAGTGACACAGTAATTGGAGTCCCCTTTGACACACTGATAGAACTGACTCTGTTCAGTATTTCTCTGTGCAGACCTGAACTTTGTTCTTTTTCTTCAGGCAGTAGCAATTAAGCATAAGCTGAGTTTCTCAACTTCATGTCTGATGTACTGAGGAGGGGAAGAGCAAATACACAGGGTCTGATTAATTCCAGATGTCTCTTCACTGATGCTATTTAAATTCCACCTGCATTTCTTATACCCCATATTAGATATTCAAATTTAAAATTAAACAGTTCCATATTGCAAATCCGACCAGTTGGTTCCCTTCCTTAAAGGATGAGCTGACCAAATGTGGGCTGTTGAAACTGGCAAAGTATTGAATACACCTGGAGATTAATGATCACACAGTTTTTAAATACTGGCCATGAAAAACACTACAACTGAATCAAAAGAACAAGACAAAAGTCTTATTTTTTTAATATATTCAGAATAAAAGACTCTTGGTTAATATAATTCAGTACACAGGAGTTTCTTTGAAGACACCAAGAAGGGCACAGTCTCTGAACACATCTGAGGAACACAGGGAGCAGAGCAGAAAATACAAATACTTGAGCTCCAGTTTGTACTGCTTCTTGTCATGTTTCATTTTCTTGTTTACAGCACATCCTTTGTCAAACCTGCCACTTCTTTCATGCTGCCCTTTTTCAAGGATAAACTTTCAAAGATAACCTTGAAAAATTAAAGCATCTCTTAGATGAGATACTCTTTTTTAAACACTTTATGAAAAAATCAGCATAGTTTTGAGAAGTTTTTTGCACAAACTCACACACGAGGCTTTTTCATTCTGAGCTGAAAGGAAATTGAGCCAATTCCACCAAGGTTCTAGCCCACTGTCTTCAGAATTTAATATAGCATGTGAGAGGTGTTAATGTCAGAGATTTTCAAGATATTTTGGTTTATGCTTTTGGCATGTAAAGAGAATGTAAATTACATTGAGCTTGGAAACAGATATGCTGTGAAACTAAAAAAAAATATAAAAAAAATAATTCTATGATTCCTTCTGTTCCTTTAGAGAGAATCTCAAACTGCAAGATCATTTACTTGTCAAACACTGGTTTTAGTTTCAGTAGCTTTTTAATTCATTAATGAAATGATGAATTATAAATAAGGAATGCAAACAACGATTTTGGGTTTTTATTTGCATCCATCTAAAATCCAATGTGATAGTTTAAAAAACCCATGCAGAGTTGGTTTTCTGACTATAAGGGTAGAAGGGGCTGATGGGTGATGGTCTAATGCACAGGAGTTCTTGGAAAAGAGTTCCTTCCCAGGAAAAAATCCTGAGGAAGCTGGGGAGCTCAGGCTCCACACAGCCCATGTTTGGGAACAGGTCATTCCCTCTCTTTCCCAGTGTTTCCTGGATCACTCCATGTGCTTTTGGCAGCTGCCAGTTACACTAAGGGTGTGTCTTGGAGATCTCTCTTGGAATTCACAAGCGTGTTTCCCCTTCTGTTTCCTGAGTATCTCTGTATCTCTGAGAGAAGAGAAAATACCACAAGGAGAAGCCATATGCTTGATGGATCACTCAAAGCTATTCCTGCTTATTTTCTGTTAATTTGCTACTCGTCACTTTTTGATGCAAAAAAAAATAGTGGACGTGATTAATACCCATAATTTTTGTTGATTACAATTATGTCCTTGAAAAAAAGAAGGCAGTTTAAGGATTAACATGTATTTTTGGCAAGTGGGTATTTAGCTGGCATCCACTTGATGAGCAGAGCTTCAGAACAAATTTTTTCAAAGCAGTAGTTACCACTACTTCATTATTATTTTATTTTTTTTATTTCTTAGTTATTGCCCCCAGCCAGAATGATGATTATGAGCCCCAAGGAAAGAATTGGAATATTCATCTCAAAACAGAAAAGCTGGAGAGGGTAAATACTTAAAATCTTCTGAGTTCTCCTTCCTCCCCCTTCATGATGCAGGTAAAACATCTGGAGAAGATTTCTAGGCTGACAAACATTAAAGTATAAATGACACAGAATTTTCTGTTTGGGTAGTTCTTTCATGTTGCAGGCCAATATTTCAGTTTATATATTGGGCAAATTACTGTTTTTGTTAATCTAATTACTGATTAACTCTTCTGGGAATCAGAACATCCCTCACAATTTTTAAAGCAGTTATTAAAGACAAAGGGATTTGCTTATTACACATATCTGTATTCAAGGTTAAATAATATATGAACATCTCTCAATTAGAAGGAAAAGTCACTGAGTGGCTCTGGAATAAAAGTGTTGTCAGTGAGAGTGTATGAGGATACAAAGGCTCTTTGAAGTGTAGCTCTTTAATTACTCCCCCATGTCCCTGCAGTCATTATCCTTAGTCATTTCTTTTTTCAATCCAAAATAAGTTTTTTCCTTCCAGGCACTGAATTATCTTGGGATTCAGCTCACAGATGAACAGCAGCAAGCCCTAAGGCAGCAACTTCATAAAGATTCTAAAGGAACAGTGTCTTTTGGAGGTAATAATTTGTTAATTACTATAGAAAATAATGAAAAGTAGGAATACAGAAATGATAGATAATAACCATTAATATATTTTTGTCAGTATTGGGTTGCTGCTGCAAATAAAATGATAATTTGAGTCAAGAACCTTATTTTACTGTACAAAAATAAGCTTGAAGTTATGAAACAGTAATGTGAATACAAATCACAAATTTATCTTATTAAGAGCAGCCTTGGGAAAGTTTTATTTTGTGCTTACAAAATCTTGAATTTTTTTGTTTTGACAATAGGGAGCTGTAATTTTCCCAGAAATTTCCTGGGAGAGTTTTGATGGTTAAAGAGACTTCTTGAAGCAAGTACACTGGTGGATCACTTGACTATGTGGGAAGCAAGAAATTTCAGCTGTTGCATATAGAAACAGGTTTGCAGGGAGACCATCACAGTTCTTCCAGCTACACCTAATTCTGATGAGAATGAGTTGCTTCTGTTGGTTATAACAATTTTGGTTGATGACACTTACAATTTAAAAATATTATTCAGAAACTGTTAGACATGATGGTTTGGATGCTAAAACTGCTAGAAATTTCACTTTTCCTAAAGTCTATGAAAAACACTAGCATGTGGAAAATTGTATTTTGTACCTAAACATCCAAAAAAATCTTCAGCAAGAAAGATACTGGATATTCTATCAGATTTTATGTGGAGTAAACTGGTCTTTATATTTCCACATTTTTGTCAGTGTAGCAGAATTTTTTAATTCAGAATGTATGGGTAATCCAAGTCATGTTGATTGCGCATGAGGGACTGTTTGTATTTAAAATTTTCAGCTTGGTCAGCATCAATTTTACCAAGCCTCTCTTGGGTTTAAAGGGCCTGAAAAGCTCTGAGCTAGCAGGAAATTTCTCCTTTTCCTGTCTCCTCTGGTAAGGTTAACTCATGGGAAGGGCAGGTGTGTATACCTGGTGTGCAGATTTATTTCATTTTTCACAGACACCAGCCAAATGCAGAACATCTCAGGTACTTTGAAGGTGAAATTCACTGCCTTTGTTTTCTTTTCTCCTTCACAATTTGATTTGAGGGTATTTCATTCCACGATATGTTTGGGCATTTTTATTCTTACCAGCTTTACCAGAACTTTCTCTTTGAAGATATCTCCCTGATTTTATTTTTTTTTTTTGCTTTAGAAAGCTTAAAGGGCAGACACTGAATTTTTTAGAGTGGCTGTTCATGGTGATATTGGCAGCTGGGCTGCATCAGGGATCTGTTACCAAACTGAACTTCCAGGCTACAACAACAAAATCTGGTTTTTTCCTAGATTTTGTTGAAGTTTCAAGGAATCTGTTGTCTGTGCAAGCAAATGCAGCTCTTGATGGCCACAAATCTGCAACCTTTGGGGTCAGTGAAGTTGGCAGCTTACAGGACTCACAGGTAAAGTATGTGCCTGGTCAGTGTTTTAACAGCTGGGATATTATTGGAGAGTTTATTGTATGTAAAATAACTCCAGAGCTTGGGCAGATGTTTCAAACAGCTGCACAGCATGGGCTTCTTTAAGATAACCTAGTTTCTGTGAAGCTTTTTTAAGCAGCCTAATTTGTAGAAAGCAATTAATGTAATTAAATTGTGGTTTGTTATAAGCCTGGACAGCATTGATCTACTGAGGTTTCTTAATAGAATTTGGGTTGTTACAACATGTGAGTGAGAAACAATTACTGGGCCCAGTGATTTGAACTACTGCTACAGTGAAAATCGTTTTATTCTAGAGGTGTCTTGAAAAAAGAGTATTTTTAGTATATGAGCACTAAAATAACATGCCTTATTATTTAAAATATTAAAATACTAATATATTCTTGATACTTCTAAAAAGACTTTATTAATCCATTTTAAAATGAAAAGTAATTGTTCCTTTGGAAGATAAGTTGATTAAAATTTTTATTAAACATTTTTAGCATTTTCAGCTCTATAAATCATCCTAAAATTAAGATTTTCTTCTCATTTTATTAATAAGAACTTTTAATATAAGATGTTAAAGATTATGGAAGACACAGTTAGCAATACATTCCAACCTTACCTAATTGTATATACACAGTTTGTAACCTGTGATTCCTTGGAGGATGATGTGGAAAAACTTAAGAAAGAAAGAAATGAAGCTTTAAAAGAAATTAGCCAATTAAAGGTAACACTTAATTTTTATTTGTTTTAAATTTTTCAAGAGATTAAATTTTTTTGAGTGTGTCTAGTAATTTACTGGTTTTTTGAATTTCATGTGCAGTTTTGCATAGATAAATAAAATGGCAGTGCACAGTCCTAATCATGCTTGAAGATTTGCTTACAATATATTTGTGGAAACAGTGAATTTTAGCTGTTTTACTGAATGCTAACACATTTTTTAATCTGATCCATATAGAAATGAGACTAAGCAGACATTTCACAGAAGTGAATTTGGAGAAATGACTGATTTGCATGGCAATCTTATTTAAAAATGTGTGATGTTAGTCTGAGTGTGTGCTGATACTTCTGGAAGGAAACAGAACTGGAGGATAAATTAGTCTGTGTGCAAAATTAATACATATTTTCCCAGACATTACAAAATTCCCAAGTCCTATAGCAATAAATATTATTTCTTCATGCCCCAGGTTGCTACCAACAAACCATAAAATAGGAAGTTCTGTGTTCAGCATACATAACTCTGGTTCTTGGACAGAAATACTGAGCATGGGGTAAAGACAACTTAAAAAATTGCCCCTTGGTCCAAAAAAAATTTCTTCCTGTAAATTGCAGAAGCATTGAGTTGAAATGGCCAGAGATCAGTTCTCTGTTCTGTGCACAAGGATTCTTCCTCTGAGAGCTTTGTGCTGAAATGAAAGAACATTATTTACATTGAACACAGTGAATACTGACCAGGAGTCCCTAAATTGCTGATGGGGAAAACTGACATTGATCCATGTATCATTAATTGCCTTATTTCTTACACTCTTCCACACACATCCCAGAAATGTTCAGTAAATAATTCTAAAATACTCAAGAAACTTAAACAGCATAATGAGCTCACAGAAAAGTTAGCTTTTAGAGATGGTTTTATCACAGGTTTTATAAAAGCTGTTGATAGCAGTGTTGCTATCTCTAGTTTTGAAAGAGCCAATTGCTTTAGAACCAAAACTCTCTCTTTCAAACTTGTTTATTTTTCTTTTTTATTTTTAACAGGAAGAATTGTCTGAATCTGTGAACTTGCAGAAACAGTTAACAGAGCAGCTACAAGTAGTCAAGCAAGTATGCTGAAGTCTCTAAAAATTATAATTATTTAAAAAATTTTAGTTGTTTTTTGTGGGAGAAAGGAGCATTTCTTTTAGTGTTCATATAGATTATACTTTCACAGTGATTTCAAAACAAAGTTGTTCTTATGTTACTACAGAGGTTCAGAGTGAAGATTTGATTCTTCAGTTTTTAGAGCAGTAATCTATTTCTCTGCTATTGAATTGAGATAGGAACCCTGAGAGCAGCTGGATCAATGAAGTGGGATAATGATGTAGGAGAAGCTTTCTAGTCTTGTTCTTGAAGAGATTTTGCTGTTCTTAAGCAACAGATGCCTAATTTCCAGGCCTAACATTAACTACTTTATATGTCAGCCAGTCTTAAGTGGGAAAAAATTACCAGGGAAAAAAGTTGTAGTCAGGTTTTCTGAGGAAAATCTTGTTTCTGCCTCCAAATCTATCTATAATTATGAGCCAATAAATCAAGAATATTTGGCTTCCTTGTGTCTCTTAAAGGAAATTCCCAGTTAAATGTAAGTCTCATGTCGTTTATAGCCTGGATTCAAAACCAAGGAACTTTCCTGTACCCTCTTCCTCCTGAACACCCTGTCAGCTTTTCCTTCTAGTGAGCTGGCTGCTTTCCTTCCCTCCTGCACTGCTGCACCTATCCTTTGTGGGTTTCTCATGTCAGATGTCATGTAAAAATGCAAGATAAAGTTTTAAAATCCCCTGTATTAAGATTAGTTTTATATTTTTGCTCATAAGATTCGTTGAGCACCTTAATTATCACCTTTTATTCCTAGAATATATGAGACCTTGCTTGGAAGCTTTTTCCATTAATATTGTGTTGTTTCCTTGTGTACAGTGTGAGAAATAAATTGGGTTATCTTCTGGGTGAAATTTAACTGGAAGATTCTTTGTTCCAGTAATGCACTTGAAGCTCCCATTCTCTAATGGGTTGACTGTGTTGTTCTAGACCAGAACATTTGTTCAGTGCATTAGTCCAGACTAAAGCTATTAGAGAATACAATCCCCAGTACAAACCTGTTTTTCCTGGGAAGCAGCCTTGGACAGGGCTGGTTTAAGGTGTTTTAAGTGGCAGCAGTGCCCATTTGCCACCACTCGAGGTCCTCCCACTTTTATTTTTCTCAGGTACTGTCGTGTGGTGGTGAAATTCAGCTTTGCCCTGCAAACCTCCCAGGGATAAATACTGATTTTCCTGTAGGAATTGAAAGTATAGTGAAATGAAAGAGAAATAATAAATTATATATAATTTTAGCATTGTGTGATGTATTTTAGGAGATGTAAGTGGGCTTTTAATGGACACTTTCTTCTGTTTATACTTGGTGCATGTTCAAGTGTTTTATATATATTTCTGTTGTTTAAAACCAATATTGGCACTGAGATTCAGGGTGATAAGTTTTTTTAAAATAGGCTTCTTATAGTACAAGTTTCCATTTAACTTCTGATGTGCATTCCTGCTTGAGCTGGTTAGTGAAAGGAGTTAATGAGTACATTATTGAGCCCTAATGGCCTGATTAAAAGTAACAAACAACCAGAGTAAACAAAAAGCCCAATTTCTGTCTGTGCTTAAGGCCTTCTGACTTCAGTGTAATTTAAACATTTTTAAAAATAACTGCTTTCCTGAAAAAAAAAGGTTTTAAATGAGAATTTAGGTTACCAGTCATGTATTTTGTTGTATTTTGTTGTATTTCTCTTCTGTACTAATTGTGAATTGCAGAGATTACAGATTCATTAAGACAGGGGTACAAATATTCTGGTTAATGAACATGCTTTGTACCAATTCATTGAACAGTGCTTGACTCACAGCATGAGTAAACTCTTAAAATTAGAAATGCTGCTAAACTTGCAGTGAGGTAGTAATTATTTTCTAATACTGGTATGTGACAATTAAATTAATTAATTGATCTGTTTTGGCTTTGAAGTTGTGATATAGCACTATATCTTTGGGGCTTCCTTGAAATTCATATGTAAGCTGAAGTTGGCACAAAACACAGCAAGGCACTCTTGAGTACCTGAAGTCTTGCCAAGAGCATGAATGTGAAATCTGTAATGATGTCTTCTGTCTTCCTGGAGGAGTTGGACTGGATCCTGTGCTGCCTCAGAGTCCTGGGGTATTTCAGCCTGAATGATCTCTTCTCTACTACAGCTTTTTTTGGGCAGTTTCTGTCAGCTGGAGCACTCAGCTAAACATAGGGAATGGGAGAGGTTGTAAAGATAAGATACTGTTTGTGGTATCCCAAACTTCTGGACTTGGTTCATAGGGCTGAGATTTGCTACTCTGGGGTTATTTTCTCTAAGGGGAAAAGAGGAGCTTTCAATGGCTGCAATTTTGGAAGCAGTATCTAATTTATTACAACCTGCCTGAAAGAACTATTTGGTTTATTTTGTGAGGTTTATTATTTTAATACATAGTAAAGATACTCAAAGTTCTTTTAAAGGATGATTTCCACATACAATTTTTGTAGAACTAATCAACAAGCCTGATTAATTTGTAACTGCAGTTTTCATGTGGTTTAAAAGAATATCTTAGTTCTGGTGTTTGTGGTGGCTGGAATAAAATTTGGATAAAACCTTGTGACACTCGAATTTATCCAAGGAAGAAAAAATACAACCTGGCTTAGGAAGAAACCTGTACCTTGAAATTGCTTTTTTAAGGATTCAGCTTCTCTCCTCCAGCTGTTAATTCCTTGTTGGTTGTAGTGGCTTCATACCAGACCAGGACAATGAGTCCCATGAGGTGTTTATATAAATGAAATATTAGCAGCTGCAGGTCCCCTGTCTGTTGTGTCTTAGAATCCTAGGTTGGTTTGGATTGGAGAGGACCTTAAAGCTCATCTCATTCCACCCCCTTCCCATGGAGAGGGACACCCTCCTCTGTCCCAGATTGCTCCAAGCCCCATCCAGCCTGGCCTTGGACACCTCTTTCAAACATTTGAGTGGGACAAGAGCTCATGTTGCTGAAGTGGGTGTTACCCATCAGTTCTTCATTGGTGGGGCCCCCTTCCCTGCCAGGTGAGAGAGCCCCCTGTGTCCCCACAGAGCCAGCTCCAGTAACTGGAGAATGGGAAAACCTGGTGGAATCATTTCCCTTTGTGCCCTTCTGCCCCAGCAGACAGCTCTGGTGTGTCAGATGATTTTACTAATTCAGTTGTAGTGTGTGTAATTGTTTCAGTGCAATGTAAGAAGCCATTGTTCTTTAATTATTCCTTTAGGTCTTTCACTGTTGAAATCTGGTCATACTTAGTCTGCTATTACAGAGAAATTAATATTCAACAACTGGGGTTCTGAAAAAACAATGGAGGAGTAAAGGCAATTCTGGATTATAAGAGATCAAATCTTTATCTCAAGGAGGTCTTCTTTCAAAATGAAGACCTCCCTTTTCATAACTGCAATTTTCTCTTCACTTTTCTCATGTCAGTTTATTTAAATAATTCTTAAGTGTGGGTTTTTAAGATGCCACCCTTCTTCAAGGCCTCTGTGCTCATTTATATTAGTCAAACTTAATGTCAGAGCATCTTTTCACTTTTGTCTCCAAGAGTCTTTTTCCCACCTCCAGCCTGTTTCCCAAGGATGCCTTTGCTGCTGAAGGCTCCCAACTCTTCCTCTGTAGCAGCAGAGCCCAGCTCTTCTTGCTGTGGACTCCTTTTATTTCTTAAAGTGGCAAGAAAGTGCCCTCCCCAAAGGCAGTAATTCTGACCTCTCCTCCTGTAGGTTAGTAACTGAAGTCCCTGTGTTCCCTGAATTGTTTCTAGGAAAAAGGAGTGCCAGGAGCAGCAGGAGAAGTGATGGCTGTGCTTTCAGGGAGTGGGAGCAGTAAAGATCCTCCCACTGCTCTCAGTGCTGCAAACACCCATCTGTGACACCAACTGAGAGTAACACACCCATGGGGCAGTGAGCTTGGCATGGGTCTGTGTTTCCAGGTGCAGGTGCTCCTTGTGTAGTTCACCTCATGCTTCCAGAGGAAAAAAGGAAATCATTCTACTTGCTGTCAAATGAAAGGTCACTAAAATGCATCTCTTAGTGCTTGTGTCCTGTAACAGAAACTTCTAAATTTTACAACACCAATGGCACCTGTGTTCACTAGTGTGCTGCTGTTCTACATGTGTGGTTACTTCTTCTTCTGCTCATGGTCCAAATTGGCAGTGTATTGCAAAGGTGAGGAAGATGATGTACTGGTTATATGTCACTGAGATTAACTGATTTATGGAATATATTGTTCATTAAGACTAACAGTGTAGAGGTTGAAAGTCATATGAAGCTGAGATTGGTAGATCATTTTACAGAAAGAACATTATCACAAAGTATAGGAAAACCTGACTTGAAGGATATTGATTGTACAGAACAAATGCTTCTATGTTAGGAAAGAATTAAATCTACATTTTTAAGTTGAACTGACCTCTCTAAACATTTCTATTATGACATTTTTTTGTATGCAATTTCTTCCATAAAACAGGAAGATCTGGTCATCTAGGTTTTTTAGAAACAGCAATTTCAAACCTAGCTTCCAGAAGGTTATTTCCTCTATGTTAAAGTCATAGTGTGTTTCTTCTCTACCCAGCTGTTTTCCCTCTAGTTCCATTCCCAAGCAGGATATAATTATAATAATAAGATGTAATAGGTAGACCAGGAATAGAATATTCACCTAAGTATTCACCTTAGCAGCTTCTACAAAAAACTTCTACCTCTGTGAATTTGTGTATTCAAATCTGATAACATTGATTATTCAGAAAACTGATATTAAGTGACTTTTCCTACAGACTAATTAATAGCTGAAGGAAAAGATGGTTTAGTGGTTTTGGTGCCAGTGAGCCTGTATGTTTTGTGTGAGCAGTTTGTTTTATTTCTAGATGAGTATAAACTCATCTGCTGTACAGACATTTAGTTTGGCTAATTTACTAATCAAAGTTAACTTCAATTAATATTCAGTCGTAAAATGCAATATCTTTCTTGAAAGATTTTGCAACATTTAGGGATTATGTTAGCTGAATTAAAAGCTAACAGTTTCTGATTTTCTGTATGTTATTTATATATATATTTTATCTCACACTCTTCTGTGATAATCCAGGAGATTAGGACCATAATAGGAGCAGGAACTAGGCAGAAAAATCGATTTTATAAAAAGCACGGATTCTAAGAAGAGCATGCTTGCATTGAAAGTCCATCTACATGATGTGTGAGCTGTGACTAGAGTGTGAATTCAGGCAATAATAATGAAATGAAGTAACATCTCATTAAGGTACTTTTTTGGAAGCAGTGGGACAGATCAACAGCATCTGGTGCATTTCAAGAAAACCTTTCATTCAAGTAGATTTTCAGTAATTACAAAACTTGTTATTTAAATTATTAGGAAAATTATGTCTCTGTACATACCTGTTTTTCATTTGCACATCATATATTAAAAATTAGCAGTTAAGCCCTCTAACCATGAACACTGACAGGTAGCCCTGATGCCAACTGCAGTACTTGTGAGCTAAATCTTCTCTTTTTGGTAGCTGGAGTTGTAACTTTTCCACTGAATTGTACAATCTGCAGGAAGCCAAGGCAGCTGTGGAGGAGACAAGAGCCCTGAGAGGCAGAATTCACCTTGCAGAGGCTGCCCAGAGGCAGGCCAGGGGAATGGAGCTGGACTATGAAGAAGTGATTCGCCTGTTAGAGGCTGAAATTGGAGAGCTGAAGGCTCAGCTCGCTGAGCATTCTGGCCAAAATAAAGTAAGCAAAGCCTGTCAGAGTTACCATGGTTTCCTTGCTGTTGTCATGTATCTTGTTTTCATTTTCTTTTCATCTGCTTTTCTAAAGTAGGTCACTGTTTGTCTTGTATTATTCAATAACTGGGATGATGTGTAGTGGAGGGGGGTAATGTGAAGTGTTTGAGGCTTCCTTTATCCAGACATCTTTGGGCTGCAAAAACAGGAGCTCCCAGCATACGTGGGTTATAGGTCAGAATGGCACATCTCAAGCATTAAGCATGGAATAGATTCTGGGCTGCAAATACATTGTCTTTAAACACTACACCTTGCATATATTTGTCTGCTTTTGTACTCATGTGAAAATGGCCTTCAGGTTTATGTTTCTGCTAGGCAAATAACAACCATGTAAAGTCCAGTCCTGCTCTAAAGTAAATTTAGATTTAATCAAGGTAATAATTTAAATGCTACTAATCCTGCCAAAAAAAATTTAATTGAGCCTTATGTTTTAAATCTACTTCGTCTCCAGCGAGGCAGTTCAGAACAGGCTAAGAAATAAAATATTTCAGGCACTTCAAAATTTTTTCTCTGTAATTCCTGGCCTGAGCAAGTGTTGACCTGACAAGTGCAAGCAAGTTGGCATTTGTGAGGTTACCTTGTTTTTCTCATGAAAAATGGATGTGCATATGACCTGGTGAAGAAAACCCACTGAAATGTTGCCTTATTTCATCCTGAGAATTAATTTAATATTTTGAGACATTAGAAGGTAAAGTCATGCTCTCTGGTTAACAAGTTTGCAGAGAACAGCTTAGCAAGTCCCTGTGGCTCCCAGGAGGAATTCCTCCCATCTGATTGTGAGTGATGAGGTGAATCACACCCTGGACATTCTGAACATCTGGGTGAGATGCCCCACCTTTTATGTCAGGTGTTCTTGCAGCACTGTTTGTTTTCTAGAACTTTTATACATAGCCAAATTTTAAGAAATGCAATGGGTGTGTGTTCCTTTCCCGGAGGTTTGTTACAGAGATTTTAGCTTGAGTTCCTGAAATTCTGACAATACTACAATACCTGTGTGGATATTTGAATCTCTGCATTTCTTATCCAAAAGCAGCAGTACCAAGTAGGTACCAATTCTGTACTACAGCCTTTTGTCCTGTCCTGCAGTAAAAGGGGAGGCAGTTACAGGCACCAAGTTTCAGGCAGAGTCACACTTGTTTGTTTTTTACTTTTCTTTTAAAGCCCAAGTAAATCTCTCCCTAAAACACACTCACTAAATGGAATATAACATATGTTGAGGCATAAATAAAAATCAGATTGGTCCTTCTCACTTTTTTAGTGTGAAAGAGTGAGGTCTCTCACCAGCTCCTTCTCTAGAGTGAAATTACAGTGAAATTACCAAAAGAAGGTGTTTGAATCAACAGATTCTTTGACATTCAGGGTGATGATGGTTCTGCTGCTTTCTACAGTGTATACAAACAAATAATTTGCTTCCAGTAAAGTCAATAAGATCTTGTGCCCTGTAGACAAGTGAGCTAAATAGACATGCCCAGGTACATGTGAGGACTTTACCTGTGATCCTGGCTCCGGAGCAGTGCCAGGGACTCTAATGAAACCCAGAGCCTCCAGGGCTGGATCTAACATCTTCTGTACTGAAGGAGTGGGGGATGCATAACACTGATCAATGGGTTATACAAGTGCATGCAGAGACATCCTAGGGGGCAATTTCCTCCAAGATGTGCCATAATTACTGTGTTGGCCAAAGGATGTGTGGATGCAAACTTGAGGACTGAGTTTGTTCTGGCTGTTTATGGCACCCTGATGAGAGATACTGTCACCATCAGGTTGGTATTTTTGATCCATTTATCAGTCAGTTCAAAATTAGTTTTCAGCCCTATTCCTGTTATCTTCCAATTATAATTTACCTTTCTGTCATTTGCCAAAATCTGTTGCAGTTTGGAGCTGATTTGCCAGCTGCTCAGGCATTCCAGTTATGTGTTTTACAGAAATTTAGAAAAGAGCGTGTTAAACATTGCAAACACTCTGTTCAAACCATGTCTCTGTATGATCCATGGGAGGAAAATCATTAGAATAAAAGCCTTAAAATACCTTTCCCAGGAGAACATTCAAGACTTGAGAAAGAGGGTTACAGTGCTTGACTGCCAGCTGCGGAAATCAGAGTCGGCCAGGAAGACCTTTGAGGTGGCCACTGAAAAATTGCTGCAATTTGTAGAGGTAACTTCACCTTTCATTTCTAACAATATCTTATTTGGAAAAGCTTTGTGCTGATGTTTGTGAGGAATGAGCATAGTAAAATGGCTATAGACTAGTTTGCAGAGATCCTTTCATTCCTAGAAATATAGATTATGTATAAGTGTACAGACCCATCCAGAGGTTTATGTAATCTTTGTGTTTTGCTATACTGGACAAATTTAAATGATCAGATAATTTTTTTCCACCTAAACTCTATCAATTTCTGTGAAACTTCTCAGAAGAAAAAGGTAGAAAAGTTAGTATTTGATAATTTTTGGCATTTTACGAAACAACAACAAAGTGATGTTGTTCTATTTACTTCATTTAAAGGGGTTATAATATTTTGGTTTTTTCTTTTGCATTTCTGTCTGGAGACACTAGACTCTAATTGCAAATCAAATCCCCCACCCCACATAGAACATCAAACTATAAGGTATTAACTTTTTGACTGTGTTGATTTATAAACTGTTAACTTCTTGACTATGACCAACAGGTTGTGCATGAAATACTTTCAGATAACTCTACTTCCTCAACAGTTTTAAGGTAATGAAATGGAAATATTAATAGTGAAAAACTGTACAATTGTTTCCAAGTCTCAAAAAATTGCCTTGTAGCTATTTTTTTCTGTACTTTTGCTGTATATTCTGAGTGTCATTTTATTGAAGGAGAGGGAATGGCGTGAATTATAAATTAGGCTTTCAGGATATAGCTTCATTAAAAACCTCTGAATTAAATTAAAACAGTTAGTAATTACACAGCTATGATTGTCTGGATGTTTCCATAAAGTAATTATAATGTACTAAGGATTAGTTAAAATGCAAGGAACCTTAACAGTGGGTTATATTTTTTTAATATTTTTTTCGATTCTCCAAGGTGATTTTGCATCACAATGAATCAAATAGCATATAAATAAATTGATAAAATGTGTATCCATTTACATTTTATTACTTTCCTTGTTTAAGAAGCTGGGAATGTTCAAGAAGATTTAAGCAGCCTTTGGTCCTTCAGAAAATTGGCACGATTCTGCCTGTATATCTCAGATAGCATTCCATTAGTATTTATGTAGCAATAAAATTGTTCAGTCTCTTACCTGCAGGTTTTTTTTTTTTCAATACAGCTCTCAAGGAAATTAAATTTATTTAAGTGGAGTGAACTGGAACTTTATTTCAAAAAACCTGTACAGGCTCAGACCAGCTAGGATATCATAGATAATCAGTGAGATGAAGTTCCCATTGGCACTGCCCACAACAATGATGTCTGTTTTATGAAGTTCATTGAATTTATTTTAGTGAATGGATTAATTCTCAAATACTAAGCCAAGGTAACAAACTGACTCACTACCAGCAGAGGAGATAATAATTGGGTCCCATCAAGCAGTGTCCCTTAAATGCTGGTATGAAAATTCCATTCAAGTTCCTTTCCTGACACCCACTGAGTCCTTGACACTGCATTTTGAGTTGTGAATGCTGTTTGAATTGAGCTTTCCAAACACCTTCATTGTTCAGCCAGCACTGCTGCTGGGGCACACTCTCTGATTTGGGAGCCTGAATCTTTTTTGTTCATATAGCAAGAACAAAACCACTTTAGCAAAACAAGTTTACCCTGTTAAAAGAAGCAGTTTCCTTTATCATCTTACAAATAAACACTTATTTTTTTTATTTTCTTAGTGACAGGAGAACATTGTCCACTAAAGCACTTCTGGCTCGGCTGGGAAGGGTCGGACCTACTGTCACAGCAGCTCTTGCAGCAGAAGCCAGGGACCTTGCCAAGTCTGTCCGTGCCATTTTGGAAGTAGATTGTGAGTGAGTCCATCTCTATGTGCTTTGAAATCTGGTATCAGTTCATCAGCCAAGAAGATGGATAATTTCATTTAAAATTGGATGTGAACTGGCAGAATAAATCATTCCTAGCACGGAAGGACAGAGCAGGTTCAGTGTCAGCTCAGGATGCATCTTCATCAAACTATAAATAGAATAGAAAGTTATTCCAGAGTACATTTCTTCACAGGAAAACTTAAAGCACAAAATTAATGCCAAAGTGAGGAATATGAAGATTACCAGAACCATGTAAAACTTGCAGAATTTCGTTACTTTAATGCTCTGTTTTTCATACTGGAATATTTGCAAAATGTTATTCTGCTGGATTTACATGAACATGTATCAAAGTGTTTTAATGAAGATGTTGTTGCTGTAGGGAGTGAATGTAGGCAGCAGTTCCATTTGGAGATACTCGTGTATGTCCTCTGGTCATGAACAGAAATCTGTTCTCATTGGTGAAAATGGTGGCAGTTCATGAGTGACTGTAATAAACTGCATCAGTTGAAAATCTCAGAAACAGCTTTGAGTTATCATATAATTCCTGGTTCAGAACATTGAAATGATCATGTATTTTGATAGTATTTGCCTGTAGTTGAGCAGGCATGTCAGTTCTATTCCAGCTTAAATGGATTGATTTACAGAAATGGAACAGAAATGATGTGTCACAAGAGGTTTTGGAAAGGTGGTTAATTATGGTTGCCCATAATTATTGTTATCAAATATTTGAATAGCTTTGATTGTTTAGGAGTTAATTTAGAAAGAGACTGAAAAAATGGCTGTTGAGAAAATAAGATAGGAAAAATAGATTTTTTACATTATTTATGAAGCATTTATTTATTACTCACTCTGTGGAAAAGAAAGCAAAATAAGAAGGTAAAATTTGTTCAAAAGTGTTCAGAATATTAGAGTTACTGATGGAGTGAAAAGAACAACAGTGACCAGGAGAGGAGATAATTGGTTTTCCACCAATGACAATCATAGTTCTGTCACACTGAATTGGTTTTATTACACTACACAGGAAATTGTGTGAAGAAAACTTTGGTTCTAAATGCAACTGAATTCTAACGTGGTTAGGTGAAACATAATAGGTGGAATACATGTTAGAAAGCTCTGGAGCCACAACAGGGATCCATTTTATGAACCTGGGAATTAAAAATAAGTCTGCAGAGAAGGATTTAAAGATTGAACGTCATCTTTCTGAGTTCATTCTGATTTGGAGAGCATTACAGATAGATTTGGGCTCTGGGTATGAGATTAAAGCTTTAAACCTCACTGGCTTTTTTCTCCCTCTCCCTCCAAAAAAAAAAAAGTAGCTAAGGCAAAAGAACTATGCAATAGCATTCTGTCTGCAGTGCTCTCTGCCAGCTTCTCACTAAATGTTTTCCATGTGATCCGAAGTTTTCTTGCAGATGGGCTGTCATGGAAAGGGGCTCTTGTGTATGTGGCATTTCATAAATACCATCCATCAAAGAGAAAAGTGTAATAGAGACTGCAGTGCAGATTGAAGGGTTTCCTTCTTCCAGGAAGGTGTCCACAACATAATAATTTGTTATTGAATTCTTAGAGAGAGAGCTGGAGTTAATATTTTTGAGGTTGCTCAGTGGATCAGAATGTCTGGCTGGGCAACCTTTGTGATACATTTTGCCTTCTAAATAGAATTTCTCTTTCATTCTTTGCTTCATTCTTGTAAATACGAAGTAAAGGAGCCCCAGCCAAAATTCCTCTGATTCATTTACAATGCATGTGAAACAAAGTCTGGGTGCCAAGAAAAGGTTGTAGAGTGTTTTTGCAACAGAAAACTGCTTTCTTTGTAAAAAATCTTCCTTGACAACCAGGTCAAAATGACATACTTACAAGTTACCACACAAACTATCCCCTTCCTCTGTAATAGCCTGACATTTTGCCTGAGGGAAGAGTTGAAGAAGTTGAAGAAGTTCAATGTATTCCTGAAAATCTTCAAGTACATATTGCCTTGTGATACTGCTGCAGATCAGCTTTCAGCTCTGCAGGCTGAGTGACAGCTCTGTGAAGGCACTTTTGATTCTTCAAGTGAAGACTGAAAAAAAAAAAAAAAACAACAGCTCATTTTCCAGGGCTTACTACTTCAGCATCCAAAATGCAAATAAAGAAGTAATAAACAGAATTATCAAGCTCATCCCTTGAAAGAGCCATTCTTCATCTTCTTTAAAGACTGTAAGCTATTTTTAGAAACCAAGCCTTGAGAGGCCGCTGTGCTTTACAGAATTTGAGCATCTCCTGAACACTTGAAATTGCTTTCATCATGCAGAGGGCAATAATGCCTCAGTGAAGAACTGCAGCATTTAAAAGTAGTTGCTGCCTGTTCTTAGTAGCCCATATGGTGCAAATCATGCTAAAAAGAATAGAAGATAGCATTTTCTTCTTTTCTATTACAAATTTAGGAAAGGGATACACTGGGTACTGGTAATGACCAAAATCTGATTAACCCTGGAACATTCTAATCTCCTCATCAAAGAGCAGGCAATCAGCATTTCAAAATAGGCACTCAGTATAACACAGCTTTCAAGTATTTTGACTGCCAATTTCCTCCCTCTGCCTCTGAAACTTCTGTCCAAAAATACAGCCCTGCTGTAGTTGACACAATCCCAACCATCCACATCCAGGAAGTGCTCTGAAGCCAGGTTCTCAACTCAAGCAGTGAATTTTGAGCTATTTTATCTCATCACATTCTTTTAATTTGCTCTCAGCCTGAGATCTGACACAAGGCAATCATGCTGAAGTTCATTCAAATGATCTCCAAATTAATACAGATTCCAAAACTCCTACTTAATTTACTCATGTTGATCTTGCCAGTCACTATGCATTTGATTTTGAAGATCCTACAGGCAGAAGTTTAGTTGCCTGGCTTTATATTCATTTTTCTTGAATGCTGACTAGATTAAAGAAGATAATAGGAACTGCTGCTGCTCAGCATCCATTAGTACTTGTTCTCTTGATGGTTAAATTGCTTTTGATTTTTGGGCAATACCTTACATCTTTGGCATTAATAGCTGAAATATCGAATATCCATTTCTTCAATTTAGAGATTTTTCAGCTATATTGTATTGAAATGCCAAAACCATTCTGTAGTCAGGAAAGCATCAGTTATCCCTTCCCATTCTTTTTGACAGTGTGGGTGGAACTAAGCTATAAAGTTGAATAGCAAGGCTTCACAAATAACAATTTTGCTATTTTGAAAAGAGACAATATTATTAAGTATTCATATTTATTTTGTTTGTTGCAGGCCTGGTGTGTTTGTTTATTACAACAGAATAAATGCTATTTATTTGAACATTTATTACACATTATTTATTTATAAGTTTTTGTTATTTTGTTCTTGAATCTTGCATTTTATGAACACAGCAATGCTGTTGCTTTGTGCAGGTAATTTGCTGTAGTTTATCAGCTGTTCCCCTTCCCCTTTTTACCTTATGCCTGTACAACAAAATCCAGTAACTGTGGCATGTCCTGGTCCACTTCTGTTAGTTTGGCTCCTGATATTAAAGATGCTGTATCTTTCTGTATTTTTAGTATTAAGCAAAATTATTTCTTGCAAAGTCCAGTTTGTGGGAGGAGTGTGCACTGAATACCCCTGACATTGTTTCAGATGGTGATCTAAAACTTTACCTTTCCTTCCTCACTGGAAGAGCTGCTTGGGAAGGAGCAGATGATGATAACTAAAGAGATAACACTGTGTATTCATTGCTCTGGCAAGGCCATAAATACTGCAGTGAATTACTGAAATCAGAAATAGAAGAGACCTGATAAATTATACAGAGTAGATCCTGAACACAGCTGTACAGCTCCCTTTTTAATAGTTTTTGCTAGCAAAAGAATTTATATCACTGCTGTGTGCTCTAAAGGTAAAAAGTTTATTTTTGTTAGCTAAATATTATCTGAGATAATATTTCCATTAGAAAATATTAATTTGGTGAAATTAGTATGTATTATTCCTTTGAAACTTTAAACAACAACAAAAGAAGTGAGTTCTCCCAAAAGTGAATTTATCAACTGTTTTATTCAAAAGAAAATTTCACAGTTTTGCTAGTCCCTGAAAGTTGATTTTCTTTTTTCCCCTCCAAATAAAAATACTTAATGAGTAGATGGTTTCATTTATGTCAAAAGTAATACTATTAAGTTATTCAATTAACTTTTTGCTGTTGAATCTTACTTGAGTTGACATTTAAAAGAAAATATATAAATCTCAGAATTACGTTATTTTAATTTTTCCAATAAACAACATCAAATATGCACAAGATGAGAAGTGGATCTGTTTCACACAGATTACAGACCATGTTAAATTTTTGCTTTATTTTGAAAATGACAATGTTTCTTTAAAAAATGCATAGCTTTTCTGCAACTCTTTAGATACATTGCAAATCAGATCACAGTAAGAAACCTGAAGGTGAATAACTTATGTGCTTGTAGAAAAATTAAAATTCAAAGTTGCATAACAGGGAAAATGGCTTCTATAATCCTCAGGAAAAAAAATCCAATCATATTTAATACAATTTTACAAGGATGCAGTCAAGAATTCAAAATATTTTTTCTACATAACTGCTTACTTACAACAAGACTTTTAATTTTCTGGCATTCATTTAAATGTCCAATTTTGCCTGCATGGTAAATAAGAGTGAAGAATTGTAATTCTGACAGTGTTCATAGAACTGTAATTTCAAAAAGAAAATCTGAATATGTTTCATTGCAACAGAAAACAAATGTTCCACTTAAGAATTGTAATACTGTACAGTATTGAAAATAATTCTGATATAAGTGCAATTAAAATGAGTGTACATAAAAATTAATTTGAGAAGGGAGCACTAGACTTGTGAGACAAGTCCATTCTCTCTTCAGTCTGTAAATCTGATACAAACTGCTTTATTGATATGATTCCTACACATTGAGTAAAATTATTACCCCACTTTTAAAAAGGAATTTGATTCAGGAAGCAGCTGATTTGCTTTTTCATGGGTAAGAGCAGCAGAAATCCAAGGGCTTAACAAAAGTCTTCTGAATTTAACATTTATGTCTTTTTCTGATTAAGTGTTCTATTGATAGGAAATCCTGAAAGCAGCTTTTTTTTTTTTTCTGGACAGTAACCTACAATTACTAGAATTTATTGTTACACCAGAGATGCTATTCCCCAGCAGCCTTGGGTAACTTTCAGGTTTATTAGTGACTTGTAAAAATTCTTTGTTTCTGGTTTATCAGTAGTATGTGTGATGTTTATGTAGAGACTTCACTGAGCAAAAATGCCTGGACCATGGAACAGTGTCAGGGAGCACCTTTGCACTGTCTGACCTGGAAATCTTCATTAGGAAAGGAAATTATTGATGAGGGAGCACAGACAGGCTCCCTTTCAGTTTTCTGAGAACATTTTACTGGCTTGGGTTTCTTGCCTTTTTTATCATAATTGCTGCAGTTCAGTCCTATAGGTCTGGTGCAAAGTCTCATTGCTGTGTGCTGGCTCCACATTCATTATACAAAGTGTGGTTATCCACAAGTTTTTAGGTAATTTACTTACAGCTGTGGTTTCTAGGCTGTATTCAGTCATCAGCAACTGAACTGCAAAAGTCTCTTGACTGATGTACAGCTTGTCTGCAGAACCTGGACTCTTTTATATTCTTTTCAATTGCAAGATTTATTACGATAATCTGGGAGAGGTTTTGATGTTGGGTGGTGATCCCTGACTCAAAAAAAAGAAAAAAAAATGAAGCTGCTAAGCTGTAGCATCATCACTGATGAAATAGTAATATTTAAATGCTTATCTGTTCTTAAAAGCAGTGCCTGTAATGTAACACTAATAAGTTGTGCTAGTGCAGCCAAATCAAGGCTAATAAAAAAATACCAACAAAAACCCAATAAAGAATAACCAAAAAAACTAAGACCAAAAAATACCTTTTGGTGTTTAACCTTTGCCTGTGGTTTGTTGTTATGTTTGGTTTTAGTGTTAATGTTGGGGTGTAGTACAGGTGCTGTCTGACAAGCCTTACAAACATTCCCTAAACCCTGTTTCTCTGGCCAGGATTGCCTTGGGTTTACAAGAAATACTTCAAAGGAGATGAGAGAGGAGTTTTTCAGTGCATAATATAATTAAAATGTATCACTTCTGTGAACACAAGACATAAAAATGCCTTGCAAATGGGAAGCAGAACAAATGTCTGCATGTAATGTAAATTACACAAAAGTTTAGAAAAGTAGCATTCAGTAGTTTGCCACCAAGGCATCAGAAAAGATTGAGCTGGGAAGGACCTCCAGCAATTAGACCATGCATCCATGTGCTTCCAGCAACACAAATTATTCTTATTAGCTCAACCAAACAGGAATTTGTCTAGCACTCTCACTGCCTCTGTGGGCCAACTCTTGCTATCCTTAATTATCTTTGCCACTAGAAACCTTTTCCTTTGGCTGAAATCCTCCTTACTGTGGTTAAAGCCTGTTACTGCTTATCTTGACCCCTGTGGTTATTGAGGACACCCCATTACTTGCTCTTAGTGCCAGTTTGTAACATACTTGCAGACCATGTGGCACCTCCACCCTGTTTGCTGTTTGCCCAAATACATGACACCAGTTTGCTGAATTTTTCTCTACACCACATCTCTCCTGGCCACTTCCTTACCTTTGTATTTTTCTTGGCTTCTCTCCAATTCATCAAAGTTGTATTGAGTTCTGTATTGGAGAGCTTCCTGCAGGAGACAAAAATGGAATAAGGTTGTTTGCTTTTGAACTCACACCAGGTCCCCAAATGGTGTTTCCTTTCCCCAGTAGCTCCATGTTAGTGGTTCCTGGGAAGTTTGGGCTTTCTTCTACTCCCAGAGCCAAGGGCATCTGGGTGTGCCCACTTCCATCTGGACAGCTCATTGTCCACACCTTGAATACAACACTTTGCTGTTGTCTTTATCAAGCTGCACCCTCTTTATTTCAGACATTTGATCCAGTTAGTCAAGCCCTTACAAAATTCTAATCTTGTTTTTCAATGGCATTTCAGAGAAAGGTCCTTTCACCAATGGGTTTTAAATCCTGAATTATCCCCAAACTCCCCTGCCTTAGACTAACATCATATTTTGTTGAGTGTGAGTGAGAAATGATATTATTTTCACCTAACTGGCCTTACTTGGGGATATTGTTACAGGGCCCAGGAGCTAGATAGACCCTGCTCATTTAATTTGGTGTCCAAGAATCAGAACACTACAGTAATTATGGACAAGCAGAGAAGCTGGATAAAAGCTGACACTAATAAGGACAGAATAATTTTAGATCCTGATCAAATCAGAAAATACATTTAAATATCAGTTATGAATAAGTTGCATGCTGATTTATTGGTGATTGAATATGCATGTTAATCCCCATGTTTCACAGCAAGAAAAACACAATTCAGTGTCTAAAGCTTGTATTTCAAGATAGTTCTTTAATGTGACCTAGATTTCAGAACTCTGTTGTTGCTGCTAGAAAAGCAAATTATTCTCTCTCCATTCACTTACCTTTAATGAGAAAAGATGAGTCAGCTTTTGAATAGCACTGTCCTGACTTTCAAATCAAAACATTTTAATAATGAAAAACAAGTGGTATTATTATATCTTAAAATACAGATGACCTAACAAGATTAGTGCAGTCTCATTAGGATAATTCCAGCATCTCTGAGAAAAAACTTCATTAAAATTCTATGGACTTGTTTAGTTCAGATTGTGACCCCTTTATGAAAAAATTAGTTGACTTTGTGCCTCTTCCCCTACAAGTTGTATTTGCTCTTGGTAACTATGGAGACTGAAGTAAAAACTCTCCAGATTCAACAATTTTACTGGATGGTAAATACTTCCTAAACTGTCTCTCTATTAATTTCTGTTGACACAATGCTTAGAATTTTGATATTTTAATCCTTCATTATAGCATGGTGTTTTGACATAAGGGAGGAAACAAACTTTGAAATTCTGTGGCACAGAGATGCAAATTGTTCCCAAGTCAGAGAAAATACACAGGGGAGGCAGGAATTGGTCTCGGACTTTCAGATCAGCGTCTGAAAGGCAGAGAATACCCTGGTGAGGCAGGAATTTATCCTTGAGGGGTCAGTCCCACATCCAAGTCTGACATCCTGCAGTTTTGGCTGGCAGAGGCAGCTCAGATTCAGCTGGCTGTGGGGAGAGGTGGGTGCCCCATGGCTCCCTGGGCTGTCAGGGGCTCCTGTGCCATCACTGCAGGTGACCAACCCCAGAGTGACCTGGCAGCACAGCTGATCCAAGCTCTGTGTGTGTGTGTGTGTGCTTTTGGCAGGCAGTGCTCAGCTCATTTTCTCTGAGCATCCTGAGAGATCTGCATTGATGCTGACAAGGGGAAGGGGGATGAGCAGCATTCCCTTTGTTGGGAATCAATGTGTGCTGGAGCTGTCAGGGCTCATCTTGTCTCAGAGGGCTCGTAGGCTTTGCTGTCAGCTCCTGCAGTTGTCACATGTTTTCACTTCTCCTCAGTAGGTAGGAGTGAGAAGCTGAGGGCCAGCAGAGTTCCTCAGACATATACAGCACACAAGTGTGTTCATTTAAATGGAAAGAAGTACAAGGAAAGTTGATTGCCAAGAATGAGAGAGGGAACTTTTTTAAAAGTGTGTTTTAAAGAGAATTTGCTGGAGGAAAAACATAATTACTTGGTGCTTGTAAAGAAACCTAAAGGAGGTAGAGAATGTGTGTATGGCTCACACTAGATGTGTTACCTCGTGGCATGGGGCATATGGATCATTGACTGGGAGTGAAGGAGGGGGATCTTTGCCTTGCATCACTGATTGCTGTGGGATTGTGTTTGGTAACAGAAATTTGCCTTTCACTGTAAATTTTACCTTTACACTTCAGGTAAAGTTCAGTATGCTAAATAGAGGCACTTTGTGATTTTTTTCCCCCTTCAGATTTGTAACAAAAAAGGTAATCTATTTTAGATTTTAAGAACTTTTAACATTATTTCTAAATTTATTTCTATAAAACCCTTTTTTAATCTACATGTAGCTACAGGCTTTTTTATATCAGGCTAAAAGGATGGCTTGAGTTGATGCATTCTTACAATTCTTGCTTCAAAGAGAAAAAACCATTACTTTGGTCAGTCCTTGCTGTGAGATGAGCTGAGCAGAGAGTGGTTCTGTCTCTCAAATGTAGGTGGTTCGTGGCAGCCCCTTCTGCAGTTTAATTTCATCATCAGTGCAAAAAAAGTGAGATATTACTTAGCAAGAAAGACATATAATATAATACTATTACTTTTTAAATCTCAGACAGTTTCTGCTGAATTCTAATTTTAGGCAGTCATTTTAATTGTTACCAATGAATGCTTTCTAATTAAACTTGCATTTGAGGATCACATGCGTCAGTGAGCACTGGGAGCTGACAGTGATGGAAGTGGGTGGGTAGCACAATAGATGTGACAAGAGAAGTTGATCCAGTAAGGAAATGACAAGAAAAATTGATCCAGTAAGGAAAGGAGATGGATGAGTTCCGGAACAGAGGAATCAGGGGAGCAAGAAAGGAGGGAAACTGGGGGAAAAAGCAATTATTTCTTGGGACATACAGTATTCCAGGCTGTTCCTAATTACCTGCTCCTTTTGGTGAATGCCCTGTGTGCAGAGTTTTGTACTTCTGGAATAAGAATGGGTTATTCCAGGTTCTTTTTAATCAGCTGAAAGTGCCTTGTACCAATTCAGAACAAGAATGTCACCCAGAAAGTACTTCCATGAATTTAACTTTTTTTTAGTCTACATGGCATTGGTGTAAAATTCCCCAATGAATGACTGTTTCTCTAATGTAAGAATTAATAACGTGTTTCCTGTCTTCTCTTTAGCAGTTTGAGATTCATAGGTATAAACGAAATTAATTTCAATTTCATTTATGCAACTGTTCCTCAAAAATTACTTTGTAACTTGCAGTGGGTTCAGTCAACAAAGGAAGCAATATCATGTTAACAGTCAATAGTGGGAAACTGAAATGAAAAAAGCCTGCAATTAATTCATATAAATTAATATTTTTTTAAAAAAACTGGAAGGGGCTGAGAAAAATGTGATGAGGAACATGGTTTTACCATTTTTAACCTCAGCAGGGAGTGCTACCAGCCCTGTCTGTGATCCTTGGGTACTGCATTTCTCTGTGTCACTAACTGAGACTCAGCTATAGAAGCCTTTAACACTGAAATAAAACAAAACATCTTTAACTTGGCAAACTAAACAGATGGGAGCCACTGAAGGATATGGAACATTGGTATGATTTCTTTTTCTTTGCAGCCTTTTCTGTGAAAGAGGTGGATTTCTGCATTCTGCAGTTGTCTGATTTTTTCTGTATCAACTCCACCTTTATCAACACATTCTTGACCAGAAGAAAGCCAAATAATTTGGAGTGGTTGGTCACTGCATCCTTTAGTATTTTCACTGGACAGCCAGTAGCATTTTAGAAGCAGTGTAGGTGAAAAATGCAAAAATCAGTGTCAGATAATTTATGGTATCTTCGCCTCCTCCAAATCCATTTTTGAACATCTGGCTATCAAATGTGTGATGTGGAAAGACTTTGGAAGCCAGTTGATTAGAAGCATATTGAAATAAGCTTTTTTGATTTTTTTTTAATCAAAGTTTCTAAAGAATTACTTTTTTTCCAAGAGGAGGTGGTTATTTTATATTATTTTGACTACTTCTAACCTTCTGCACATGTGAAAGTGAGCATTGCTTCCTCTGTTTGCTTCTCATCTTGTTAACAGCCCAAATTGCTTGGAACCTACAGGCCTAAGAGTTTTGTGAAAGAAAATAATTAGTCTTTATCTGAAAAATATGGACTTTGGGGTTTTTTTTCTGTTGTTTTTCCAATATTCAGCTTCTGAAAAGGTACAATTTTAAAGGTAATTATTTATTCATCTTAAAGATACATAGCAGGAGCCTCATTGCTCAGGTGACTGTAGCTCTCATTCATTTCTGAAGAACTTCACATTAAGCAGAGTTTGCTCTAACTTTGGATTTCCTTCCTTGTTAGGTAGGAGAGGAAAATGTCTGTACTCATGTCTGACCACGTGTGCTGTTTGAGGTCATTCTTATTTCCTTAAATTTTAGTCATTTGACTGGTCATTGTTCATAAATTGCAATTGCTCTTGTATTCAAACTGTTTCTAATTAACTGTTCCAAGCTTTTCACAGACAAGTATTAGAATAGAAGAAAGACATTCATAACAATTTGTAATTTCAGCATTACCAAAAAGATCTAAAAGTTGTTCATATAATCCTTCAGCATGAAACAAATTATTTAATAACCCCTTCTAAATTTTAAGTTGTAATTGTTTTAATCCAAGATTAATGAGTTTGCCAACACAGATGGGTCAATATGTTGTGATTAATAGGCAGTGGAAGAACACAAGCTTATCTTTCACCATGCCCTGAATGTCCAAAGTATGACAAACACTGTTCCTGAAGCCTGGTTTCTAGGAACAGACTCAAGGGATACAAGCCAATCTGCCGCCCATAGTCCAAATCAGCTGAAGTTTCAGTTGCTAGTGTTTCCCAGATGTCTCTACTAGAAGACTACTGAGTCCATCTTTGTTTTATTAAGTGACCAACAATAAAAGAAAATAATTATTTCTTTAAAATGGAATTTGATATGTGAAAAAAAGAATGGAATGTCCCCTCAGCAGAGTATTATTTATGAAAGGAAACATATTTGGTTTTGGGATGAGCACTTAAAATGATCTAAAGTGACACACAAGCAAATGCTAGAAGTGGATATTCAGTTCTGAAAGCTGTTCTCATGAACTTGGGTGTTTACAGTTTAATTCACAGAAAAGCAGCGAAATACAGCTTATATTATTGATAGCCTGAAAAATAGAAGTCCATTTTGTGCCTGCACTCCACTGAACACTGAAAACAAGGGTGGGTATTTCTCCACAGATTTTTGCTTTAGCTGTGTCAAATTCCGTGAGTCACAGAGGATTTCCTCTGCTGGTCTCACACCATGAAGCCTCTGGTGTCATCTCTGGGATATTCCCATATGCCAGTGGCACTCAGGAGTCCAAACCAGGCAACTTAGAACCAAAAAATCAGACCTTCTGTGTTCCATCCTCTCTGCATTGCTTAAATAGCTCAGAAGAGCCAAAGGCTTTGGGATCTTAAACACCTTTTCCTGTATGATTGAAGCCACTGGAGGAAGATTTAAATGTTGATAAGAGCTGGAATTGATAGCTGTTGAAAAGAGTTCAGATTTCAAAACCACATTTATCAAATGACAGAGAAAACTGGTTTTAATGTCCTTTAGCAAATCTTCGGTATCAGAAACCCTTTTAGCAGATAATTCCTGTTTCTTGTAAAACCCCATCATTTTTGAGACTCTGATACTAAATAAACTATCAGGAGATAAATAAAGGGTATAAGCTGACCCATAGTCTAGTATGTAAAAAAGATATGTACAACTGGAAAAGTCATAAAGGGATATGGAACAAAGACATCCTTCTTTCTGTTGTTGATCAAAGAATGGTTCATTGTGAAACACAATATGTGTACAGCGTGGCTTTAGCATTCCAGATAGTTACTACATCCCTTAAACTTTATATTAATTCCAGATACTGACTGTTTACCCATAACAGGAAGGGAATTGCAGCCAGAGACCCTGTTAAGGGTAGATAGCAAAGGTGTGAACAATGCTGGAAATGAGTTTGTGTTTCACAGAAGGGCACTTAGGGTGAGATTAGCACCCCTGGGAGGCAGTTGTCCCTAAGCACTCCTTCCAGATTCATCAGTCTTGTAATGGAAGGAGGGTTTTAAACTCTGGCCCCAAGGCCAAAAGAAAGCACTTAAGGACATACTTGTTATCTTGAAGCATAAATAGGCCAAAGCTAGATAGAATCCTGGTGCACAGTGCATTTTTTTGATTCTTACTATAGGCTTTAAATCTCTCATTTCCTTTAAGTAGTTTTGTCAAAAAATAAGCAAAATAGAGCAGGTTTGGACTGCAGTATTTGGATGTCAGGACTGCAGTTTTGAGTCAACTGAATATTCTGCTGTCTGCTTTACTACTTTCATCTGCTGATCTCCACATATTTTTGCTTTAATGATTTTTAACTAGATTATTTAGGGGGGAAAAAATCACGCAGATACATTACTGCAGTTTCTAGGTTTGATAAGTGCCTAGGAGAACAAGGCTTTTCCCCTAATACCTGTATTTCCCCTTTTTTTCCTTTAGAGACACAAGGGATTCATGCCATGTCCAGGGTTACTGAGGGAGAGCACACACATTCTCTCTTGGGAGCTGCAGGCAAACTCTTCCATGTCTGTCACTTCCTACAGGTTTATAATTTGGGCTGATGCTCATCTCTCTTTTTTTTTTTTTTTTTTTTTTTTTTTTTTTTTTTCTTTTCCTGGGATCCACAGTGTCAGTGCTGGTGCAGTTTCTGTCCTGTGAAGCCAAGGAGGTGATAAAGATCGATGAGCTCCACACTTACAGAGATCAGGAAGGTTCTGTTTGCCCAAGGGCTGCATTTCCTCTCAGCTTTACATAACCCCAGAGCAGTGGTTGTGGTTGTAGTGGTTATCCCAGCAGGCAGCTCTGGAGGGAGGAGCAGCCCCCAGGGACCCTGCCTGGCTGCAGCAGTGCTGGGGCACAAACAACAGCCACTGCTTCCTGGGATGTGTTTTTCACAGAGGATCATAGACATTTCCTTGGCATGAGCCCTAATGAAATGCATACACTCTGAACAAAATGCTGGTAGGTTATTGTGGATTTTGAATAAAGTGCTCTCTCTCAGGAGACCGCTCTTCCTTTTGCATGCACAATTGCTTTTGCAGTTTTACCTTTTCTGTACCTTGCACAAGGTAAATAGTCACAAATATTTGAATAGCAAGAAGCCCTGTATTTTCTGCTGAAATGAACTAGTTTTTAAATACTATCAATCTGTAATTTCTTAAGATGATCTATGCAGACAGCTGCAGCCAAATATATTATTTATGAAGATTCATCAAAGAGACTGTAGCAGTTCACACAAGAAATTATAAATATGCAGGAAATCTGAGATTGCTGGAGTTTATGTAGGCTAAATCCTGTATATTTCAGACTGTTTTTCTGACTTTTTCAGCTCCTTACTTCCTATTTCCTCCAGGTGAGAGCTTAGCAGCCTTTCAAAGCAAGTCCTGGGACAGACAACAAATTTGACCTGGAGGGTGTGAAAAATAAAGCAGGAGGAAGTAGATCAACTTATGAATGATTCATGGAGGCAGCAAGCTTGGAGGAAGTGGAGATGATGTCTGGGGAAATACGATGCAAAACATGAGAGCTTCCCAGCTACCAGGGGAAATACAAGGAATAGAAGTACAAATCTGAAAGGGAAGGAAAGTAATAAAGAGAACAGCACTGAAAAACTAGTGGAGAGCAAGTAAAAAATATGGAAAATTAAAGCATTAAAAAGACTACAGTTGTAGGTGGAATGTGGAAGCATAAAAATAAATGGATAAGGATGCACAGTCTAATGCATACAAAGTCAAAAAGGCAAATAAAGCACTGGAGATATTTCCAGAGTTTCATTTCTAGGTGACAAATGTATTCAATGTTTTAGAAAAGCAAAGTCTTCAGTGGGTAAGGGAAGAATACAGAGCATCAGTTATTGCTACCTATGTACAGTTCTGCATTTAAAAGTGGAAAAAAAGCCATAATTTTAATCAAATCACCAGTGGAAAAAAGTGTAATTATCACTGATAAATGAAACAGGTGATGTAGGGAATCCATGTGAGTGCAGAGCAGATGCTGGACTTTCACTCATAATTGAGCAAATCTGTTGTCATTTATTTGGACATGCATGTTTCATGCAGGAAAAAGGAAAGGCCAGGGTAGATGGAAGCAATTGAGGGATGAATCCCATTGCCATTTAAATAATCAGAAAATACCCATGCTGAATAAAGGTCCCATCTTTCATGGGAGAGGAAGGAAGAACCAGTGAGCATGTCTAGCATATTTATAGCTTAAAACATCCCTTTCTTCCTCCCTTCATAATGGAACCAGAGCCTGAGAAGTGCTACACAGCAGCTACCTTGTGTTTAAAGGGAAGTAGCTGTGTATTATTCTCTTTGAAAGGTAGTGGGTGGCGTGTTTTGAGGAACAGATTGTATAGATCTGTTCTAAACTGAAAATGGGAAGAAGCCTGAGATAAGTGACTAATGGGGGTAAAAGTGATAGGAAAAAAAAAAAAAGCCCAATCCAATAGGTTTTTTTCTTTTTCAAGCTGTACTGACTGATCACAGTGCCGTTCTAGTTCCCAATGCTCAGGTTCCCTTCCTGAGTTACTTGTTGCTCCTCACTTGGTGCCTCCAGGTGTAATTCCTTCCCAGGAGGTTTGTACCAGCTCCAGGGTGCCCAGTCCTGATTCAGTGGCTGTAATGAGCTCTGTTTGTACTGGAGAACTGAAGTTATCCCTCTCCAGACTTTTAAGAAGAGACACTAGAGACAAAGGTGTGACAATAGAAGAAAATCAGCCTTTCAAAAAAGAAATTTTAAAAAATAAACATGTGCACTTAGGGCAGTCCTTGGGAGGAGGCAGCTTTCAAAGCTCAGATGGTGCGTGCAGTCCAGCACATTTTCCAAATAAAAGTTTTAAACCAAAAGCAGGCTCACAGATGGTTCTAATGAGCTGGTCTTTGAGATACACTGGGATGTGAACAAAAATAGTTTAACTCCTAAGACACTAACATTTTGAGATGAGTTTCAGGCAAAACCCTTCAAGAACAATTTTTCTTGCATATTTAAATTTATTACATATTTCTAGTCTTAAAAAACCCACAGTTTTTCAGGACTTTGCACTTGCCATTATGTACTTTACAGTACAGTATCACAAAAGAGGGAGCATTTTTACAGAGTGACTGATGCTTCTTTCTCCAGCACTTCCCAAACCCTACAAAGAGTTAGTTTGGAACAAATAGTTATTAAAAAGGTAAAGATTTCCTAGGACAGTTTTTAAAGGAATATAGAATAGTACCCTACTAAAAGTATTGCTCATCATTCTAGTAATAGAAGTGTCATCAAATGATACTTACCAAAAAGTATCATCTGGTAATAAATGTATCATCAAAGCTAGTAGCTTTGTGGCACAGCAAGTATTTGTTAAATTGTATTGTTTATATTATTATCTGTTACAAAAGTAGGAATTGATTTGTAATCTTTTTATGATGTTTAAAATGACAGCATTGTAGCTTACACTATCTCAAAACTATGTTCTCTGGGTCACTTGAATTTTGAGAGACTTCTTATTTCTTTATCTCCTCTTAGGTCTGCCTTATGGATGGGAAGAAGCTTATACAGCTGATGGAATCAAATATTTTATCAAGTGAGTAGTTCTGGGGAAAAAGGGTCAGAGTTGAAATACAAGCACATCAAACTAAACACATTTTCAGTCCTAGAATTAATGGAAAAATTTATTGCACATTGCACTGTATGCTGTTGCTTTTTCTAGAATATAGTGAAGATTAATTTAATAGGGGTTTTAACATAATAGGGATTTTTTTTTATTATTTCTCTAAAAGATTGAAGGAAATGGTGAAAAATATAATTCACCTCTATTCCATATATATCATGATGTAGTTAATAGTAAGGTATTCTAGCTGCTGAAATTTCCACAGTGTTTAATTCTTATAGTTGCCAGAAACACAGGGTTTTGCAGGTGGATTTCTGCAGTCTCCTAAAAGACAGGAAGGGCAGCAAAGAAATTACTTTTATCCCAAACTCTTCCAAAAGTCATGTAAATAACACTGAAGTTGATGCATTAACTGGCCAAGAAAAGCAGGGTTTTTTTCCTTTTTTATTCAAGCACACTGCTCAGTTGTCCTTGCCTCACCCCGTGCTGCCTCGAGTGAGATGTATTAAAGCAGACATGGTTTTTTTCTGCAGAGGTTTCCAAACACACTGTATATGATCCTGCATTCCAGCTCTAATCAAAGGGTGCCTTTTATTTGCAGACAGATGTAGGTTACTACATGAGATTTATACAAAAAAAATTTTAGAAAAATAGCTTAGGAAATGAAATTGAATTAAAAGCCAATTTCTAGCAAGGAAATAAATACAAAAGCAACTATTAAAATAGAGCACTGTTCCCTTGGGCTCTCTGTTCATGCATGGACAGTTGGGAAGTTAAGGTGGATGCTGGACTCTTTTCTGGGTAATACTCTGGGTTTGTACTTGTGTGACTGGAAACTGAGCTTGAAGATTGTATTATCAATAATAACAAATAAAATTTAGAATCAGAAAGGAAGAAATGACACAGATATGTATCTCAATGACTCAGCAGAAAGCTGGATTTGCTGGATATGTACAGACACTTCTTTCTGAGCTCTGCACTTGGATGCTGAACCATTGCAGATGTGACAAGCAGATGCTTATTAGCAACAGTAGAATCTCAGATACTCTAGGTGGTGCAAGCCTAATTTGCAGAAAGCATCAGATGTTTTGCGTCTTATCCCCCACTTGCTGAAACTGCAGATTGGAACTCAGGAGTTCACATGAAAAAGCTTTTTCAGGAATTTTTGCAGATCTCACTGTTAGTGACTCTCTTCATTTGCTCCTGGTGACAGTGCCCAGGTTTTCCATTGCTGTCACCTTCTGTAATCTGTCCTAAAAAGTTCTGCCTGTCAGTCTTTGTGAGGAAGGAAGGCAAGGAAAATTTATCCATTTAATGGCAGAGAAGGGTGTGAAATCACCCTTTATGATCACTGGCTAAGAACTTCTTCTGAGTGGAGTCACCACACTGAAGTGGTGTTAGAGCTCTTAATGCAGCTCATTAGAATGGAATTAATTGAGCATTTCAATAACACATCATGGTAATTAAAATTATTTTTGACTATTTCCTTCTTTTGCTTTCATCACTGTTTCCAAATGCCTTTGCAGAGTGTAAGCCAGGCTCTTTGCATGCCTGGCAATCCATAACTCTTACTACACTGTGTAATGTATATGAAATCAGCTGTCAGAGTTAACTGTTTGGAGCAAGGAGCATGGCTTGCACAGTCCCTTGTTTCTAACACCAAATGGTGGAGATTTCAGAGTGAAAACTAACATTAAAAATATCCTTTTTCTAGAAGGAACTTAGCTTGAGGGGCCATCTTATCAGCTGATCCTTTCCAGTAGGATTTAATCTTAATTGTTTAAATGGGGATTATCAGAATAGTTGGTACTTCACAGCCCTGGTACTAATGCTTGTAACCTTCTTGTTCTCTTTGGCTCTGAATGTCAATCCTTTTATTCTACTTCAGAATCCTTTCATTCATTTTTGCCCAGCCAAAGCCATGAGGGGCTTAAGAATATTTCAACACTAGCCCACTTCCCTGTATACAAATATACAATCAAATATTATTTTAATTAGCAGTTGCCTTCGGTTCCAACATGCTTTATAGGGCCATCAAGTAGCTGAGTCCATAAATCTATACATTATAAATCTAATGCAGTAAACACCCCAGAAAGGAATCTTAATAGCACATTGAGCTTGAGACAGCTTGCTGTGAAATTTCCATAAATATCTCTGAAGGGGTGTAGCAATATGAGGTGCATGAGAAATCAGAGTTTAAAAGAAGCAAACCAGCTGGCTTGTGTTACACACTAAAGTGGAACCCACTTATGTGAATAAGTGACATGAATAAAACATTTACATGGGGCTGAGCAGCTCCCTGTACCTACCAGGGAAAGCTGCATCTTGTCCATGAATCCTGACCTTAGGACAACTTTTGAAATCCCCACTTTTATCCAGAAAATCATTTCAACCTCTAAATTATTTTCAGTCAACCAGATTGTCAGGACTAGTCAGTGCTGCAAGTGTGAGAAACCATCCTTGAGACTGCTAAAACTGACCTGAGCCTGGGCTGGGCATTAAGCTCATTTGAACAGCTTTACCATGGAATAGCAAACTGGAATGGAAGCCCTTCTGAGTGCTCAGTGTGCACTAGAAAAAAAGCAAGTTCAAGTGTCTTACTAAAATAAAATAAATTAACAGTTATCAGAAGGAAAAAAATTACAGCAGTAGACAGGCATCAGCTTCATTGCAAATGTAACTTCCCTCCTGCCAGGTGGTAAAGGTGGAATTTGGCCCCAGATATGTTTTAAGATAACTTGGTGTACTTTAAAATAGCAGAGAGGACAGGCACTGTTGTATTTTTATGTAGCAATACCATTCACACATGGCACCAGATTCATGCACCATCAAGAGAAAAAAAGCACTGGTGCCTGTTTCCTCAGCAGTTTACATTTGGAATTTTAATCCTTTTTATACTGTTTGGGTATCCCATTGCAACGTTTAGTTGTTCTCACAGTGAAGAATAGTTAGTTAATCTAGACAAAAATTCCCCTGAAGCAGCTTGTGCTCATTGCTTCTTGTCTGTGCCCAACATCTTTGTAAGAAGAGTGGGCTGAACAAACCCAATTCTTTCAGCATTTCTTCATGTACCAAGTTCTCCAACCCTCTCATCATCCTGGTGACTCTCCTCTGGATCCTCCCCCATTTTTCTATTCTCTGTCTTGAACTTGGAGGATCAGTGCATTGAAGAGACCCCATGTAATAAGGTAAAAAGGTTCATTAATTAACTTTCCCAATCCTTGAGATGATTGATGAAGGCATTTTTTAAGTTACTGAATTTCTAATAGAAATTTCTGTCCCAAACAGGCATTTGATCTGTAAGTCCCAGAAACACAAGGGGCTAATGAGCCTCATATAGTATCACCTACACCCAGATGAGTGTGAGAGCACTTACAGTCAGCTGGGAGGCATTAGGATGGGAAAAGTTTTGTAAATATAAAAAAATAATTTGTAAATGAAAGGCCATCTTATTCACTTTTGAAATTTTCATGTGGCTGGTTTTGCCCAGGCTTAGTTCAGGCATTAAATGAGTTTACAAAGTGTTGTAACCAACCACCACTAGAGCAAAATCTCACTTTTGCTGTGCACTCCTGCATTAAAATCCAACAGTGCAAACTGTGTCTATTCATTTTACCACTGCACTGATTTTGTGAATTAGGAATTTGTGGGTTTGATTTTCAAACAGGAGAAAGAGTCTGCAGAACTGCCCTCCCAGGGAGGCACCATATCTGCTAATTGATGGTTTCATCCTGCTAGTTTAGAATCCCACAATAAAACCCCATATCCCACAGCATAAAACCCCATAGCTGGGACACACTAATTTTTCCCCAGAAAACCCATTCTAGTTAATCACTTCCATCCTCCCACTGTGTTCACCTTTAACATATGGCAGGTCTGTATCATGAGGCTGGCACCTAAAATTAGGGAGGCCCTTGCTATGCTCCCTCCTACTCCCACCCACTCCTTGCATATGTATGTGGTTTGTAAGAACCAGCTGTGAATTTTACCCCTGCAAACATTGTTTTTCTAACATTTTAATAGGACTAAATTCCAAATATTGTACATTAACAACTATTTTCCTCAAGAACGCTTACCTTAAATTTTCACAAAAACTAGAAGTTCTCAAATATTTTAAAACTTTTAGGATCTTTTCCATTAGATATATTAGAGGCTGTGATGTTTTCTATCTTATAACAAAAGGGAAACAGTAATGCTTTGTTTAGGGTTATCTTTCAGCAATTTATCTAAAAATCAGAAGTTTCCCATGGAGGCATTGTGTACTTCAGGTGCCTCCATGGGAAGGTGAAGAATTTGCTCCAGGTTAAGTAGAAGCCTAAAGTCAATACTTATAAAATACAGATTATTAAAAACCACACATGTTGTGTTCTAGTGGATTTTTAAATCACACCTAACAAACCAGGTTTCTGCTTGGAAAGCAGACACATTGTACTTAGATACTATAACATTCTATTTTGTTTGGTCTTGCTTGGGAAAGAGACACCATTCATTTTACTGAAAACTGGGCATTCACAGAAACTGTTTATCATTTTGGCTGAGCTAAGAATAGCAGAGCATGTGTGACAGATGAAGAACTTCTGGGGTATAAACATTGATGTTCTACAGCACTAGAGTTAACAGAATCATCATAAAAGGAAATAAATCACAGTTGATTTTACTTACTGCATGGTAACTTGAAAATATGAATTTCTTCCTTTTTGAAATGTTCTCTGCACATTTCTACTGCTTTATAAATGAAGGATGCAAACCCCTAAACACTGAGGTGTGTTCAGCTCATTCCTGAATACTCTGGTGTATTACAATATCCTGGTTATCTGCAGGTTTTCCCTAGCAATGGTTGTGGCCCTTGCTCGAAGAAATCAATTAAATTCAAATCATAGCAGATCTTATGTAGAAGTAAACTTCTGTATGTTCCATTTAATTTTCAGTCAGTTCAGAGCAGCAAACTAAGGAAAACCCGTGATCTGCCATACTGATTTCAGCATGGAGTTGAAATTCCCCTGGACTGAGTCCAGTGCCAGCTCTGCTCCCAGCTCCTTGTAAAGCAGTAGGCAAGTTTCTTGCACCAAAATTAGCAGTTATCAAATCATCATTGTGGGTGTCCCCATCTTAACTCTGATGTTTTGTGGGTAGGGATGGGTGATTTGAGGCATGCAGTGCTGGTTCCACTGAGTTCAAAGAAAGCTGCAGTTACTTTGCATCTCTTAAAATTTGGACCTTTTCTATTTAACATTAAAAAAAAAAAAAAAAAAAGAAAAAAAGGGTCTTTTTGAAAATATCTCCTTATCTCCTTTTACCTGTCATCCTCAAATTCTCCTGAATGAAAATAAAGAATAGTTATATAGTCAGAAAAAGTGGCAAATATTTAAATAGAACTGGCTGAGCACTAACCAAGTGCTATCTGCTATTACTGCTGTTTAATGTACAGGGATCCAAAGCTGTCTCCATCCATCAGCTCAGCAGCAGTTCAAATACCTTCAGGTGTAGCCATATGAATCTGGGTAGTCCTGACATGTTTCTCTTGGATTTTTGGAATTCAGTTTCTCTGATTCTCACTGAAATCATTTTGCATGACTGTAAGGAAAATAATCTTAGATGTAGAACTAGGAAACTTGGCATTGGATTTTATGATAACATGAGCTTGTAATACAAGAATGTTAAGACCTTAAGCTGCTTTTGGTTGGGCAATCTTTTTTTTCCTGTTTGTTTTTTAATATTAAGAACCAAAATGGAGAAACATTCTTTTGGCTTCCACAGATACTGCACACTCTCTCCAGCTTCTGGCCTGTCACAGGAGGCATCTGTTAAAATTTCCTCTGTGAGAAAACAAGAGAAAGTGAAATCATTTTGCTCCCTGGGTTTTGGGAGGGCCATCAGGAGCAAATCAAAGCACACAGCAAGGTTTTTCAGGATGTGCTTCATCCGGAGCACTCTGCTCCAGGTTCATGTCAGTTTATTACTGAGGAGTTTAAACAAAAGCCTTGAACATGCTCTGATGCATTTGCAAACACACAGCACCAGAATTTTTATGCAGCTCACTTAGAGAGAGAGCTGAGTAGCTGCACACATTAAACCAGCACTTCCAGAGGACAGCGCCTGGCTGATGCTGGGGGAGGCAGGTTTCAGGTGGTGCTTTCTGCCTGTGCTGCCACTCAGACCTTAGTTCTGATTCAGCCTCGGCTCAGATCCTGCTGTTGTTACTGATTTTATTTTTGTTCAGGCCATTTGTTCATTGTTGACAATTTTTAATGATGCAGCACACACTATTTGGCTGGATAAATCTTCTTCCTAGTGATTACTGCCCCCTGAAATGGCTCATAGATTTTTCTGAGTAGACAAGGGTTTAATCGGTTTAATCAAGGAATAAATAGCAAGACTGTCTTCTGGGGTTTCATTTTATATCCCTCAATCTTTAATTAATACTCAAACAAAATCTGCAATCCCTGAAGGAAATACAAGAAACATTTATGTTGCCTCAGGACACAGCTCCATGAGGTGACAAGTGCCCTTGATCTTATTACAGCCAGTAAAATTAAGGTCGCTGACATTTTCCAGGACCTGCCCAGCATCTCCTGGGGTACTATTAGAGGTTGTATGCTCCTTTTGAAATGCCTGGAAAGAGGATACGGGCTTAAATTAATCTTAACAAAAAAGGAAAAAGAAAAAATTAATGTTTCCATTTAAAAAATCCGATCTTGATAAATGCAGTGCAGAAACCCTTCCCAAACTGCCTTTAGGATTCATGTCTGGAAACTGTCATCCTTAGATGCTCTCAGGATTGATTGATTGATTGATTGATTGATTATATTTGCATCAATATCACTCAGTTGTTTTATTTTGCTTTAATTGCTTATCTGCTAAATTAAAATGCTTTAGTTACAGCTCAGAATAAGTTATTCCTGGCAGATCCTCACAGCATTTGCTCATCAAAATTGCAAGAGTTTTCCAGTGCTTGACAGCATTTAGGATCTGCTTTCCAACCACTGGCCTTTCCAAAGGGGATTCCAGCCACAACACACACCTTGGCTGGCTCCAAGAGCTGAAGAAACAAATAATGAATACAAGTTTAAATTCATAAGGGACAACAGCAAAGTGTTAAAAGCACTGACTCTGGGAAGCTGAGAAATAGTTCAAGTTAGGAGTGCATTCCCAAAATGTGTGAGATGCAGGACCAGCAGCTCCATGTTCTATTTAATAGAATTATAGAGTGATTTAGAAGCAGGTAGAGATTTGAGGGCAACAGCATTAACCCACTTCCAGCATTTTGGCCATCCACCCTACCAAATACTGCTGTATTTCTCTAACCTCCACAGCCACGTGAGGGAGCCTGGCTGTAACTCAAGGCCAGTTATTGCCATGATCCCGTGTTTCATTTTCCATACTGCCCAGTTTAGTAGAGAAGAGCAGGGCTCATCTGAGGGCAGAATTTGGCTTTTTTAAGTTCAGATACAACTAAATAATTTTTGGCCCCTGCTGAGTAATGGTCCCTATTCATTAGGAGAGTTTGACTGAGTAATTGCTTAAGGTGGCATCTCCTCTCCTGAACGGATCTCAGACAAATGGGTCTTTCACAAGGCTCCTAGTAAAGCTCAGGAACCCTGATGCAGCTGAAATGTTGAGCCAGGTGTTGTGAATGTCATCCCATGTCAAAAGAGGTGAAAAACCAACTTCAGTAATGCTGCATGTCAGGCTTGTAGTTCAACATCCTGCACTGAGACCTGCACTCGTGGTGTCTGCAAGACTGCACAGTTCCCTGTAAGCTCCAATTTGACCTTGGCTGGAAAGCACAATTTAAGGTGAAAAAGTGCTTAAAATCTAAAAAAGGTGAAGATACTTTTTCCATTAGCCTTTCTCTGAATTTTTGAGTTATTCTTTTCTTAAAAGATAATCTGAGGTTGTAGTTTTAAAATAAATAAATTTCCATGTGAAGAAGGAAGAGCCATAAGGAGAGTAATTATAATGGCATTTGAAATAATCCGCTACTATTTCTTTGCCAAAACATCCCTCTGTTCTCATGTTTTGTTTTCCCAAGCTCTGAAATTTGTCCTGCAGTTTGCTAATGTTAAAAAGACAGACTAATCTACTGACATATTTCCAGATCAAATGTTTCTGTTTTCTAGCAATAAATTTGGCTGCCCTCCGATAGCAGTAATTTGTTTGAAAACCTAAAAATCTTTAAATGTTGCTAATTGCTCTGAAAATGTTAAATTATACTTTCAAGCAGGAACATTTGCAAATGGAAAATGTTGTACATTTAAACTTTGTGATGCTGGCTTTCCAAATATTCCTTTAATATTCAAACCAGTTGCATCAAATAAGCAAAACCTGGAGGTAGATTTTGACTCCCTCTCACTTTTTATTGCTGGCCCTAACACACAAATCAGAGAGGATGTATTTCTAATACAAGAATGTTCTCCAAACCAGTAAATCTGGGATTATCTCTTCGGACTGATTATGTCAAAGCTCTTTAGTCACAGCACTTTTGGAGAGCTAAAAATAAATAGCAGCAGGGGTTATACATTTATTCTCTACCTAAATAATCTGTGCGTATTGTGTGTGTCTGTCTACAGTGTGAGACACAGTCTGGACTTAATGTTTATTTATAAGAGCTCTTTTCCTAGGAAGGATTTTGGCAAAGGGTTTAAACCAAACTGTCTTAAGAGAATTGCCCGTGGGATAAAGTCTAGAGCAAGCTGGGTTCAAATCAGAAGCATTTGCAGCAGCAGCATGACAACAGAGCAAAACTCGGCCCCATGTGTTTTGAAAAGGAATGAAAACTGGTTCTTTTCTTTCTTACCAGTGATGAAACACTCTTATGCCATCAAATACAGAGAATTGTAACCCAGATTTCAGTGCCACAGTTTTGCACTGGTAAAGACGTGGAGAATTTTGTGCATTTAATTTGTGTGAGAGCAAACTGAAGTTCTTACAGCTGTAGCAGGAAGTTGGGCACTCTGTCATTTGCCTCCTGGTCCTGGAGGATGAAGGAGAAAAATCTGAAGAAGAAGAAGAAACACTTTACAAAGAATTTTTTAGTTGGATACATCAAAGACCTGTGGATGCCTTTCCATGTAACTCTTTACTCCTGTGCAGACTCTCCCATTTCACAGGGTTGATTCTGCATGCTCAGGAGAAAATGGAGCCAAGACTTCAGGTACACAGCAGGTCAGGGCATGCTACACAAGGAAGTGAAATGGGAAAAAGAAACAGATTTTAAAATAATTTTGTTCTTATTAAATTCAGCAATGGGTTGCTCAGAAATGGCTTGATAAAAGTAGGCAATATAAACACTTAAAATAGTGCTGGAGGCAATAAATCTTGCATTGGCAGAGATGGAATGGATGGAATCCAGTTTATTCAGCTCCCATAATTCTGCAGGTATTGGAAGAAGTTCTGTGTTGTTATACCAATAAATCACATGCTGGGACTTCAATTTGGAGCACATCTCCAGTACTAAGCCTTATTGACTGAGCATTTTAATTGGAGAACAAGGTATTTCCTGACGTTATAGAAAACATTGTAGAAATATGCAGCAAAGATATTTTTCTGAGTATATTTACAAATGTAATATATTCATAATATAAATATGAATGCATGCATTTCCCTGTCTTGTGGAATAATGGGACAATGTTCTTGGTTACAAGAACAGATTTTATTCACAAATCTCTCATAAAACATTGTAAAACTACTCTTTTTATGTTCTTCATTTTGGCTGTCACCTGACTTCCTAAAGGTAGGCATTGGAAATGTGTGGCAATTGCTCTTATTCCAAGTAAGAAAAGTACATTTGCTTTCTTAGAATTAAACAATTACTGTCCTTGAGAGTGGTCATTGTCTGCTGCAGTGTATTTTCTGTAGGAACATGTTTTTTATTTATCCTTTTGTTTTAACTCCTGTGAAACTGATCCTACAATGCCAATAATGCAAACTTTTGTAACAAAAGAATGAATGGAGTCCATCCAGTCCTTTTCTCACCAAAAGAGCACTTCTGAATTGGTTTTACACATAAGTGGAGCTTGGGGATTTTTTTTGTTTGTGTTGTTTGTTTGGTTGAGGTTTTTTTGTTGATGGGGGTTTTTTTTGTTTTTTGTTGGGTTGTTCTGTTTTGTTTTTTCAAACCAAGGGTATGGCCTTTGTGTCCTGCTTTGTCTTCCTTGTGTGGTCCTTGCTCAGACATTGCCTCAGTTGAAGCAGTGCCTGAATTCACAGCTTACCTGTTGAGAGCAGCCCCAGCTGGGATTTACATCAGGATCATATTTACCTCTTGGTGAACAGTATCATCCTCATCACACCCAGCTGATTCTGAGCTCAGTGCACTCATCTAAAAGGTGTGAATAGTGTGATCAGGTTGATGGGAACAGTGATCCCAGACCCATCACTCAGTGTACTGGAACATTGGCTCCAATTCCTTCTTCAATATATCTGTTTCCATAATCAGTTATTCAAGAGAGTGTTCTTGCACAGAGAATGACAAAACCTGTTCTCACTTGAAAAGGTAAATCCAGAGTAGTTCCTTCAAATTTAATTAAACCAACTCACCTGGAAGGTGAGTACAGACCTGGGATTTAGGATGCTATGCTATGATTTGTGAGAGGAGCCATTTGTCCTTCTTGGCATTTAGTATACCTACAGTATTTTTCAGCTTGTTCTTGTGGTGAACTTATATTACAAAATTAATCTTTGCACTGACTTTACTATAAAAGCTGTGAATTTATTAGCAAGATTTTTTTTTCAAGTGAAAAGAAGCTATTTCCTTTCCCAAGAACACATTATTCCAGAAGGGAGAAGAGGCAGTGTGTTGCCCACACACAGTATGGCTCACATGCACACACCACTCACAAGGTGTGCAGTGTTCTCAGCACAGACTCCAAACCTGTCCGTGTGTCTGTCCTTACTGAGCCCTGCTTGGGCTCTTTCCATTCACTCAGGAGCTTTCCAGAAACTATAAAGCAGCTTAGCCTGCATGTCAAGTGTAGGGTTTAAACCTTAAAAATCAGCACTGATGCCCTTTTATTGTGTGTGTAAAGGCTGTGGGAGCATGTCCAGAATTTGGGCTGAGGACATGTAAAAAACATTATTTTTTAATTGGTTCTTTCTGCAAGAAGAGGAATTACTTAATTATACTAGAATAGCAATCATAGAGTTGTTTGGGTGGAAATGACCTTAAATACCCCCTCATTCCATGGGCAGGGGCATCTTCCACTATCCCAGATTGCTCCAAGCCCCATCCAGCCTGGCCTTGGACACTTCCAGGGTTCATGTTCTGAAGAGCTGAGTGTGTTTCTATGTAATTCCACATTTGCTCAACTTCCTCTTGACCACCCTCAGGCTGTTACTGGTGAGATGGCCATGTTAATACCCTGCTGTGTTAATTGTCTGCAGCTCCAGTAATTAACAAGAAATGTCAGCAGTCTGTATCAGGAGTCTCATACAAAAGCATTCTCTTTATTGCATTGGGAGATGGAACCGCCACTCCAGGTTCTGGCCATCTGAAGAATCCACATTTTCTTTTTAAAAACCTTGCAGTTAGCAAGAAAAAGACAATTCTGTGTTTGAAGGTGCCATAATGATTGTTACAATTGCAGACTCCACCTGGAATTCCATGTTTTGGGATGGGTAAGATTATTTTGGGTTGCTAATTGCATTTTTTTGTTGGTTTTTAGCCATGTGACACAGACAACATCCTGGATCCATCCTGTCACCAGCGCGCTGAGCTTGCTGTGCTGCGAGGAGGAGGAGGATGGGATCAGAGACCTTCCTGGGCCCAAGAGCTGAGGACAGCTGTGCACAGAGAGTAGTTTGTCTGGTTTTAGCCCCTTAGTTAGAAGATGCACAGGTTTTAATCCACCTACTTCCTAGTGTGATGTAGTAGTACCTGCTAACATTCCTCCCCATCAAGCTGGAGGAAGCTCTGCTGGTTTTGAGATGTGTTTGTTGATGTGTGCTACAAAGGATGCAGGGGCCACAGGAGTCCTTAATCTGCCCCATTTTGGTGTGCCAGGGATCAGTCTCACCTTAGGGCCCAGTCCAGTCTTTTAATGATTTCCCCACAGACCCATCATTTCCCTGACCTGAAGCTGAATTTTCCAGGTCAGCTGAAATTTGCACAGCTTTGAGCAACATGAGATTTAAGATGGGACCACTGGTGGTAGATTCCAGCTGATGGTTGACTGAGAGATGCAAAATGAGGTGGGGCTTTTGAACCAATGCTAGTGAGAATGATGTAGACGACTTCACTGAAAACTCATTTCTATGGGCAAAATCTAGAAATTTAGTGATTTATTAGAAATATTGGAGCCCTGATTACTTTTTAAACAAATACTTATTAAGACTGGTTGTTGAGGTTTAGAAAAATGTGTCTTTGATAAGTTTTTGATAAATAAAAAGGAAGTTTTTGTAGAGGACATCATTCTCTGACAATACGAGGCAATATGAAAATTATTCTACTTCTGTACTTTGCTAAACCCATACAGACACACATCAAATACTTCAGTGGAGGCTGTGAAGTTTCAAGTACAATGAAACCTGTGAAACCACCTCCAGGATCAGCAGAAATCAGACCTCCTCAGAATTGGTCTTTTAAGTAGAACAAAATAATTTTTTACACTTGGGTGATGTTTTAAAGAGGATAAAGAAAATGATGGGGTGCTAGTGCAAGTTAATGAACAAGTTTCTGTGGACCTCAATAGCACAGGATATTTTAAATCTCATTATTCACAGCACAATATCTGATGACAGCTTTGTCAAATACATGATTCTGTGCTACATTTTTCTGGAGGCTCTTTATGCATGTGTTGTGTATACAGTAGTGGGTATTACTGCTGAATGAGACAGACCTGAACCTGCAGAAGCACTGATGGATATCCCAAAGGAAATTTCTATCTCTGCTTCAGTCCAGGAGGGAGAAGGAGATTGGGGCAGTGTGAGGAAGGCACAGGCTGCAATTGCATTTTTCGAGGTCTGTCTTCAGCAGGTGTGGCACTGGAGTTAAGAATCCTTGTCCACTGAGGGATGAATATTAAAACCAGACTCACAGTTCTGGTGCCTGGACCACGCTCTCTGTCCTCAGCAGTGCAGAGCTGTGCCAAGTCAGGCTTACTGGAATGGTTGATCCTTTTGAACGAAAATAATTGACCTTTTTTTGAAATCCAAGTCAGGCCTCTGAACAGTAGCCCAGTAATCTCCTGTGCTCGACCTGAGAGCTGGAGAGCACATCACCAGATGTTCTTCCTGAAGCTCACAAGAGAGCCCTTTACAGGCTTTGCAGGAAGTAGATGTCAGAGTGTATTGAATAAGCAAATAGGAAAATTTTGTTTTGTACTTTTAACTAGGTCAGACCCAAATTATCTGTGAATCTACACAGGTGGTGTGGATTAGGGGAAAAAAGCTTGCTCAGCAGACCCACACTAACTTACATTTCTAAGAAAACTTTTCCTAGCAATAACACATGAATGGTTTAGCCATATTTGCTCCAGTGGCTCCTGTGTGCTCCACAGCCTCCTTTGTGCTCCCAAAGAGCTCAGGCCAAAGGGACAGAGCAGTGCTTCAGTTTCAGGCTTGGACACTCCAGAAGCATTTTTATTTAAATTGCTCTTCTCAGAATGACACAGACTCATGACCTACAGAAGACATGTGATGTTCTGAATTTGTTGTGGTATTTGCTGTAGCTGTAGTAGTCACTTGGATGCTTTATGACAGCACTTTCTGTTCATCCTTCAGTGATATCCATCCTGCAGACAGATTCCAGCTCCCCAGTCCTGCTCAGGAGAGGTTGGAGCCACCACTGCCCTCTTGCAGCCTGACTCCGTTGTGCTCGTGGCTGTGTCAGCCAGCTGGGTGCTGCAGAGGGGAGCAGCTCTTTAGGGACAGGACGGTGGCTCAGGCAGGCTGTGCACGAGCAGGGGCTCCATGCAGAGCAGCTCAGAGCTGTCCTTGTGCTGGCTCAGCTGCAGGGGCACAGCTCTGCACATGCTGCCCTTCCCAGGCATGCAGCCTGCTGTGCACGGGGACAATCTGCCTGTTCCTCTCACTGCCACCTCCCACAGACACAGCCTGCCACAAACCTGCAGCCTCTTCCTCTCTCTCTCTTACAAACTTGCCTAGAAATTAGAGATGTTAGAAATAGATCTCTGCATCTCTTAGCTGCTCCAGTGAGCGTTTCCCTCCTCAGATAATCCACCAGTTCACATTCTCTGGGGTTGAGAATACATTTTCTTACCTACAATCTCCAAATGTTCCAATCTATTTTTGTACAGTGGCATACTTGTTTCCTAGGTTATTTCTCTTGATCTCCCCTTATCTCTTCCTTTCTGTGAAATAGTTTTGTGGAAATTATTTTGCTTAAGCTGAACTGTGTATATTGAGAAAATGGTCCTAGCATAATTTGGAAGATAGTTTGTAAAGAGCAGTTGTCAACATATGCAACACTGTAAACAGCAAATTTTCATTTTTATTCCTGAATTTAAAAAAATAAGTGGAAAAGATACTAAAGTGCATGTGATATCCTTTAAATTAATAAAACTACACCCTTATATTGGAATGAATCTGTCCCACATAACAGTCTCCATCTGTTGAAATTCCTCTTGTAACAGGCTGCTGTAGGAATGGTTTAGTTCATTTAAGTGTCTTTCTGACACTCAGGAGGTGCCTGATGCCACTGAGGTAAGGAAAATCCTTTAAGAAAAACATTTGTGGTTGTGGAACAGGCTGGGCTGTGTAGGACTGACTCTCCAGGAGCTCGGGAAATGCTGCTCTGGCTTGGCTTGGGAAATGTTTCATTTTCTGGGAACTGATGGGATTCTTAACCTTCAGTTCAAGACACACAGGACTCCAAGCTCCAAAATTCACTGGCCTTTTTGCAAGTTCTGTTCTGAGTGACTTTTGTGTGGCTCTGTATTAAGTCAGCAGCAAAAATTTAAGTTGGCTCAGGATCCTTTGTTCAGTTCTGTGCTCCTGGTCCTTGTGTTCCCAGCACTGCCCACTCCAAGGAGCAGCAGCCTGCAGGGAGTGAGCCCAGTCACACCAGTTCAGACTGGCACCTGGCAGCCCAGGCACTGGGGCCAGCTTTGCAGAGATGTTCAGCAGCTTAAACATCTTCGTGGAGTTAATGGGAATTAGGCACCTAACCTACTTAGATGTTGCTATAAATGCTGCTAGGAATGTTTAGGTACCTAAATACCTTAGTAAATCTTTCCCCTGGCTGCTTGCAGTGATAGTGTACCAAAAATCAAATACCAGTGACTAAAGCCTCACCTTTGTCCTCTGTAACCAGCTTTGCCTTTCCCTTGGGATTGTTTTCATGTAAAACTAAAAATACCAGCCAGCTCACAGGTTGTGCCATCCAACCTCTACTCATATTTTTGGTGGCTTGATTATTTATTGCTCATTCTAGATTTTTTCCACAAACAATGGCTGATGTTGGCATGGATTTAATAGGTTGGTATTTTCATAACATTCATTTAAAGTAAGTTGTTTTATTACAAGATAATGGTATTTCATTCTCTTCCCACAAAGATGAAATTAGTTTTGTATTGTTCATTATGAAAGTCAATAGAGTTGAAAAATAAAATGGCATGGGCCAAAGATGTGTTACAAACAGAGCCTCATGTTTCCCAGTATGAAATCTGATAACCAATGCTGATTCTGCCCCATGGTACAGTATAAGTCAAACCCAAACTAATTAAAACTATAATTTAAAGAGAGTGGATAAAAAAAATTTTATCCCTCCTGCTCCCAGGTATGTTTTGGGAGGTTGATTTGTTCCCTGCAAATTCTGGCCCTGAAGTCACAAGGCCATGTTTGAACTGATGTCCATTATCAGGATCTCTATTTACAACTTTGAGGATTAGCTGAGGTTAAGCATGTGCAGGGTTAACTGCTGTCTAGGGATATTCCTTGCCTGTATTTTGCAGCTCAGGAATTCTCAGCACAGCAGCCAGGACAGTGATGTGTTTGGTGTTTACAACAGTGCTCGAGGCTCCAGAGAGTTTAGTGCAGCATTTTTCCAAAGCACATATGAGCTGTGTTCTCCCTTCACCTTAAGAAGGGTGTTGATAGAGACATTGAACTGCAGCTACACAATCTTTATTATTCACTGAGGGCTCCAGTGAGGGAGGCTGATGAAATGATCCCTCATCCTGACGAGGAAGAATCCAATTTCTCCAGACAGTACACTATCAGGAATTTTGTTTTAATTGTTAGGCTTCTTGGCTAAAAGCAAACCATGAAAAATCAGTAGTTTTGCTGCTGTTTCAGATAAGTCACTATTTCACCCTGACCCCCAAAAGCTACATTCTGATCAGAAATGTCTTCATCTCCTCTCAAGTACCCTGCCTGTCAGCTACCCACAGGCACTATTTCCCTGTAGTCCAATTATTATTATCATCAAGAACTATCCTTGCTCTTGTATGTGAAGAGAACTCATTAATACGTGATTGAAATGGAAAAAGAAATAAAATTATGTTTCTTGCCTGAAATAGAAGTAAAACAATAATAGCATTTACGCTCCTAGGAAAGCAAAGCATTGGGGTTCCTGCTGATGTTTTCATTTTCACTCCAAAGGCTGGTAAAGCATCCCTGCTCCTTTCCAACCCCCTGCTCCTGAGAGCAGCAGGAACATGGGGCTCTCCAGGGACAGGGGAGAGCTCAGGCCCTGGCTGAGCTGCACATTTTCATCTCCAGACTGAGCCACTGGGGACCCATGGTTAGGGACTGTAATTAGTCATTGTGGGGGCTACGTGTTCCAGCTGCTCATCACTGATGGCATGGCATGAGCAGCAGCAGAGAGGCCCAGTAAGAACCTGCCTGGCACTCTCAGACTGTATCACTTCTTCAATTAAATGCAGAATTGCTGTAAATAAAGATACAGAGGATCAGGAATCATGCCCTAACCGTTGAAGTATGGCTATCTTGTTACTTGGCTAATTGAAAGAAGCAACCAAAAGGAATCATTTTGGTATTAAATGAAATGTGTAAATGCAATTAATCTCTTACTCCTTTCTCTGTTCAGCTTTGGGAATGTAGTCCAGTCCCTTGAGTCTAAACTCTCCATGGATTATGTTTAACCCATTCAGGCTGCAGGTGCTGAAGCAGCACAGTCCTGCAGGCTCTACTGTTTCCAAGAACCACTTAGAGTCCTGCAGAAAATTATACAAAAGTCAAAAAAGAAATCAATAGTAAATGCTCACTAACAGGAAAACTGTGGCTGGCTGAGGATAACAGAAAAGTGTTTTACTGCTGTGCTCAGAGGTTGTTTGGTACAAAACCCTGAAGTCTGTTTCAGGCCAGGTTTGTTACTGTTGCTTGTCCCGATGTTTTCAAGGATACACAATTAAAGCCACTTAGAGGAAACTGGAAGTAAAGGCCTTGGTAATTTCACTGCATTAATAAAAATGCAGGTTCTCATTTATAGGAAAACTCAATAGCCATCATGACTGAAGTTCTGAACAGCGCCAGTGGCTGCTCCCAGGGGGCTGTTCTGGGCCAGGGACACTTGCTGGAACAGGGGAATAAACAATTCAGCTTCTGATGTGGCTGAGGGAAATTACAGCTCTCCAGGTAAGGAGAAGGATTGAGTTCCATTTTTTTGCTATAGCCAGAAGGAAAAGGCAAGCCAAGGGCTCTGGGGCTGGAGTGAGGACAGGGGCACCCTGCCAGGGGCATCACCACTTCCCTGAGCTCAGGAGATGCATCCTAGGGAGGGTTACCAGGGGTGCTCTTCTTGCTCTGACAGCTTTTTGCTCATTGTAGTGGAAAGCCCTCAATCCAAAATCCAGCGTGCTCTGCAAAGGCACCAACAAGCTGCAGCTGCAGGCAGGGAGGTGAAGAAGCAGAGAGGTGCAGAGCAGGCTGGAATTCCTGGCCAAAGCCAAGGCCATGGCTCAGCCTCCTCCCTCTGTGCCCACTACATCCAGAAATTGTTCTTGGATCCATCCATCCACATTTTTCCTGCCCTACCCAGTTCTAATCATGATCCCTCCCCTGGAGCAGAGCAGTGCTCAGCTCACTCTCCCTGTCACTGCCACGTTTCCCAGGCAAGAACTGCAGCTCTGACAGCTCCCAAGTGGGTAAATTGAGTTTGCAGTAATCCCAAATACCTGAGATAAGAAGCACAGCTCTGCCGTGGAGGCTGAGGGCTTTAAAAGCAGGGAGGCACAGGGACTCGGGTGGATGTACGTGCCTCATGTCATGTGTCTCTGCCAGCACTGGAGCCTAATTGGATTTCACAAATGTGACTTCTGTGCCTCTCAATCACAAAATCAAATTAAACCTCAAGAAGTTTTGAGTAAATCTATACCTGAAAGTTTGCCTCTAAAAAAAATAAAGCCTCATTCCAGCTCCTCCTCTGCCTCAGCAGGAGAACAAAATGAAAACTTCAGAACTATTGCTTTAAAACAAATAAGAGAAGCAAAGCACAGCCAGCAGATCTGAATTCCTGGGTGCACTGAATAAAATCAGTCATGTGATAATGATGGGATTTTCTAGAACACCTTTTAGGCATGCAATTTCTGCATTAAATCTATTCAGATGTCCCTAGAACATCTGCTTCTTCTATAAAATGGGAGTAACAGCCACTTTTTACAGTGCGCTGACAGCTACAGATAAAAGCCTGGTAATTGCTAGCAGGAGCTACTGCCTAACCAGAGATTTTCTTCAAAGTTAACCTGCCAAGATTTTTGAGACTATTGCACATGATAGCCCTGTGCCGGTTCACACAATTTTGGGAGGTGGAGTACGTGTTTAAATTGCAGGTACCCGTGGGATTCAAACAATCGCAGCCTCCCTTGAAGGCAGATCAGACGCGGCTGATGCCTGGACCCGCGGCAGCAGAGGGAGCAGAGCAAATCCCCAGATTTGCTGCTAATGTGACCTAAAATCAGTGAGAGCTGCTGGAGCACGTGGGTGCCATGGGCTGCTCTGCTTCCCTTCAGGGAGACACCAGAACACCTCCTAAAACCCAGGGCAGCTCCAAAAGAGAGGAGCCGTGTATAGACACTGCCCAGCTCTGCAGCAGCACGGGCCTGGCTGCTTTTCATCTCCTCCCTCTCTGCCTGTGTTAACTCATGAGTCAGGGTGCAGGAAGATGAAAAGGCTGCTGGCAGACTTCTCCCCGGAGTCTCCACTTGAAATGGTAGCACATCTCCAGGGAAGCCTCACTTGTGCTCCCAGCAAGGTTGGGAATGCCGTCATTCCTCTGCAGCTCTCAAGGCAGGCAAAGATTATTGTCCACACACTGAGGCACAAAAAGTCAGGAAACCTCTTCTGCTTTGGTGAGATCCAGAGCTGGAGTGAGATTTTACTGCTCTTGGAAAACCCAGTATTTTGATGGATTAGCCCGGTGCCAGGCTGTCCCTCTGGTCTTTACAGCAGCCACTTGGACAGCTGTTAAACAGCACCTAAAAGCCAGGGGACTGCTGGCACACAGAGCTCGAGCACAGCAAGTCCTGCTACAGAAAACCCAGATGAGATCTTTCTTTGTAAAAGGGAATAGCAGCTAGTGGAACAGAAAAAAGAAATCCATGCCTGAATGAAAGGAAAGTGACATTAGGGAGGACTCCTGAGCTCAGAATAGCTCCTGCTATCCTCTGTCACATCCTCACTCCATGAGCCAGGGAGAGGCTGCCAGGGTGCTCAGTTCTTGTAGGCAAAGTCCTCTGCCTGGAGAACCTGCAATCTGAAATAAAAATCAGTCTGATTTTTGTAATTTTGAGGGGAAGTGTTAAAAATATTTAAAATAAATCACATCTCCTGTTAACTATTATAAAACTGGAAAGCGTAATGGGGTTTTTTGGTTGATTTCAAACTCCCATCGGTGCTGTTGGTGCTGCTGCTGTATCACAAAGGGGTCTCTGCTGACAAGTTTGTTCTCTAAACAAAGCAAAACCACAGCATTTTATGTCTGCAACTGCACTGTGTGTTAGAGTTACAGGGTCCTCTCCCATGAACTCATGCATGTTTTACTTTTTATTCAAATTTACAGGCACACTCAGACGACAGCAAATCCTATGTTTATAATGAAGCCAGTGTTCCCTTTCCAGAAAAGCCAGCTACATGGACCACCATAGACCCTTTCTGACCCTTATGCCAGAAATATGACATTTCCACAGATTTCTTTGGATTTCAAACCCAGTTGCTGTGGCAGGGAGCTGTAGCAGCTGCAGAGTTTCAACAGTGAGAGTGAATTGTTCTAGTAGAGATTACTCAAGAGCAACTAATCTTAGCACAACAAAGCCTTTGACTGACTTCCAAAGGACCTCAGTGCAACTCTTGAGTAAATCAGTCTCACCTCTTCACAACACAGAGCATCAAGGTGTTTTCTTGCAGGACAGAATCTCACAATGTCCCTGTCCCCAGCTGGACCCTCACCAGCCACGTTCATCACCTGCTCCCAGGGGCTGAGGATGGCTCAGTTCCCAACAGCCACTAGCACTTGTCCAACTAGCACTAGCACAAATCCAACTGGGATCTGAGCAGTTTGCTTTTCCTATGACGAGCAATTGTCAGAGGGTTTGTGCAGAAATCTGCAGTAACTGAGTTTCATGCTGACGCTGCTGAGCAGCCTCTGAGCAGCTCAGTGAAGGGGCTTGAGAGATAGAGAATCTTCCTCCAAAAAGGATGTTACTGTGAGGTTCAGAGAAATCTAATGTACTGCTGTAAGACTTCTAACTGGAAACAAGTACCTGGCTGCTGTGTACAAAAGGTTTACAACCTGTCAGTGTCATAACAGACCTTGTTACCTTCTGTATCTAAGAAATCACACAGTTAACTCTGGCAGATACTCACCTGGCATACAGGTGTTATCCTTTTAACATCTCCCTACCTCATCCTACAGAAAACAGGGACAAAGAGAGAGAGAAACAACACTGATTAAAACCCAGTGACTTTTCCAAGGTCATGCAGCAAGTGGTGGCAGGGGCTGGAGAGCTGAGGTCAGCAGCCCAATGCTTCCACCCCTGCACTGAACTGTCTCAATAAGTGAAGGCTCTGGATCAAATGTAAAGGTTTAAATCACATGAAAATTTTATTCTTCAAATACAGTAGTTAAAAATAAAGTTTCTTTTTTATCTCCAGCTCAAGAAAATAATAATAATAATAATCTTCTTGCAGAACAGACAGGTTTTCCAGGAAAGAATTTACACAACAGAATAGTTGATAAGTCAGTCAGATAATGACCAAGATAAAATAATGATGCTCAATGTCTGAGCAAAGCATCAGAGAAATGTTCCAAAATCTTGTCTAAAAGTCTGCAGCAGCTGACATTTTGTTTCTGTTGCATGGAAGCTTCTTGGCCATGGGGGCTCCAGGACAAAGAGGAAGGAGTTCCCCAAGGAGAAAAACAATCCCCGAGTTGTACAAGCATAAATGCAGAGATTGAGAGGGGCTGATTGTACTGAATGGAGCCAGCGGATGGGACTCTGTATCCATGGCAGCTGAGGAGGTGACTCATGGCACCACTATAAATACAAACTCGCCTGCAAAGAACACACTCGAGTAAAATCTGCATTCGTACTGCCTTGAGACTGCACTTGTCCCGGCGTTCCCAGTGCATCCCTCAGGAGGAGATCCTGGTGTGGAACAGGAGAGACCCCAAGGTCCTCCTGCTCTTGTCCCAGCTGGTGGCATCCAGGGACATCGCACTCCAGCAGCGGCAGCACATCCCGGGCTGAAGAAGAGATCGTGCCATGCCACGAGGGCAGCAAAGCAGGGAGGGTACATGGCTGGGTACAACTGCAAGAGCTCAGCTTGCAGTAATTCAAAATGTTTGCTTCACTCCGGAGCAAGCCCATAGCACGGGCAGTGCCATCGGTCACTAAGAGCAGAGGGATGGCACAGCAGAAGAGGTGGCTGGAAATGGCACAGCCATTAAACAGCTGTGCACACCTCACCTGCACGTCTCCTGGGAAGGGAGAACACGGCACTAGAACATCTGAAAGTTCCTAGAAGGAATAGCAGCCCTCGTAAAGTCATCAGGCAGAGAGCTCTGCTGGCAGCCTGGAATTCGCATCAGCAAATAGTTTGGGATGTTTGCGCTTGGAGAGGAGACTGAAACTTGTCTGCCTATGAAAAAAAAGGGGAAAAGGCAAAAAGGCAGCCTCTCCAAACTGAGAGAAGCGCCATTTGTTTGGGAGCTGGGGAGCTCAGTGCCCTGGGGCCAGTGCAAAGCCGTCCGTGGGTTCAGAGCTCGCCGCTCCCCCGGCCAAGGCAGCGAGGGTGGAGACTGTGCCGGGCTTCGGCTGGGTGGGGATGGACGGGAGAGAATCAGGGCGGAAAGAGAGCTGTGCTCGCGGCTGCTCTGCAGTCAGAGGGCTTTAGCAGACAGAAATAGGACTGTTAAAAATATTATACCGAATTCTTAATGATTTTTAGAAGGCACAAATAACTCTCTCATTACAAGAACCTTCTTCTCTCAGCATTGTTTAAATATCCCCTGGCTCGGCAAAGGTGGGAAAAAAGTCAGAAAGCTGATTTAGTTCAACACTTTGAAAAACGTTTCGAAAAAAAAAAAAAAGTGATAGACAAGCACTTCCTCTCCATTCAGGGTCACAAACCAGATGAAATCTCACTGCTCTGGTAATTTTTCTCAGGTGTTATTGCATAGCTTGAGATTCTGATAAAATGGAAAGATAATCAAATTGGAATCCCATTAGTATGTACCTTTTATAAGATTAGCAATTTCACAGTATATTAATTTTTTTCCTAGATTAGTTAAATTTGGTAACAGTACTTTATTTAACAGAGCTGCATGGGCAGACAGTATTTCAACACTGTGAACATCTGTTCTGAGTTACCAAAATTCCAGCTCAAAAACAAATATTTCCCCTATAAATCAACCCAAACATTATTCTGAGTGTTGTAACAGATGCAAAATGATTCTGGCTCCCTCTGCCCTGTGGTTTGGCTCTTTCCTTAAACTTAATGTGAATATATTTATTTAAACACTTCAAGAAATACACATCTGAAATCGCTATTTAAGCTTCCTTGGAGTGTGTCTGATGTTGGTTCAACGTTTATGGTCAGTTGACAGACTGCCTCATTAACTACAGACTCTATTAATTAGTGTAAGCTCTGGTTACAGCTTTACAGATAAATCTGTTCTGGAGCAGCACCTAAAGTCCCACTCGGGTGTTCTGAATGCTTCAGCCCAACAGCACAGAACTGGTGAGCCTGGGTTTGTGAGAGGGACAGAGTTTATTTTGTCTGTCCTGGCGTCTTTCAGTGGGCTCTTTGCCCCCATTGTTACTGCTGCTGGTCATCTTTCATGAGCTAAATGAATCAGAAGAGGTATTGATTTATCTGGCTTAAAGAAATGAGATTTGTTTACTAAACATGAAATTTGGAAGAGGCTTTGCAAGAGGGTTCCCAGTTAATGGTCTGAGTATGTGAATAAAAATGTTTACTTAGGCAGAAACAGCAATTCCATACTTTGAGGTGTTTAATTGAATTAAGCTTCATATGAGCAATTGGGATTCAGTATTTTTTTTTTTAATAGTTTATATGTAACAGCTCAGCCAGACAAAGAGAGAACTGAATTGTGGAACCATAAATAACTGCAAACTCCTGTATAGAGAAAAATTCTTTTGGTTCATCCCTCCTTGCACAAAATACCCTTTGGGGGCAGAAACAAGGCTGTGCTTTGAGGACGAACATTTTGGAGTTTTTAATCATTTTCTGTCATAAATGCTTGCAGAAAAACAGTGTGCATGGACTAAATATAAACCTGCCCTTAGTGATGCTTGGGAAATGAGAGTCCCTGGCCAGTTCTCTTCCACAAACAATGGGAACACGTGGGCCACAGGGAGACAGAAGGATGGCAGAGGGAGCACTGCAGGACCAGGAGTCTGTGTCAGTCAGTGGAAACCACACAGGGTTCAGCCATAAGAACCTGCATTATTCCCCTGCAGGGATGCCGAAGTTGTTATGAAGATGAGGATCACATTTTCCAAAGGCAATTTATTAATAAGGCATAACAGCAGAAGTACGAGGGAGCTGCAGATATGTAAACCTGCAGAAAAATATGCATTTTGTTCAACATTTCTATTTGTGAAGAGATCAGAACCCATTCTATATGCAGTAGGCTACATCCTTCTATAGCATTATACATTAGCTTTATATATTGTTAATTAGACCTAATTTAGGCCTCAAAAAATCTCATTAAAATTCTGATTAGTGCTATTGGCAAGCAGCCATTTAAAAAGCCTCTATTTCTTTCTTTGATAAGTTTGAAGCCACTATAACAAACAGTAAAAATAAGATCACAGCCTTCTTTCTCATGCCAATCAACATAATGTATTCTCCAGGTCAAAGTCATTTAAGGGAAAATACAGGAGGACATCTTTATTTCCCTATGTGGATGCTGTCAGGTGGCTATAGAAAATTATATGTTTATGCCCTTTGGTAGTTGAAAAACAAACATAAAACCCCAAACCTAAGAAACTTGTTATGAAAATGCCAGTTTTAAGCCTTCAAAACCAACTTACTCTGCAAGCCAATTAAATAAAGGGGTTTTCTTAAAGGCTTTAAAAATTAATGGGAATAAAAATATTACAAAGCTGGTTTAATATTAAACCAGTCCTGCCTGATGTTTTCTGCATAACTTTCTGCCTAATGCTTTCCATACAGCTTGTAGTCTAAATGCCTGGCTAGGAAAACATACAGACAAGAATATCTTTAGTCCAAATACAGTCAATTATGCACCCACATTGCTGCAGATCAGAGCAGATAAGTTTAAAAGAAATCATGGCATAAAAAAAAAAGTCAAAGGCAGAATAGAGCAACAAACAATAGCAGGGTTGCCTCTGCTTTCTTCTGTCTGTGTATGTTGAGGGGTTGTTATGATACAGCTGCCAGCTATCATTGTATTCATCTCAATTAACTTCAACATTTCACTTTAATGCAGAAAAACTTTACAAAGCTGAGCACTGCTTGAAATGGCAAACACGAGGAGTCTGTTTCAGTGTTCATTGTCTCTGTGTGCATCAGTCCTCGCAGGAGACACAAGCAATGAGCCTGGGCTAGCAAGGCAGCACCAGGACTCTGCAGAGCTGCTGACTCCAGCACAGGAGAGGCAGGAAGGCTCTGATCTGTCCCTGTCCCTCAGAGCACAGTCCCCAGTGTGCAGCTGCTCTGTCCTGTGTCACCCTGGACACTGGTAAGACAAAGCCAGTATATGATTATGGGAAAATACCACCTTTTCCTTCTGATAAACACCCAGCCATGCCACTGAAACCCAGCTTTGGGATGTTCGTTATCAGTAAAGCTGATTCTGGGTTGGAATATACATTTTTTAAAAGTCCAGCTTACTAATACTTTATTTTTCTAAGCCCTTTTAAACTGTAATCTTTAGAGGTCTAATCAGACTTTCTGTATCAAATAAAGTAGGGAGATAAACACACATAGAATCCAGGGTGCATTTGCCTCTTAAGACAGTGTTCAGTCTCTCTGTTGCATTGATATTTGCATAAGCAGGTTTCCAAAAACCTGGGAAGCCTGGTAGGCTGGTATTTAACATATTCTGATATGATATGGCAACTAGTTGCCAGATGAAATTCCTGATGAGAGATTTAAATAGAATAAAATGGGCCATAAGAGAGGTGGTAATTTAGCAGAATGCCCTGGCTGGGGGTACTTGGGGTACCCGGGAAGGGCACTGTGGGCTGGCAGCAGTGTCAGGAATCTGCTCAGGCACTGCATGAAACTGAGAGGGGGAGTGCATTAAAAAAAGAGGAGGAAAAGAACAGGAAAGACACTGCCAGTCTCATCAACAAGATTTAATTAATCTAAACCTGCAGGACAAACTGCATACAGTTAATAATGTGCATTTCTGCACTACTTGCTGCTGTTACAATAATTCTTTCACAAGAAGACATACCATGACCTTAATGCCTTTACATTTAGAAGCCTGATTTTTGTCTGTAGGAATTTTCCCACTCTTGCACAGGTCAGACTTTCCTGCCAAAGATAAGAAAGGTTTATCACATGTCTGGCTTCTTAATAATTTAAACCCGTACGATTAAGAACTGGTCTGTGCTTTCTGCATTTTGTTTTTTCGAGAGCAAAACGTGGGAGCAAGGTGGATATCACAGAAATAATCACAGAAAGAAATCCCAAGCTTAGGGCAGCGTAGCAATCCTGAAGCCCAGGCAGCAATCACTTCAGTGACTTTGAGAGCTCGTTGGAGAGCACGGGTTTGCAGTATCAAGCTGTACAGATCCCGAGCTGATAAGCCTATGCATGTGGAATTCTTCAGGCGAAATTCTGCCTGACCTTCCCCAGCACCGTGCCTCCGGCAAGCTCTCTGAAAGCAGCCATTTGAAGTCAGAGAAATCTGGGTCATTGACTTCAACAGAAACTCTGATTAAGGAGGGGATGATGCTCCGCTCCTGCACCTTTCACTCCTCCCTTCTGCTGCAGCTCTGCCTGGGGATGGGCTTTTTATTCTGTGCTCGTGGGTGCTCTTCTGTCTCCAGTAAAACCAATGCCAAATTCCAAAATCAAACAGCCTGAGCATGTAAGAACAGCTATTTCTAAACTGTCTTTTTGCAGCACGCAAGCCAAGAGTGAAAAAGGAAGAGGAATGGAGTGCAGAGGAATAAACGGAAGGATCAAGTTGTTTTTCCCATTGGCACCATCTGGGAGTTGTCCTTAATCAGAGGAAGGTCTGACTGTAAAACAGGCCAGTACTCCTTTATCTCTCATCTCAATCCAGTTCTGTCATCTGGCTGCTTACACCTACTGGGTCTAAATAATTTGCCAAGGCACCAAAGGCACGAGGTGCCTGGAATGGCCTTGAGAGTCTGGTTAATGCTTTACAGGGGGAAGGTTGCTTTTAAAAGCAGAGTGGAGTATTTGTTCCAAAACTGTAGTCATCACTGAGAGCCACACTTACTGAGTTCAAACCAGGTCAGCTGCCCAGGCAAGAACATGTATTTGATCTACACTGTCATGGTAAAGGCTGCCTGTAAACTTTGGCAGAGAAAATTATTAATCTTTCAACTCACAGCATATAAGCAGTGACTAGTAATACCTCTTTTTCTGAGAACCGGAATGCCTTTTGGAACCACCCCAGATTACTTAAGAGAAGTTCCTCTGCCGTCACCCAAAAGCAGTTCCAAACCTGTCTCTCCCACGTTCAATTAAACTTAAAAAAAAAAAAAAAATTAAAAATAATGATAAAAACAGGCAGGGGCAGTTCATGGTTCATTCAACAGGCATTTTTCGTCTTGTGAGGAGCCCCAGCAGCTCGCTCAGCTGCACCTCACGGGGACAATAAACATCCATTTTTCAGTAATCAGTGCTGTGGGTAGCGGCTTTCACTTGGAAAGCCAAGTGAAGGCTCTGGCCAGAACCTCTGTGGAGGGGAGGGAGGTGGGGGCAGGCACTGCTCCTCGGTGTCTCTCGACCTTCTTTTCAAAAGCTGCTGCTTTTCAGCTCAGTTGGGTGTGGGTATCTGAGCGTTCTCATGTGGCTTTTCACAGCCCTCCGTGTTCTGCGTCACAGCTGGAAATGCACTGCCCTGTGAGGCCAGCACTGCTTTGGGACAAATCACAGCTAAAACAAAGGCTGAATCATAAGCCTCTTGCAATTCTCCCCTGTTTAGTCTTTTTGTGGCTTGGGTGGGGGATTTTTTGTTTTTTGGGTTTTTTTTGTGCATCTCACTCAATCCATTGTTTTGGCTCCCAAGGGGCTGAGGTGGAGATCCACTCAGTGGATGAACCAGTGGGTATCTAAGGTACTGCAAACCATTTGCTTTTTCAGTCTGTCCTGTGCCTTGACCCAAACACTTGTTCTGCATTATTTATCTTCTCCATCTTGCACCTTGTTCTCTGCCTGTCTACTTCTGCAACTCTTTTCTCCAGACAGAACATATTTAAGAGAGGAATGAAGTGACAGTAGCAGTTCAGCTGTGACTATACAGATACCTGACTAGAAGCTTTGCTCAGGTTTGAGAGATCTCTCACACTGCACATACAGTACTGGCTCCCATTTAGCCCTGAGATAGAAAGGGAAAAGCCTGGATTCTTCAGACCAGTCTATATTTAAATAAACACAGAGTTCTAGATCACAAGCTGACTGTGCAATACCTGTCTCCCTGCACAGGAGTAGGTATCTCTCCATCTATCAGCAACCATATTTCTGCTGAGCCATGATTACTGCATTGTCTTTCTGCCCCACTTTTATCCATATTTATGGAGAAAATACAGGTAGGTCCCTTGGAACATACTGGTCAGCTGGATCCCTATAAAAAACCACTTTCACTCCAGCTTTCTGTACGAGGAAAAAACTCTGCAGTCATGTTTCCAGGAGATATTTCAGAACAGAATTCCCATTTTCCATTACAGGCTATGCCAAGGCAATGTGTAGGAGAATGGGAACTACTTCAAAGCAGTGGAGAAAATGAATCTCATGAACGGTGCTGGAGATTTTTACCTAAAACCCGCGGTCCCTTCTTTGTAAAACGCGTTTAAAATAACTTGGAGCGGGGCGGGGACAGTTCTGGAGTTTTAAGGGGCACGAATAGATTGAGACCTGCGGGCAGGACCGAGTGCTGGGCAGGCCCGGGGTCACCCAAACGCGGCACAGCGGTCAGGACCCGAGCCACGTCTGACCCGCAGCGGCTCCGGCGGCAGCGGCTCCCGGAGCTCCGCGGGGCCGGGGCAGCTCCTGCCGAGCCAGGGCACATCCCGCAAGGTGCCCCGGACCGGACACAGGACACGGCGGGCGATGATGGGATCGGTGCCGTAGCCGCCGCTCGCCTGGGCGGCAGGAGCACATCGCACGGCAGGGCAACAACCCGTGGAATGGCAACAACCCACGGCAGGGCAACAACCCGCGGCACGGCAACCTTCCCAGGCCGGACAGCCCGTTCCTCCGGCAGGACACCCCTGGCACGCCCTCCCCGGCTGGATCCCCATCGCTGGGCAAGACCCCTGCCAGGAGGACACCCCACTTTCGCACCGGGACACCCCC